>CAOLHI010000092.1:600000-969382 GCA_948474755.1 Ctenosaura bakeri | reverse complement strand
ATGAGTTGGCAGGGCTTTGGAACCAGCAGAGGATCCTCCATTTTGCTGCCCCTTTGCTATGCGTCCCCCTGCCCCACATTTTTTTCTGGAACCAGTGAGGGACAGGCCTGCTTCTTATCTCTGTGCAATGCTTTCTCATCAAACTAAAACACTGAAGGAGCTGTGGAAGAAGGCCCTGCTGCAGAAAGCTGCATCAGTGAGCAGGGACCAAAAAAGGAACTGGGAAATGGTGGAGAGGGAAGGAGTGGGGTATAAAATATTAAGTGGGAAAGAGAGCTGCAGAGAGAAGCGGGAGTTTCAGGTCTGGAAGCATGAAGGACAGCCTGCAGTTATATTAATCTGAAAAACCAGCCAGAAATTACAAAAGTCACAAACATAGTTTATTGTGAAGCCTCAAATAGGAGGCACACCAAAACCAAAACACTACGTTGCTGGATACCTATAATCCTCTATTGGTAAAGGTAATTATTTCGTGTTTTAGTTCCAGTGCTTTTTAAAAATATAGTTAATTAATGTTGGGGTTGTGAGTTTTTTTAAAATTACTTTTTACTTTCTTGTTTCTCAAAAGTACCTTAACTGTTCCTTCTTAATTATGTTCAAAAATATTCTAAATGCTGCTAGCTCTTGGGAGTATGAAAATCACTTTCTGCCCCTCCGCCTTGCCATCATCATTACCTCAGTGCTCATAACAGAGCCCAAGGTAACAGCAGGAGGCACAGTGCATCTTCAGCCCAAGTGCATCCTCAGCTGAGCGTCAGCCCTTCTCTGTCCCCCAGTGAGACCAAAACCCCATCCGTATAAAAGTAACTAAAAATTTGCAGCTACGCTACATAAGAGGATGAAGTCATCCTTCCTTATGTTACCAATGGTAATACAGTTCATTATCCTTCTGTAATTGGTAAAGGCATTAATTGCAAGTAATTCCTTTGTAACAAGTTATTCCAAAGTTTTATAGTGCTGCTGTTGTTCTTATCATTGCTCCTTTCCCAAGCTGAATGAGTTTGACCCTTTTATAGCCTGTGGCTCCTCCCTCATTTTTAGTTTCCAAGAAGGCCAGAGGAAGCCACAAGCACTAACTTCTTTCTCTTTCTTGCATATGGGTAAGGTGCCAGCTCAGGGTACCAACCTAATAGGTTCTTCTCTCTGGCAAGAAAAAGTCTTGGCTCTGTTGTGTTGTACAAATGATGTATTAAAAAAAAAAAAAAGAGGAAGGAAAGGGGAAAGGGTGATCTAGCATCTACCTTACCTGTTTGTTTTCCTGCCCCCCCCCAGCATGCCAAAATGCTGATGCCTTGACTCTGCCACTGCCTTCACCTCTTATCATTTGTCACTTTCTAGGTCAGCATTGGGAGGGAAGGAACTTCAGTCTAGTCCTATTATACCTCTTAAGAGTCACTGAGAGTGCAGCCTGCCTGGTAGACATTTCCAACAACTGTCCCTTGAGTTAGAAACGGAGGGGACTGATGAAGCAACACCCTACCTCTCCTTCTGAGGAGAAACCAAAGTGAGTTAAAATTGGAAGATACTTTTCTTTTCACTCCACTGCACATTCCCTTTCCTACTCCAGCTGGTCATCTGTAGAGTACAGGGCAGACTATTCAGTCAACATACCAGAAAATGGCAGCTCATGTTGGTTTTGTCTATTATGTCATTGTTGTGTGCCCTCAAGTCATTTCCTACTTACGGCAATCTTGAGGCAAGCCTATCATGAGGTTTACTAGGGCTGAGAGTATGTAACGTGGCCAAGGTCACTGGGTGGGTTTCTATAGCTGAGTGTGGAATCAAACCCTGGTCTCTAGGATCGTAGTCAGAGACTCAAACCACTACACCATGGTAGCTCTCCATTGTATCATACCGTGGTGTAATTTGTAGAGTGAAATCAACCGGAAATTCATGTGAACCGAGAGCAGGTGGTGATGGCAAATTACTGGGCATTTGTGTGCAAGACAGACAGACAGATATTCAAGCAGTGGTACGCAGCTAGATTAACTGGAGCTGGGAAGGAGAATTTAGGGCAGAACACCTCAATGAGAGAGCTGTGACCTTTCCTCCTTCTCTCAGTATTCACCATCTGCAGCCAGCAAAGACATAGCTGGCTTGAGGCTGAAATCTCCACTGGCATTCTGCCTGTTATAGGAGGAAAAGGAGATTGTAGGAAACATATGGGTGGCACAGCCTGTGTTTCCTTGGCAGCCTCTTCTCCCTCCTTAAGCCAGCTGTGTTGAGATTGCTGGGGCTAAACAAACTCCTTACTTGAACAACATAGGAGGAGCCATTGGCCAGATGTCAGTTGTCCTTGGACTGAATTTGGCCTGTGATCTCTCGGTTGGTTATTACAGTGGGATTCTGTGCCATGGTACAGTGGTGTTCTGCGAAAGAACCACAAGTGTGCTGCAGATAAATAAAATTACTGAGTAGTGACAAGTAAACAGGAGCCAAAAGCGCACCCACCCACAAAAGGAGTCTTAACCACTTGGTCCTTGTATGACTCATTATGCCTGCCTTCTTCCAGTGAGACCCTCAGAACCATTTCCTCTCTGCAACACAACCCCCTCCCCCCATCAGTGGTTTAGAAAGATTGCATAGAACTGTTGTAATAGGGGGGTGGTCAGTGTGAAGCTACAGAACCTGCCTCCTGCCCTCTGAAACTGGCTTTTCCCTGCTGAAAGCAGCTGCTGGTTTGGGTCTGCTCTTTGTAAAGAAATTGCAAAATCCTGTTTGTACCCAGAAAATCTCATTCCACATCTTAAAACTGAGACAGGTTGTGTTATATATATTTCCTGCTTTACTCAGAAGACCGAGTGCAGCATACAGTAGATAGGAAAATGTGCTACCTCTTCAAACCCCTGGTATGAAGGCTACCATATCTTATGGGTCATGGTCAGCCTTCCCCAGTGCAGTACCCTTAGAATGTTTGTAAGGAGTTTCAGGGTTGGAAAGGACCACCAAGGCCATCTAGTCCAACCCCCTGCAACACAGAAAGACACAACTACAGCACTCCTGAGAAGTGCCAATCCAGCCTCTGTTTAAAGATCTCAAAGAAGGAGGGATATTTCACACTTGAACAGCTGTAGCCAACAGGAACTTCTTCCCCAGGTAGATTTTTTTCCCCATACAGTTTGTATGTACTGGTTTATATCCTAAGTCTCAGAAGTAAAGGAAAACAAGCTTGCTCTGTCTTTTGTTCCTGTTGTACCCTGACCTTTGGTTATGTGATTGGCGATCAACAGTATTGTACTCAAAAATATTTGGAGGGCTAAGATTATGAAAGTCAGCACTAAGTGGTCTTCAACAAGCCACTGAACTGTCTCTTGTTTGCCTGTGTAGTTATCCACATGACAGCTACTTTACAGTAACATTGCTAGAATTAATTAGAATCTAGAGCCTAAATACCCTGGAAGCACCAGATCCCATCCTCTTTGGAAGCTAAGCAGGGTCAGCCCTGATTAAGTACTTGGACAGAAGACGGCCATGTTGAAACTGCATGTTTCAAGTGAAGGAGCAGGAACCACAATACAAGGATCTACTTTCCAGTAGCTTTTTCTTTTCAACACACATATACACACACAAACACATCATACAGAATGCTAGCATCTTTGAAGATGTGTTCAGACTTTAGCCTTTCTCCATGGTGTGCTAAGTTTCTATAGGGAAAGAGGGTTTGATTCTTTTCAGATGGTGGAGCAATTGATGAGGCAGTGCTGCATTACAAACTTTTTTTTTTTTTTTGGATGTGTTCACCAAATTGAAGGGAGGTAGGATAGCAGGCTGAATGCATATGTTGTGATAAAGACAGAACCATTATCAGAGCTTGTTTACAGGGGGATGGGGTTGTGCAATGAATTTTACACTGCCTACATAGCAAATTTGCCTATGCTCTACTTGCTATTTTAAAGGCTTGGGCCTGATTCATGGGTGGACCTAAATACCCTAAAGGCACCATATACTATCTGATCTTAGAGGCTAAGCAGGGTTGACCCTGGTTAGTATTTGGATGGGAGACCAATGAATACTAGTTGCTATAAGCTACATTTCATAAGACGGAACTAGCAAAACGACCTCAAGTGTTCCTTGCCTAAGAAAATCCTATGACATTCATGGGGTTGCTGTTAACCAACAAGCAGCTCGAAGACACATATGCACACAATCAAGACCACTTGTTTGTCTGGATTTGCACTACCATATCTCTGTCCTGCAGTATTTTCCCTCTTGCTTTTTCATATTTTTAAAAGCTTGATTTGTAACAGTTATTCTATATTTTAAATTTATGTTTTTAATACAATTTCTATTAGGTGAGTGGTTCACTTTCTACAGAGTTCACATTCAAACACAAGTTTGTTCCATCCTATTTCAGTATTAGATTGTAGTTATGAAAAAGTCTGAATGGACATTCTAATGCATTTTCATGTACACAAAAATTGTACTTATTTTTGTGTGTGATTTTCCCTGATTACACATTTCTTGCCAGTACTTTCCACCAAGTTATGTTGTTTTGCACATGATTTCCCAATTTCTTATCAGAGAACTACATCACAACATTCAGCAAGTTGTGAAAAGTGATGGATAATTGCCTTCCAGTTTATGCATTACCTTTGGAAGTTCAAATTAGGTTGATTCCTCAGTTTTGCTCCATCTCTTGTTTCTACCATTCGTTTTAAGTAAGACATCACAAAACTGCTGATGCTAAAATATTAAAAGCAAAAATATAAAGGATAATGTTAGCCTGTCCAATTTGCACTGGCAAAGCATTCTTGATGTACCTGGTCAAAAGACTCATTCATTTTGGTGTCATAGGTGGCAGCAATCTTACTTTTCGATGTTGCTTGTCCTGCACCTCCAGATTAAATTGCTATCATGTCCACTTCTGTGGCTCTTTCCCAGGACCCAGTTTGGCCTGTCTTTTCAATCTTGTTTTGATCTTCTGTCTATATATTATTATGTTTTTCCCCCCACTGAAACACAGTTGCATTCATAAAAATAAAAAAGAATGAACCAATGATGGACTTGCAGTGACAGCAGTAGGAAAGGGGGAAAGAAAAGAAAAGAGGACATGTTGACTCATAGGGATGAAACTAAATCTAAAATCCACAAGTGGGCAATGTCTTTTTGAGTCAACTATAAATTCAGAAATCTAGAACCTTTCTAGTTCTCCAGAACTTGTCATTCAGGCTAGATGATAAAAACCCATGTCACAGGCGGAATACCCACAAATGAAACAGAATATGCATCCTGTTTATTGAGGTCTTAGAAACAAGTCAGGAGACCCTATGGATTGGGAAGCCACAAGAAGCATAAAAATGGACATTAAATGGTGCAGCACCATGCAACATAAATCACAAGCCTGGATTAGATCATTGTCAAAAACTTGCCCATAGGGACCAACTTGGTGGGAACACTTTTGGAATTCTAGTGCTGTCAGCACCCAGATTGGGTCAAATGACGTACTTGCCTCAGGCAGCAGGACCTCAAAGATGGCAGCAAGGAGCTGGGGAAGAGGTTTGTCTGCTTCTCAACAGCCTGCCGTGTATTCTTCTAAGCTAGCCTACTTAGCTGCAGTGAGGAATTTTTCCTGTTGACAGTGCAGAAGAAAGATTCAGCTGTCCAGGTGAACTAGGTTTTGTCCATGGAATGGATGGCAGTGGCATTTTGTTTTGCCTCAGGCAGCAGAATACCTTGGTTGGCCCTGAATGCTGTATGAAGCCACACTTCTGATTTTTTTCAGAACATTTTCATGTGTGTGCTGTTATTCCTACCAGTTGACTCCATTGTCAGACTTGGAAGCAGAGCTTAGGAAACTTAGTTTGACATAGTATATACTGATTTTCCATCATGTAGTGTCCACAGAAGTTTTCCTCCATAGCTGCAGAAGCTCTCACTACCAGAATGCATGCAGCTTACAAATTCTTCTTTGTTCAGGAGATCATATCGCACAAGATGTACTCATCCAGTGGCAATAGGAGCACTGGGTGGCAGGGAAGGATCAAGCAACTGAGTGGGGAACAATAAGTGTTGCCATTGGTTAAGGTCATGGTTTGGAGCAGGATAGAAAGGGAAACAATGGCCTGAAGTTGCCACGTGGCTAGAAACAAAAGCCAGAATCTTTATTTTCTGTTGCTTTCCAGAAGTTCCTTCACTAGGCTATTCTAACATTGTGCTAGCTTTACAGCGGGTCTTTCACCCCGTTTTTATAGAAGAGGAAAATGGAACCCTGGAATCATCATCAGATCACTTGTCTGAAGCTCCCCCACTTTACCTTCAGTAAAGGAGGGAGTCGAATTCATTAGTTTGTAGATATAAAGATCAAGCTTTATGCTGCTGAATCTGGTTTCTGTGCTGCTAACATCTATGAGATTCTTGGCATTATCTATTTGTCTGTTTTAGGATTAAAGTTTCTATCTCATATATTTTGCTTTTGTATTAAAATGAAGATCCTTTTCTTCAAAATGAAGGAACTATAGAAAGGGCTTCCAGTGCCTAAGATGATAAATTTATTCATCCTTTACCATTCTGTCCCTCTAATCTAGGAATGTGGAATTTGTGACCCTCAAAGTGTTGCTGGACTACTGTTCCTATTTTCCATTACCATAAGCTATGCTGGCTAGGGAAAGTAAGAGTTGCAGTCCAAAACCATTTGCAGCGCCACATATTTTTTACCCTTGCCTCATCCATGGATCCCAGTCTCAGCTTCTCCAGCCTTACTCCTTCCTAGTTCTCTAGATCCAATTTTTTTCCTTCATGTTATGCAGGAAGTGTGCTTAGTCAAGTATAATTCAAAGAAGCTCTTCCCCTTTCTGCTAGTGCTGAATAGAGTGTCCAATAAATCAGATTTGATCGGTACATTAGATAAAATATTATTTTAAATATTTGCATCCATTTGCATAAAATACCCTGATAGTAGTATGCTTGCATATTTTTTGTTTTACTGGCTTGCACAGTTCTGATTATCTGGTTTTCAATAAACTCAACAACTTGGTAAGAAAGACTGTAACTAAACATTGCAGGGATGTGTGTTACCCCTTAATGTGCTCATCTGTAACATCTGTATATCTAGCAAACAAGAACATGCCACATGACATAATCATTGGCAGAGATTTTTTGTTTGCTGCTCTTCTTCATTGGCAAACTGCTGGTGGTACTCTGGGGTCAACAGTACCATGTCGTTTATAGCTTTCTAGTGGATGTAACTGTAAATACAGTCACCCCTCCACATTTGCTAGGGTTAGGGGCAAGGACCCCTGTGAAAGTGCAAAAACCGTGAATAACTCGAGGTCTTCGCAAACCATATTTAACTCACACAAAAAGTATGATCACCATATTCAACCCAGCATGGATTCCTTTGAGGCATCAGGGTTCCTTCACAAGGCAAAAGTGGGGGGCTGTTGGGGCTGATTGCCACTTCCACTACTGCCCCACTCCATTTCATATCCGCAAAAGAGAAACCTGCAAATGTGGAGGGCTGACTGTACATAGTTTAACGCACCTATATGTTCTCATAATCTCTTACTTGTGACCAAAAGTATCCATATTTGTCTCCTCTGTACTTTTCTCACTGATCCACTGATTTAGGTCTAGTGACAGGTTCACCATGGCTCCTACTTGATTTTGCTGTCTTCTCTACTTAGGCCATTTCCGCACTGCACTGTTATCGTGCTGTTATTCTACTCTCAACCTCCTGTGGAATCCTGGGGTTTGTAGTTTACTGAGGCCAAAGAGCTCTCTGACTGGCCCCTCTCTAAACTGCAAACCCCGGTACTCGATAGGATGTTGAAAGTGGAATAGTAGCACTATAACAGCATAGTGCAGAAATGGCCTTAGTCACCAGAATGCTCCAGACTACAGTAACCTGCATAGTTGTGGCCACTGTTTTAAAATCTGCAGAGTTAGGATATATGGGGCAAGATGTGAATTGTTTACCATTGTTGGTATCCTCTTTTGCATATGTTCCAGTGATGAAGCCCCAATAATTGTTCAACTGCACCTAGATTAAAAAGATTTTCCATACTTTGATGTAGTCATTAATCAGAATGGAGACTGCGGTCAAGAAATCAGAAGTAGAATAGAACGTGGGAGAGCAGCTTTGAAGAGACTGGGCAAGATATTCAAGTATAAAGGTATGTCATTGAACCAAAGTTAGGATTGTCCATGCCATTGTCTTTCCAAGTTCTATCTTTGGTTGTGAAGGCTGGATAGTGAGGAAAGGTGATAGGAAGAAAATCAACTCATTTGAAATGTGGTGCTGGAGAAGAGTTCTGTGGATACTGTGGACTGCTAGAAAGAGACATAAATGGTTCTGAGAGGAAATCAAGCCTGAACTCTTCCTAAAAGCCAAGATGACTAAACTGAAACTATAGGACTTTGGACTTATCATGGGGAGATATGGCTCACTAGAAAAGACAATCATGCTTGGTAAGATAGAAGAACAGTAGGAAAAGAAGACAACCACATTACAGATGGATAGACTCAATCAAGAAAGCCACGATCCTGAGTCTGTAAGACCTGAGCAGGACTATTGATGATGGCGACTCGAAGTCAACAGCAGTTAATCTCCTTCTGAGTTTCATTCTAGTCCAGTTCTGGAAATGGCCCATGAGCAGACTGCCATTACAGGAATTTCTAGAGCCCTAGAAGTGCCCAAAATACCCTTTCTCCTACATCATAGGAGATGTAGTATGTGACAGCACTGGGGAAGAATCAAACCATCGCAAGTATTTCCTGAACCTCCACAGAAGAAAAGTTTTTCCTGTTGTCTTGTACCATTTGGACCGTTTCAGGGGTACTCCTTGACTGTTTCATGCACTCATTTGTTTCATTGTGTCTAGGTTAAAAATTGTTGAATACCGAACCTTGCAGATTGATAGTTTATCCTGTTGTATTTTACAAACAAATACTTGAAGACGCTTGACATTCTAATTATTGGGAAAGAAAATCATAATTATAACAGCAATAAATGGGGACACCTGGCTTGAAAGCAGTACATGTGAAAAGAATCTAGGGATTTTAGCAGACCACAAGCTACGCACGAGTCGATATTGTGATGCGGCAGCCGAAAATACCCAGTGCAGTTCTGTGCTGCATCAACAGGAGTATAATGTCTAGATCAAGGGAAATGGCAGTGCCACTCTATTCTGTTTTGGTCAGACTTCACCTGGAGTACTGTGTCCAGTTCTGGGCACCACAGTTCAGGAAGGATATCAGCTAGCTGGGACATGTCTGAAGAAGGGTGACCAAGATGAACAAAGGTCTGGAATCCAAGCCTTATGAAGAATGACTTGAGGACCTCAATATGTTTAGCTTGGAGAATAACTGAAGATGACATGATAGCCACCTTGAAATATCTGAAAGATGTCAGATATTGGATAGAGCAAGCTTGTTTTTTGCTTCTCCAGAGAACAGAACGTGAAGAACTAGATCAGCGGTTCTCAACCTGTGGGTCGCAACCCCTTTGGGGGTTGAATGACCATTTCACAGGGGTCGCCGCTCCTCTATCCTGCCCCGCCCCCTTTTGAGACAAGGCGGCCTCACAGCCAAGGGGAGCGCTGTTTCTGAGACCCCGTGCTGGGAGGAGGGGAGAGGAGGCGTGCTGGGCGTGTACGGGGACGTTTCCCCATCTTTCCCTGCCGGGAGGGGAGGCACTGTAGGAGCCGGAGGTGGAGAAAGCGAGAGGAGAGAGTGTGGAGGCGGAGTGTGGAGGCGGAGGTGGAGAGAGCGAGAGGGGCTTGCGGGTGTAGTGTGGTTGAGGAGCTACAGTGGGTATCACACCCCACTCCCGAGCCCTCAGAGGGACAAAAGGAGGAAGGAAGGGGCGCCCGTGCGATGTGGGAGTGAGACCGTCCGAGCAGCCGCGCTCCCTTTAAGGGAGGGAGGGAGGGAGGGAGGGAAAGTCCTGTAGTGAAGGTGGGGGTCGCCGCTGTTGGGACTTGGCTGAACAAGTCAATGGAAGAAACAGGGAAGAGACCCGCTCAGGTTTCTTAGTCTGGAGCGCCTTTCCTCATATCTGGGGTAGGGAGGAAAAGGAATAGCGAATGGATGTGCACATTTGCTTTAGTCTGCTGCCTGGGAGCTGTAGGCTGCGCTGGGGGAGGAAGGAGCGGAACAGTCATGTGACCAGGAAGCCAGCTGCGGGACAAAGGAACAGTGAAAAGAGCGCCTCGCGCAAGAACCTGCTTGTGTGCATGGCACCCCCCACCTCTGCGATAAGGTAACATGCGAAAAAGGCCCAGGAGTGGTGGTGGGCAAGCGCGAGCCATGTGCTCGCGTCCTCCTGCCCCCTATTCAGAAGGGACTGAAATCGCTCCCTTTCTCCGCTACTGGGAGAACCTCCCATCTGACAGGCCAGCTTGGGGGGGCAGCAGCAGCACGGTGGGCAGGCCCCCTCCTCGCCACGGCCCCTGCCCCACTCGCCATGGAGGGGGTGCTGCAGAAGGGCTGGGGGGCCACAAGGCGGCGCTTTTCTGGGGGGGCGAGCTGCGCTCAGTGCAAAAGACAAAGGTGCTGGGATTCCTCCCCCCCCCGGCTAGGGTCAACACTCTGAAAACTTTTCCCACACTGCCCCCCCAGCGGAAATGTAAGTGAAGCAGAATCAGAGCCCGGGGGTTCTCGTATTTTTTCCCGGGGGAGAAACGCAGCTCCTCTTTCCCTCCCTGCCCCCCCCCCCGTTCCTGGCGGGGCGGCCTTTGCCAGGCGGGAGGCATTGTAAATAATAAATAAATAATTTTATGATTGGGGGTCACCACAGCATGAGGAACTGTATTAAAGGGTCACAGCATTAGGAGGCTTGAGAACCACTGAACTAGATTCAAATTCCAAGAAAAGAGATTCCATCTAAACATTACGAAGGACTTCTTGATGGCAATAGCTGTTCGAGATTGGAATGGGCTTTCTCAGAGGAGGGTGAACTCCTTTTTTTTTAAACCGAGTATGGACATGCTTCTTTTAGAAGGGCCTTAGTTGTGTATTTGTGAATGGCAGAGAGTTGGGCTAGATGGCCCTTTTGGTACCTTCCAACTCTATGATTCTGTGATTAAATACACATTTTTTACAAATTTACCTGAGAGTGATCTGGTTCAGAGCAGGAAAAGAAAGGCCTCCAACTATCCCAATTTGGTAGGGACAGTCAATTAATTCTTTGTCATCCCACTTTTTCAGCTGCTGTTAAAATGTCCCAGTTTCCCTCTTCTCCTCAAATTTCCCTCTTTGTCCTCAGCTTACTTCAGTTGCTACAAACTAAGTTCAAAGTGCAAAAGTAAGTTTGCACTCCATTAACTCAGCAGAGAGGAGAGGAAGGCAGAAGGCAGGCTCCTGTCTTTCACAGTAGGTTCAGGTAGAAGCAGGCGGCTGCACTCTCTCCTAGCTTATGTGGTGTTCCTTCTTAATAACTTTTGCCTTCTTGACCACACACAGTTGCTGCTTAGACAAATATGTCCCAGTTTTCATCTGTGATATATTGGAGGATATGTCGTTTAAAGCTGGGTAAGTCACAGGCCTGACAAAGCAGACTTCCTATTGATATGGAACTGGATGGGGAGTGAGGATGGCTGCAGTCAGGGAACAAAGTGGAATTGATTACAGCTACTGAGGCAACCAGGCTCCCAGTCTTGGTCCACTGGCAGTCCGGCTCTTCCGCCACCTTTCCGCTTCCGAAAACCTCAAACACATCAGTTTCTAAGATGATGACTTGTCTGTGGCCAAGCTTAGAGATTAAAAAAAAAAGTCTGCCAAGTCAGATGCAACAGCAGATGACAGTGATTGACGAGGCTGACATGGGCCTACATGATGATCAAAAGCCACCGGAGCGCAGCTGAGAAACAAGTGGTGAAAAGCAGCTGGAAGAGGGGAGGAGGAGGCTGTTGGAGGGGTGGGGAGAGTATGGCATCAGAGAAGACGCCTGCTTGATGGATGGGGAGAACAGAGAGTTACTGTAGCCAGCGATCCTCGCTTGATAGATGGAAAGAGTAAGAGGCCAAGGTAGAGAACAGAGGCAGTGTTGCCTGTGGCTGGGCTTGGGGAGGGAGGAAGGAGCGAGACAGAGAAGTGAGCAATATAAATTGAGATTGATAAATGGTCTGTGGGGTACGGTAGTGATGAATAGGCTAGGTGTTGCTTAACCCTGGGTATTTCTAGTAGTCTGTTTATATTTTATGATTCCATGTTACCAGTGGAAGATAGCTGGGCTAGAGGTGTTTACACTTTCATCCTGCGCTCTAATTATTGAGAGCTGTTTGAGGTAAGGTAGGGAGGTTAATGGAATCTACAAATCCCACTCCCAGATCTCCTTCAGTTTTAGTGAAATCATAACTTCTCAGCCTTCTGAAAACAGTATCTCCAGGGGGGTTCTTGCAGAAAATAAAGTGGGCTACCCTCCCACCTGCACCCTTTATAATCCAAGTGCTGTTTTCAATTTTGTTCCATATAGAGCGGGGTGGGGAACCCCCCCAGGGCCCAATTTTTAAATATAGATGGTTGTATAGTTACCCATTTCCTCAACATAAGGAAAAAAATACATGCAGGCCAGCATGTACAAAGAGGAGAGTTATTCTCATATACATTCAAATGCAATTCCACTCCCTTTCTGTGCTTATTTGTTCTACATTTGATAGCTTGCAGATGAATTTGTCAACCGTAGTTGTCGTTAACTGCTGTCAGGTTCACTGCGACCAGTGGCGACCCTGTTGATGAGAGCATCCAAGTCACCCTGTCATCAACCACTCTCCTCAGGTCTTACAGATTCAGGGACATGTCTTCCTTGACTCTGTCCATTAGTAATGTGGTCTTCCTCTTTTCCCAGTGCCTTCTACCTTACCAAGCATTACTGTCTTTTCTAGAGAGTCATGTCTTCTTGTGATATGGCCAAAGTACGACAGTGTCAGTTTAGTCATCTTGGCTTCTAGGGAGAGTTCAGGCTTGATTTGCTCTGGGACCCATTTGTTTGTCATTTTAGCAGTCTCGGTTCCATTTGAAATGCTCCTGAGGTAATAACGAAGGTTTTCTGTTTAGAGGGACCCAAGCA
Source organism: Ctenosaura bakeri (assembly GCA_948474755.1). NCBI lineage: Eukaryota > Metazoa > Chordata > Lepidosauria > Squamata > Iguanidae > Ctenosaura > Ctenosaura bakeri. The sequence continues at coordinate 956,376 of CAOLHI010000092.1, read as the reverse complement.
CCAGTGGGGAGGATAGACTTTTATCAAGGAGTAGAGATCCAGCCCTCTGGTTGTATGTGAGACCCCTCTACTATGAGATGGGGAGATACACAATGAGGCTTAATTATAAATGGTGCTTGAGTATACTTGCGGAATGTGTTGACGTTCCCGTCAGTCTATGTACCTGTAGTCCAGGTCCTGTGACTTTTGCTGGAGCCACTCAGAAGCCATGTTAGTAGTTGAGCAGAATAAGCAATGTTCTGAGAGGGGAGCTGGCTGCCCCAGGCCTTTCTCTAAAACAGAAAGAGTGCACTGGGGCAGTGAAACTAGGTCTTGTAGTAGGTGTGTGAAAGAGATCTTTTCTTTCTTATGTGGTTTGTTTTCTTAAGAATTAACAGGCTCAGAGTTCCAAGTGCATAGGCAACAGGGAGGGACAATGGGTTGAAGAGAGAAAAGATCATAATTATCAAGGATGTTGATCCCAGGGAGAGTGGAAGCCAGTGTTTGCCCCTAGGGCAAGTGGAAATTTAGAATACTTTCTCCCTTATTTGTGGGAATGGGAACATTTCATCATAGAAAGGAGGGAAGCCTTGCAGGAGGAGAAAGTTGTTGAGGTAAATGTCACACATCTAAATCCATTATCTTGGCTCCTTTTGTACTTTTGACCAGTCCCACTGATGACATTTGGAATGGGGCTGTGACCTTTGGCACTGAGGTTTCCCACTGGCCTTCATTTGGTCATTACATCTCTGGTTAATAGGCTCAGTGTGCAAGGCAGGAAAGATGGATACTGGGGGTGAAGGATGAGGGAGATGTGTTGATTTATGGAGGTGATGACAGGAGGATAGACAGAAACCACACATGCAGCACACCTTAACCCCGCCTTAAGTGGGGGAAAAAGAGTAGTTGAAAACAATGTGTTGATCAAGTATAGCACATATTCCACCATAAGCAACAACAAACTAGAGCTATTTCCCCACTACAGTGTTACGGTGCTACTCTTCCACTTTCAACCTCCTGTGGAATTCTGGGGTTTGTAGTTTCCTGAGGCCAAAGAGCTCTCTGGCTGAGAATTCTAAAGGCGCCTCCCTCAACTCCAAACCCCAGGATTCCATAGGATGTTGAAAGTGGAATAATAGCACTATAACAGTGTAGTTTGGAAATGGCCTTAGGCCTGAATGCCAGAATATTGAGGGCGTAACTGGATGTAGGAAGGGAAGCAACAATTGCAAGGCATGGAATCCTTGTAATGTCCTGACATTTACTGGGACCTGTTGAGCAGTCAGTAGTTGCCTAAATACCCTGAAGACACTCGATCCTTTCTGATCTTAGAAGCTAAGCAGGGTCAGCCCTCATTAGGGCTTGGATGGAAGACCGCCAACGAATGCCGGTTGCATTAGGCTATAGTCAGAGGATGGAGCTGGCAAATCCTCCTTGAGTATTCCATGTCTAAAAAAAACCCTGTGAAATTAATAGGTTCACCCTAAGCTTTCTAGATAACTTGAAGGCATACACACACACACGCCTGATTAGTTTGGAGGAGCCCGTAGTGATACCCTATGCAGGAAACACCTGTTAAATTTATGCTCTGGCCCACTTCTTTGGTTCTTCTGGAAAACCTGCCATTCAAGCACTCTAATTTTGTGTCCATGAGAACCTATGATGATACAGAGTGGTTTGTAATGTGTGTCTTGGAGTGGTGGCTGGCCTTGATTATTCTGCGGACCCCTATAAGTCTGATTCAGCAGGATGTTTATGCAGTGTACTATGAAAAAAGTGAATCATTTAACTCCTCAAGTATTTGGTCAAGGAAGTTGCTGTTGGCAAGGGTGCAGGTTTACTTGCCAACCAGTTGAAAAGGCATGAAGTTTTAATGTTAAGAGAACATACCAAGAAGGTTGGCAAGCAGAGATACAGAGTTCCAACAGGCTGAAAACAGGTTCAGGTAGCAATGACAGTGTTCAGCTGAGTCCCAGTGAATAGGAAGCACCTTTGTTGTAGGAAACTAAGCACCTGGTCTGCATAACTCATGCCAGTAATTCTGAAACTCCTAAGTACAGTTAGAGAGCTGCTGTGAAAATAGAAATGACTATCCTGTGTTGTCTTCTGTTGGCTGGAGGTGTCCAGTATGTGGGTGAAGCACTTGACAACTCAGTGGTTTGAGAAAGAGAAAGGCCATTTCTGCACTACATTATTATAGTGCTATTATTCCACTTTCAACCTCCTGTGGAATTCTGGGATTTGTAGTTTACTGAAGCCAAAGAGCTCTCTGGCTGAGAATTCTCAATGCTCCTCCGTAAACTGCAAAACCCAGGATTCCATAGGATGCTGGAAGTGGAATCAAAGCACTATAACAGTGTAATGTGGAAAGGCCCATAGTCTGAACTAATGTTCCTTGAGCTGGGATCCTGGACAGGATACAAAGCAAGCGTTAAAAACAATGGGTGTGGTTCATAACAAGAAAGGACAGATTTCTACAGAAAAACAGAGGGGTAAGCAGGCTGATTTCTTCCAGATACTTTGAACTACAACCCCTATGGTTTCTGGTTAGTAACCATGCTGGCTGGGACTTAATGAGAATTTGGTGCCTTTGGCAATGGAATAAAATAAGAAATTGTCACCATGTTTGGTAGATAACTGAAACCAGAACTGGCAGGTTAATTGATATTAATGAAAGTAATGTTATTCGCTAGTTATTAATTTGGGCTATTAGTGAACTAACTGGCTGCTTAAACAGGCAGCATTCAGTAAGTCCAAGCCCAAGCCAGCTCTTGATGGGGCAGGCGGGGGGAGATCAGCAGCTCCTCTTGCTTTTCAGTCAAGATATGAAAAAATAGTATGGAGGCAGTGGTGGTTGTAGGAGCTGGTTCACCTGGAAGGGTGAATGTTGCGGTCCTGTATCATAATGTGCTACTGATCTATAATTTTTTTAAAAAATGTTTAAAATTTGTTGTGCTTTTATTCATTTTACGTTTTAGTTATTCTTGTTCTATTTAATTATAAGCAGCCTTCAGCCCTCTTATTAGAAAAAAAGATGGGATAGATAATCACTATTCATTATTACAGTTGCATTTTTATTTTTATCCTAGAGCGCTCTTTAGGCTAGTTGGATGTGGTTTGGTTTGGCTTGGCTTTTTTTTTTTTTTTTTGCTAGAACTTTGTCAAGCAATGTGTGATGAAAAAGATACATCTTTAGAATTAAAGAACACACACTGCCTCTGTGCACACATTCTGAGTCTTAACAGTTTGTTCGCAGTACCAAAACTGAACTTGAACTCACAGACCCCTCACATGAGGCTTCCCACTGTTGGTTAGCCCACATTCTCTTCATTTTAGCAGACTAATTTATGTTGAAAAAATAATTTTTGTTGATCCTGGATCAGGCAGTCTGAAACCTTGACAGATCTGCAAATTGCCTTGAGTTTTGCCAATAGATCCAGACTTACCTGCTGCCCGCTGCTGTCCTAGAAGGGCTAGGCTAGAAAAATCCTGAGAAAGCGTTATTTTTGTAAAAGATGGCAGCCCATCTGCAGAGAGGCTAGGTCAGCAGAAACTCCACTTATATACAAGAATGCAGAGGCTCAGTGGACTCTGAGTACTTTTTTTGAGTACTATTCAAAGCCCAAATCCTTTGATGAATGACTCCTTTTATTTGGGCTTGAGATTGCTAGGAGGCTTCTAGACAGACAGCTCCTGTCACCACCAAACAAAAGACACGCTTCATCTATTCTGATTTTCCTTCTTTCTTAACAGTTTTTTTTTTTTTTTTTGGTCAAAAAAAAGATGGGAAAGAGGTGAGAAGACCCTTCTTGGCAATCTAGAGCAGGAAGAGGTTGCACACGAAAGGTCATGTCATCTGGAACCTTTGTAATCCACCATGCATGAGGCAGGTTATTGCATAATAAAAAGGTTATTCTAGAAAAATCCTTGCCTCCTCGGTTGATATGTCTTCTCACAGTTGCTGAGATCAGCTGATAGTGTCCTTCAAACCCAAGAAACTGATGTAGAAAATTGAGGTGTGAGCCTCAGACTGGAAGTCTCTCAGATGTTTGTTAATCCTCTGTCCTTTCTCAAATTTGTTTTACATTAGCCTCGCAGATTATTTTCTCTCATTTTACTGATTACAAAATGGGCTGATTTTTACAGATCAAGCTAGGCCCTGATGCTTCTCAGCACAGTGATCTTTCCTTCCCCCTTGCCCTTGTTTTTCAAGTACAAGAAATAAATTTATCAGTCTTGTGAAGATGAAACATCACATGTAAAAACACACACTTTTTTTTTTCTTTGAACAGTTTCCCAGAGGCACCAACCTAAATTTGGGCCCTGGGTGCCAGACGATTCTTTCTGACGGGAATTTTGGGTATGTTTTCAAAGGCAGCTGGAAGGTTAGCTTTCTATTTGGGTTTAGGAGTTAGGCTTGGCAAATAGGGATGACATGTGTGATGTGTGGGAGGCTTTGTGTGCATCTGTAAGTGCACGAATTGTTGGATTATATGATTAAAGAAGTCCAGTTTTGTCAAGGATGGCAGGCCAGAGTTGGGCCAGTACTAGGATTGCCAGAGTGAAAACTGGACCTCACCTTGAACCTGGCTCCTCTTTCTTAAATAGTTGTATAAATGAAGGAATTTCAGCAGGTATGCCTTGTTACCTGATTTTACCTGCTGAAATCCTCTTTTCTACAAAACTATTAAAAGAACAGAAGCCCTTCCAGTTTTCATTCTGGCGAACCTAGCCCATAAAGGTCACCAAACAAACAAAGAAACAACCTGAAGGCTTCTTTCCAAAACCTCTTTATGCAGCTTATCTGACAGTATTTGGATTTTCTTATTTATGAGTATTCTGTGATTGTGTGATTCCTTCTTTTTCCTGGTCTTTGTGACTCACACAAATAGTGCCATGTGCACCTGTGTGGTGCGCTGTTTGGAACCTTCTAGAGCTTGATGACAAGCGTTTTGATGGGAACCCTGTCTCCATCCCCAAAGCCAGGGTGAGACGTCAAGACATTCAATTCCTCAGGCTTATGGTATAGAATCTACCCCACTGAATTCATCTCATTCAGTGAGACACATCACAGAAGTGGCTAACAGGCCTTCAACTAGACGTTCCCACTCCTACAAGTGGACCAAGTTCATAAACTTTCTCCATGCACATCAAGTGGATCCAGATGTCTTTGACACTATCACTGTTCTGGACTTCCTGGTATCATTGTCAGATCAAGGCCTATAACTATTCTCCATAAAGTGTTACCTGCTGGCAATATCCTGGCACATGCAAAAGATAGGAAGACCATCTTGCTTCCTAAACCCTCTGATCAAGAGATTCCTTGAAGCTGTAAGAATCTCCATCTTCCAACTTCTGCTCCCATACCTGCCTGGAGCTTGCAGCTGCTCCTTTCACAGTTCCCAAAGAGATCGTTTGAGCACATGGCCACCTGCAACATCTTCCTTCTGTCTTGGAAGACAGCCTTTTTGGTAGCAGTGACTTTGCTAGGAGAGCTGGAGAGCTGTGTGCTCCTCTTTGTGGGTTCCACAAAGAAAAAGTCATACTTCAACTGGATATCTCCTTCTTCCCAAAGGTTGTCTCAGTATTTCATCTGAACAGGACATTATACTTCTTGCATTCATACAAAACCCATCCTCAGATCTGGAATGCAACCTTCATTACCTTGATGTTCATCATGCCCTAGCCTTTTATGTGCAGTGTACAGCTATATTCAAGAAGTCTCAAAGACTATTCTTGTGCTACTTGTCTGCTAAGAAGGGCCTTCCAGTGTCCTCCCAGAGACTGTCCAAATGGGTGGCATCCACATTTGTCATGCTTATAAACTATCTGGCAAACAGCCTGCTGCATAGTTGAGCAATCACTCCACCAGAGCTCTGATTGCTTCCACAGCCTTCTTGCAAGGGGTGCTACTCCACTAAATTTGCAGAGCTGCTACATGGTCACAGCCCTCCACTTTCATCTCTCACTGTAGACTGGACAATAGATGAAAGGATGATGGTGTGTTTGGAAGAGCAGTGCTGTTTTGCTCAGTGGCATGACACTCTCACCTCCTTGGGTTAGTAGCTCACTAGTCTCCCATTTGTGTGAGTAACAGAGACCATGAAGAAGAAGAAGAAGAAGAAGAAGAAGAAGAGGTTTCTTACCAGTAACTGTGGTTCTTTGAGTGGTCATCTGTGAACTCCTCTCTTCGTGTCTTGCTGTGTTCTTCAGTCTTTTGGCTGCTACCTTAGAACTTGAGAACTTTGGTGGGAGAGTGGCTTTATAGCCTTTGGGTATGAGGGCAGGGTTTCCACCAAAACTCTTGTCACCAAGCTCTAGAAGGTTCTAAAAGGTGCACTGCCAGGCACAGATGACCCTGTTTGTATGAGTTCACAGACGAGCCCTCAAAGAACCACAGTTATAGGTAAGCAACCTGTTCTTACAAATGCTCCTTATAAAAGGCTGATTATAAATCAAGTCACATTGGAATCAAAAGCTTCGTTTGACTATTGAAATATTATTTGCTCTTCTTCTGTACCATCTGACCCCTTCCCAATTTGTAGTTGCAGTACTACATTCTGCCCATTTGTAATGGTGTCAGTAAAGTAGAGAGCAGACGAGCAGCAAATTTGTCTTTGCAGTCCACCACAGTGTCAAACATGAGCACATAGTTCCTACTTCTCAAGTTCTTTGGTTGAGACTCTGGAACCTTAAAGATTTCATATTATGCTAGGACAGCATATGCTATGATATTATACAGAACAGCATTCTAGGCAAAGTGATATCTTTCTTATAGTACATTTGTTTTAAGAGCCGATGTGCTCCAGAATAAGATACAACTGAGTAGAGAGAGGATAACACTTTCCAAGTACTGGAAGAGCTGTCACATAGAAAAGAAAATGTGTTCCCTTCTGCCTCAGAGTGCAGGACTAAATCTAAGAGGCTTAAGGATAAGAAGAAATACCTTTAAGTAAGAGCAGTTTTAAGGACTGATGTGCTATAGCGGCTTGAGTGTTGGACTAGGACTCTCGGAAACCAGGATTTGAATCACTGCTTGACCACTGCATGACCTTGGGCAAGTCACACCCTCTCAGGCTTAGAGGAAGGCAGTGGCACACCCTCTCTTCTGAATAGATCTTGCAAAGACAACCCTATGGACACAGCCAGCAGGGTGTAGTGGTTTGAGCATTGAACTATGACCCTAGAGACCAGGGTTTGATTCCTCAATAACTACATAATTCATCTCCATCTCTGTCATCAGCTGTATGTATGAACTTCAACTGGAAGTGTGCAAGTAGGAAAATACCTTTAAATAGATACTGAAGCCCAGTTCCCTCTTAAGAGAATACCTCAACTGGGTACTTTCACACTACAGAATTATAGCTCTATGAATCCACTTTAATTGCCATTGCAACATCCTGCAGAATCCTGGGACTGGCAGATTAGGAAGGGGCGTTGACAGTTCTTGGAGAGCCAGCATGGCATAGTAGTTTGAGCACTGGACTGTGACCTTGGAGACAACGGTTTGATTGCCTACTCAGCCACAGAAGCCCACTAAGTGACCTTGGGTGTGTCACACACTCTCAACCCCAGAAAAGCCCTTAGGGTCACCATAGGTCAGAAACAATTTGAAGGCACACAACAACAGCATCATCATAAGTCAGAGTCAGCTTGAAGGCATCACAACAACAGCAGCAAGGGCAATCTGACAGTAGAACAAATGAGAGCATCTTCCTCCATTGGAGGTCTTCAGGAGAAGCTGGGCAACCAACTCTTTGGAAATGCTTTAAGCTTGAAATTCTTGCACAGAAGCCATGGGTGGGACTAGATAGGCAACAAAGAGACTTCTGAATCTTACGATGCTATGCTACCCTCCTTGTCCTACTGAGGGTAACAGTGTTGATATTCTCTAAGCATGAGGAAAAATTAACATTCATGGAATGACTATGGCTGTTGCCATACTACATTGTTATGGTGCTATTATTCCATTTCCAACACCACGTGGAATTCTGGGGTTTGTTGTTTACTGAGGCCAAAGAACTCTCTGGCTGAGAATTCTAAAGGCCCCTCCCTAAACCACAAACTTCGGAATTCCATAGGATGTTGAAAGTGGAATAGTAGCACTATAACATCATAGTGCAGAAATGGCCCATGCTAGAACACCTTTTTTCTCCTGATACATTAGCTTTCTGTAAAAAGGCAGATATTGTTTGTAACTTGGGTGAAATTTTCAGATGTGTTCCCAAACCCCAAACAATACATTCCTGGGATGGCAGCATATGTTGAGCGTATGTTGATGGCCATGTAGTTTATACGTCAAAATGCAAGTATACCTCAGTTAACAAAGTAGATATATGCCTAGGCATTACTTCTTTAACAGAATACTTGGTACTAGAGGCAGGAATAACATGGAAAAAGTAGGGATAGGTTCCTATACCTTCAAGAAGAAGAGTTCAACAAAGAAGCAAATAAAACTTTTTATTCAAAACAGTAGGTACCTGTGAAATAAAACAACCAAGTCAATTAAGTTTTGCATAAGGAGACAGAAAAACTTTTGCACCTTTTACAGACCACTGGAAGTCTTCTTCCAAAATGCATCTAGGAATGAATTTTTGCGTCATCAGTTTTCTTATGATTTCCATTTTTGTGGCCACACTTACAGATCTATCCTTTTTTAATATTCTGGGGGTATTAGTGAGACAGGTTTATCTAATGTCTCTTCTTCTCTCTGTTTTGCCTTTCCTGCATGGTCAATAAGGGATTCTGAAGGCAGCTGCACTTTATGTTGCCTGTGATAAGGATGCACATGCAGCTTCAGTAGAAATTGTTAAGAGTAGAATCCTATTCTTTACCAGTGCAGATTTTATTGCATTCTTTAGTGCAGAAATAATTCTGCAACCCATTCCTGGAAATCTGTGTTTCTCCAGCCCTCCTTCACCATCCTTCCAGTGCCGGTGCTGCTAAAAAATACTTCTAGCTAAACAAGAGACAAGGAAGAAAGGGGGCTGGGTGAGTATTAAAAAAGACTTGTAAAAAGGAACTTCATTGTCAAAGCTTTTATTAACTGAAGGATGCGTGTACTTCGGTGCAGACAGCAGTTTGTCCTGCTTTTTGAAGTTCATTAGAAACATTCCCAGGGGCTCTGAATATGGGGACAGTGCCTTCTGCACAAGAGAGGAGTGCTGGTCATTTGCAGTCCCTTTCTTAGAAAGAGTTAGATACCCAGCAGCCTACAAAGCATGGATATAATGAGCTGCTAGATATTGTCACAGATCAATGCTTTGTCTAGCATGCTGCTGTCAGTGGCTTTCAGATCTGAATTGAAGGCTTTTGTTAAGAGCTGCTACTCAGGATCCCTTAACTGGAAGTGCCAAGAAGAGTCTCTCCCATGTATGCAAAGCTATGTGTGTTACCTATGCACTATTACCTCTTCAGGTAGAAGCAGGATGCTGTGACTGTAAGAATCTGGAAAACATTTTGCACTCCTATACTATAATTTAAACTGCGTACCAGTTATGCTATAAAAATCTACACACTTGGTCATAGAGCCACCAAACTTAGGGCCATTTCTACACTACACTGTTATAGTGCTGTTATTCCACTTGCAACATCCTGTGGAATCCTGGGGTTTGTAGTTTAGGGAGGACTCTTTAGAATTCTCAGCCAGAGAGCTCTTTGACTTCAATAAATTACAAACCCCAGAATTCCACAGGATGTTGAAAGTGGAGTAGTAGCACTACAACAATGTAGGACGGAAATGGCCTAAGTATGCTGTCGTGTGGAATTAAACACCATAGTATGCTTTTGTGCCTGGTGAGTCAACTACTTTGGACATCTCCTAAACACATACCTCCAATTTCTGTAATTTATCTGTTTAGTTATTTGCTCTACAATTTGACATTTATAAACTGATTTTGGCCAAAGATGATCTTTACACTTAGGTTGACATTTCAAATATTTTAATGCAGTTGGCAAACTTTGGCTTTTTTGTTTTTTCCAGGAAATTGCTGTATTTGGTCCATTTTGCATAGAACTTGGTGTGAAACAAAGTTGATGGGTTATGGGTGCCACCAGACAAATTTCTATTTCATTCTTTTTCATTTCTTAAGCACAATCATCAGCATCAACCCAGTCAAGGCCAGATAAATTTCCTACTCGCTTAAGTCCATTGACAAAGAAGCTCCTTTTTATAAAGTCCTCTTACAGCAGAGCAGCCCAGTCCAGCTTAACCTTCCCCCCTTTTTGACCTCTGTCTACCTAGAAGAGTTTTGTTTTGTTTTGTTTTGCAGCATTGGCTTTAGAAGGATGGTGACAGGTTGGAGAATGATAGACTTTCAGTCTTGGGTTGCAGCAGCATGTCTGCAGTAAACAGTGCATTAAAACTTGATCAGGGAAGAGTGGGGTTCTCCTCATTTGATCCTTCTGTAGATATTTATGCTTGCCTACAACACGCAAGGTAAACAGCTCCAGAATCACTTACTGAGAAAGTGAGAAGAGCAAAACAGGAAGAAAACAGGAAAGGGGATTAGCCTGCCTCATCAACCACCCTAATATGCTGGGAAAAAACCAAAAACAACCCCCATCCAAACCCCAAAATCTAGATCTACAAGTTTTGCCACCAAATGGAAATCATAAGAAAAGTGGGGACTGTTGAAAGAAAAAATAATAATCCCAGGATGCATTTTGAAGATGTTTTCAAATGGTCTCTAGAAGATTTAAAATATTTTCGTTTACTTATGCATGGCTTTCCTGCCCTGATTGTTTCATTTCACATGTACATAATGCTAGTTTTGAATAAAAAAATTACTGAAACATGTTGAACTACCGTTCTTCTTTTTGTGCTGTAGGAACCTATCGCTATTCTGTCCATTTTATTTCTGCCTCTGGTATCAAATTTTCTGTGCAAAGAAGTAATGCCCAGGAACACATCAACTTCATTAACTGAAGTATACCTGTTCCAGGCATGTACAGCCTGGGGGTTGATGTAGGTTAGACCCGAGTACTGAAGAAAGGATTGTTCAACCCATGTCAGCCTCCACTCACACTAAGGGCCTTTCCACACTACACTGTTATAGGGCTATTGTTACCCTGTATCTCGGGGGTCCCGGGAGGGACACCCAAATATCCAAATATTAACACAAATGGGGAAATTAACTAGAGCACCCTCGCTGGCTAACGAGAGGCAGAGCAACGTTAGCAGAGATCTTTCACCCTATGTCTACAGCGTCGGGTCAGTGAACCAGGCGGTTTCAGAGTAAACCAATTAATGTTTTATTGAACATTAACAAGTAAGACAAACAGACACACTACTAACTGAGAAATAAGAAAAGGAGAGCTTAGGGATGGGCAATACGACACCTGATCACATAGTCCTGGAAAGATGGAGAAAAAGGGAGCTCAGTGCGGTTTGCTGAGGGGAATTCGCCACACCAACCGACAGCAAGGCAGGATGAAACTCAAAAGCAGTTCCCCGAACTCTCGGAACTAGGGGTTTATATAGCAGAAATTGTGCCTGCAGGCCATACCATAAACGTTGAGAACAAAGCAAGTTTTGGACTGGACAAAGGCTCAGAAAAGGGTCAAAACTGCTGCTATCGGATTAGCGCGGGTAAATCAATAGTGTGGCCAATGTGCAAATTGGTGAGCACTTAACATGTCCTTGTTAGTTATTGGCACAAATCTGGCATCATTGTGAAGCAAGATGAATCTGCAAGCCAGGTCCTGGAGCAACGACCAAGGCTTTTGAAATGCCCGCCTGAGAGGGGAAGTTGGAAATTCCTGCCATTAACGGCTGCTCCTTGTGTATGTGCTTTTCTGGGGACCCTTGCAACATATGAACCAGGGTGCCAGGAAAAGGTCAAATCTTTTGATATCAAAAGGGATATCTAGTGCTATCAACGTCCAGGTCTGAACCACAGTAACATATTATGCCACTTTCAAAAACCTGTGGAATTCTGGGGTTTGTGGTTTCCTGAAGCCAAAGATCTCTCTTGCTGAGATTTCTAAATGCCTCTCCCTAAACTGCAAACCCCAAGATTCAACAGGATGATGAAAGTGGAATAATAACACTATAACAGTGTAGTACGGAAAGGCCCTCAGACTGTTGGCTAATGCTCTTCTCAGAGATTCCACTTCCATTGGAGGTAAGGTCTGTTAAAAAAGAAACAAGAGGGCTTTTAAGTAGTAGCTGTGCTTTTGTTGTATGCTGGCCATGTTGGCAGAGGGATTTGGTGAGTTGTCTTTCCAAAACCAGTAACTTTTCCAAACTCTGATAGTGTCACCCTGTAATGGTGGGATGCCCTGTCCTGGGAGGTACTCCCGGTGCTAATATCACTAGATGACTTTTTTTAAAAAAAATAATCAGCCAAGTACTTTTAAAACATTTTAACTTCTCTGTGTGGGAACTGGAGAGCAGGATGTTGAGTGGATAAATGGGCGGGAGGTGGGAGCTCTTAGTCCTGCTACTAGCTAGAGGCAACTTCCCACAGCTCCATGCCTTGTTTTTCCCCATCCTGCAATGTGAAGTTCAGAGCAGCCGCCCTCCTGAGAGCGCATGAGGTTTAATTAGCACTCTCTGAACGCCTCACCAGCCTACCAACGAAGGATCCGACACGAGGGTCAACCAGTGCGCAGCTGCTGGGTGCTGCTTGCTTCTTCCTCAGGAGAATTTGCACTTTGATTCATGTTCTATTCTTTGCCCCGCAGAGAGGTAAAAGAGTACCACAGCCTGTTCCCTGCTGCACTCCCCTCCCCTTTGCTGCTGAGCCGGTCTTTGACTGTAATAAAATTTTACTTTTACTTATCTGCCCTCCCTCTGAAGGATTCAGGAGCCAGTGCAAGTCAAGCTGTTCCCAGAGCAGAATCTCTTGCTTGCTTGTGACAGAGACTTAAGTCTCCTAACAACGCATAGCGTTGCCACTTCACACTCATTATGTGCGTCAGCTGCCTGCTTCTCCCATGCCTTGCCTGCAATTATACCCCTCTGCCCCAGGAGACTCCATCTCACCCAGAACCTGCACGACCACCTGGTTGGGGTGGATGGGGGGTACTGTGATTAGCACAGCATATCTGTGCCTATGTATAATAACACAATTAAGGCTCCTCCTAGCTTCCCCTGCAGGATGTCCTCTTTCCTGTGTTTTAATGGGTCTTTGTGGCCCCCTGAACAGGTGTTAACAAATGGCTGGTTTTCCTTTCCACACTGACTGCTGAGAAACCGTTGCTGGGCAAAGCTGCTCAGAAGATGGTGCCTTCCTGCTGGATACAAAGGAAAAATTGCTTCCCCCCTCCCTTTAGAGCTGCAGCAGGGAGGCCACTGACCTCTTTTTTTACAGGGAACATGTACAGTCATATTCATAAACAAGATGCTTCTGAGCAATAGCATGTGTATTTCTATATCCCTTATCAGCTAAGTGCTCTCTAAGCAGTTTACAATGTATTAGCTAATTGCCCCCAACAAGCTGGGCACTCATTTTACTGACCTGTGGAAGGATGGAAGGCTGAGTCAACCTGGAGCTCGGCAGGATTGAACTCACAACCTTGTGGCTGCAGTACCAGCATTTAACCACTGTGCCACCAGGGCTCTGCATGAGCACATGCAGAATGCCTTTATTTCATTATTAGTAAAAACAAGCTACATTTGCTTTAACTGGAAAGGCAAGGATATGTACTGGGATTGGGTCCTCAGTTGCTATGAGTACAACTTCTGCACTCTGTTTAAGTGGTAGCTTCGTGGAGTTTGAGCACTGGCCTACAACTCTGGACACCAGGGTTGAGATTCCTGCTTAGCCATGGAAACCCACTGGGTGATCTTGGGCAAGTTAGACTTGCTCAGCCTCAGAGGGAACAATGGCACAACTCTCTCTGAACAAATCTTGCCCTGCAATAGGTTAGCTTTAGGATCACCATAAGTGAGAAATGACTTGAAGGCACACGGCACATGCCTTGCACCCCCTTACCTCTGAGCACGCTGACTTTGGCTGATGGTAGTTGTAGACCAAAACACAAGGAGTAGAAGTTCCAAACATATGGTAGTTTCTCATTTGAGAAAACAAACCATATATTTAAAGTGAAGAATCCTGATGCCTCAATATATGCATTGTTATGAAGACTAGGACTTCTGAGGGGGCAAGAAACTGGTACAAATGATGATATGGAAGGACCCAACCATAGTGCATATGTTCTTGGCTTTCTTAGTAGTATCTTTATTTCTTGCTTGTCTTTGACTTCCATTGTAAAATCAGTGAATTTAAAAAAAAAGTTATGATAAATAACATTTTCTGTTACAAAATACTAAAAGGTTTTTAGGTGGTCCCCCTTTGCTGCAAGAGGGAGCAGGACTGTGGCCCAAGCAAGGAAAAGGAAGCTGTGAGTAAGCAAAGTAGCACCAGTGAGTGGAAGGAAGGGAAAAGAGGAAGGAGTGGAGAGGAAGTGTCAGAAGAAGCCACAGGTAAAATACAAGAACTCTAACAAGGGTGGTCACAGCTGGGAACAGAGACCCAGAGCAATTGAACTGCTGTGGCCTCAGCTAGGCAGCTGAGGACAAGGACAAGCAGCAGTAGCAGCACCAGTTCCACCTCTGCCTCCATAGCCTGGGCAAGTAGTTTTTCCAGTTCTTTGGCAATTTCTCTTCCTCTGAGAGGCGCTCCTGAATATCTCATAGCTCGCCTGAACTAGTCACTTGGGGCATGTGACACAGAAAAGTGACCGCCTGTGGGTGCAAATCAAAAAGCATAGTTGAGCAGCTAGCTTTGGGTAATGCTGGTTGTGGGTGGCAAGGACATTGGTCAGCATCCTATTAGTGACATACACAAGTGTAAGCCCACCTTAATCCTCCATATGTCCTTTTTTTTTGGTCATTGCAGGGGTTGGTTTGCTGCAATAGCCTCCTTGAACAGCAGTGCTGTGGCTAGTGGAAATCATGAGGGGTTAGAGAAGTGTCTGGCTATGTATTCCTCACAGACAGATTCAGGCCACTGACATCCATCTGTTGGGACCTTGTTCTGGCAGGTCTTGGTAGAAGATGTCATCAGTTTGCATCTGGCTAAGAGGCATAGCCAGATTTTTTTTCTAACCCCCCCCCATCTCCCTGCACTCTCAACCACATGTAGAATGGCTGTTCAGGGTGGCAACTGAAGAAAAACAGTGTGATCTGGGAGCTCTAGGAGAGCTTTTATGCTTCACAAAACTTTTATGCTACTTTGGGCAAGGGTGGATCTTGAACACAGAATCACAGAGTTGAAAGGGGCCTCCTTCATGTCCCTGTTCTGCTCCACAAATGCTCAAGAGATTTTCTGAATAAAAATGAATGAAAATATTCACCAGGGCCCAAACCAGCTCTCAACAGCCCTGACGAGGACAGGGCAGGAGAAGAGGAAGTGACATTTTGCTTGCTGTTTGCCTTCAATCTCCCCATGTTCCTGGGGATCCAAAAACTACAAGTTGTTTTATATAGTCAAAAGGTAGTGTTCCTATACAAGGTCTTTGCACGGCCGTACATATAAGTTGTGCATGCATAGACTGTCTTCTGACCTTTGCATGAATGAATGCTAAGATGTTGGATGCAAGGGGAGAATGTAATCATATGCTACCACAATTTGTGGCTGAAAAAAGCCTCATGCTTGTAATACCTCTATTGTCAATGCTTGAGACACCAGCCCTGTTATTCTTACCTGCTGATGAGGTGTGTGGTTTGCCTGCTGTGTTCCTTGCCTCTGCAATAGCCCTGTTCTTTGTTGATTTAAAACCCAGGCAAGTAAAATATACAAGGTGCATTGTGTGATCTGTGTCTGTGTAGCATGGCAGCTAGGGTTCATGCATATGCCAGGGCCAGCCTCTTCATTAGGGAGAGTGAAGTAGACTGTTCTGAGGTTTCATCAAGGTACAGGAAGTGTTTTTCTTTGTTTTAGTTTTTTGTTTTTGGTATTCTTACCCTGAGAAAGAGACACTTGTAGGGTTATCTGCCTCGACTGCTTAGAAAAATAAAACTTGGCTAGCCTTGGGTACTCTGGTTTGACTTGGGAGTATAACCATCTCACCTTTCTTTGCCTCAGTTAGCAAAATGTCTTGCGTTCGTATTTATATGCGTAGATGCTGGTGATACTGGGTTGCATGCATTTTAAATTAGTTGAATTGAGTTTCCATTGAAGTCAGTATGAGAAGATCTGAATTGAGTCATGTTTATTTCAGCAAGAACTGAATGGAACTAACATAGTCTGAATCTAACACAAGATCTCTTGATGCCTCTCTAAAATGTGAATGCAAGAGTTCCTTGGAAGGAATCTGAATCTTGAGAAATTAAATCCCCTTCAACTTGGGGAATGGGCGTAGCTCAGTTGGAGAGTATGGACATTGCCTATAGGAGATTCTAGGTTTGGTCACCAGTTAGGAGTGACAAAGATATCTGCCTAGAGCAGAGCTTTCTAAACTTTTCATGTTGTGACACACTTTTTTAGACAAGCATCATTTCGCGGCATAGTAATTCAGTTTTACTAGTAAACTGGAGGTTAAACTAACCCCTTAAAAGAGATACAGACACATACATAAATTATAATAACAAAATATATGGGGACACAACATAACTTATGAAAACCTTTCATATATTTTTAAAAATATATGATTTATAAATAATAACATAGATTTCCAAGATTGTAGGCGACACACCTACACACTTCAGACAACATGCTAACGTGTTGCAGCACACCATTTGGAAAGCCCTGGCCTAGAGAGCCACTGCCAATCCGTATAGACCAGACTTCACCAATCTGGGGCACTCCAGGTGTTTTGGGCTACAAACTTGGCTCAGGTCCAAGCTATCTGGCAGACCTTATCTCCCAATATCAGCCTGGCTAGACCCTAAGATCTTAAGAAGAGGCCCTTCTCTCTGTCCTACCACCCTCACAAGCACAGTTGCCAGAAACATGAGAGAGGGCCTTCTCGGCATTTGCCCTTAGACTCTGGAAATCCCTTGCCAGGGAGGTCAGAATGGCCTTCTTATTGTCTTTCCATTGGCAAGCAAAACCACTTTTTCTCTGACAGGCATTTAAAACAGAAAGTTCTTAAAGAATGGGTGGGGGTGCTGTACTGTTTTAATTCTGAACTGTTTTTATTTTTTTCATCTTTTAATTGTACTTTATTTTTTCTAGAGTAGTTTTAAATCATTTAAATATTTGTCAATTGTTTAATTCAGTTTTAATATGGACTTTTTTGTATGTTTTTAGCAGTACTTTTTTATTTTAATTTTAAACTGCCTTTGGTCCCAAGTTTGGGAGAAAGGTCGGGTAGAAATAAATAATATAATAATAAAAATAAACTCCTATCACCCCAGTTATTTGTCATGCTGGATGGGGCTGGTGGGAATCATAGTCCAAATATGTGAAGAGCCCGAAGTTGGCGTGAGCTAGTGTAGACAGCCATGAGCAAGGAGAGCCAAAGTTCTAGATTACTATATATGGTACCTTGCTGTATTCCTAGTCATAAGAAAGAGGTGCTGTTTTTCTTAAAAGAAAAAAATCTATTTGGAGACAGAAAGCTTAGGCTAAGCTATTACAAATAAGTCAGTGGTCTTGATTAGGGATGGGCCAGCTGAATTCTCAAGTACTTGGCAAGGATTTGAGATTTGTGAATCCAAATCCCTGAGGCAAAATAGGCAAACCAAATCTTTCAAATCCACCAACCAAATAGTCAGTTGGAAACCAGGACGCCTGAAAATCTGGGAGATCCGGGATGCCTGAAAACCCAGGAGACCAGACACACAAGGGGAGATGGTAAGTTGGTGAATTTTTCCCTTGGAGTAATAATGGCCTTTGCTAACAATTACAGAAATTACATCAGAGATTGTATTCTGATATATTTAAATCGAACATTTAATATTTAAGTTCAGTACTTGACTGGAAGATACAGGCTTGAGATTTCAACGACAGCTGAAGCATTCTTTTGCATAACCCCCTTGCAAAGCTCTTTCAGACACAATTCTGGGGTTTGTAGTTTTACAAGGTGTCACTGCCTTCTCTGCCAAAGTGTGCTGGTGTGTCATGAAACTACAAACTCCAGGATGCCGTAAGGAGCTATGCAAAAAAAATCCAGTTTTGACCTGGATTATCTCTATACTGTAGTATGTGGCCCTGTTTACACAGGCAGGAAAATGTGGGATTAATCCGCATTTTCCTGCCTGTGTAGAAAGGGCTTTCATGTCATTTCTGAGGCAAAACTATGACAATTGTCCTGGCCACATTTCTTCAGAGGGAGGTTTGCCTTTGCCTAGGCGTTTGCTAAGGCTGAGAGAGTGTGTCTTGCCCAAGATTATCCTTCTTTCCCTTACTTTTTAAACCCTTTTTAAAAAACGGATCTGAAAGATTCGAGATTCGTGGATTCCCAGAACCTTCCAGGAATTCGGATCTGGATTTGGATTCAGAAAATTCTGGAATCGTCCCATCCTTAGTCTTGATCTATCTGTTGCTTGCCCCTTACTTCATTCTATACCATGAATTCTTGTTCTTTGGTGAAGTGATTTTGCATCTTTGCATCTTGCAAAAATTATTCTGTCTCCAGAGCTGAGATACTTTAGCTTTACCTACTGTGGCCTTCCCATATCTTACAGAGTTGTTGTGAGGATCAAGTGGTGAGGAGGCAATACATGTACACCACCTTGAACTCTTTGGGGAAAAAGTGGGATATAAGTGTAAATAATCAACAAGATAAAATTAAGTAACCATTTGAACTCAAGTCTTTCCAGCTGGACTTCCCCTTATTTGCTACAACCAGATTGCCTATCAAAGCAAAATCTAGAATTCTGAGTATACAGTTGATGAAAGATTGGAAAGAGCAGGAGGCTGAGAACAATAGGACTGCTCTCCAGGCGAGGCTTGTCACTTCTTGCTTTAGCCAATTAGTCAGTTGGCTATACTGCTCAGTCAGGAGGGCGGGAAGATGGGAGGGAAAGAAATTGCACGAGGTGCCAAGAACAGGGATCCAGCACTGAGGTCAAGCACCACTTTTAAGCAGTATTTAATTTTTTTATTTTATTTTATTTTTTATAAGAACATTCATAATTTTAAAAATAATAACATATCTTAGCTAATCTTGTCTTCAACATTTCCAAATATTTACATGTGAAATTCATAATATAAAAATCATTCTTAATCCTTGTTAATTATCTATTGGAAAATTATTAAATAAACTTAAATTATATCATTTGACTTCCTCTACCACCTACCTGAAATCATTTTTAACGCTATCACATTTTTTTCCATTCGAAACTCCCCTATTCATACTTCTAAATTAAAGTTGTTTGAGTGTACACTTTCTTTGCCCATCTTTACAGAACATTACTATTCTTCTTCAATATTATAACATTATATGTAAAGAAAACCTTTTCTCGTCATACTATAAATCTTTCTTGCTATTCCATAGATCATATTATTATCCGTCTATTTCTATCTAAGTATTCTATTTTAAATCATATCTAAATTTTCTATTTCCCATTATAACAAATAACATTATATATTTTCAGTGCTTAAACCTATTAATATTAACAAATGATGAATCAAGTAAGTGAACATATCTATTCATGTATGTTATTACTGGTTCCCAGTCTTTTTCTAATTGATTAGTTTGTTTCCCTTTTAAATAATGTGAAAATATATCAAATTGTTTCAATTCGACTATTTTTAAGATCCGTTGCTCTATGTCTGGAACTTTTGGTGTTTTCCAAGATCTTGAGAAAATCATTCTAGCCGCTCTTATTAAATATAGCAATATCCTTTTTTTTTCTGCAAGAAGTTTTTATTGAACATGAATGTCATGTTTAGTAGAAAAAACTCAGCAAAGGGAATGATACTTTAAATATTTCTTCTATAATCTCATGTATTTTTCTCCAATATTTCTTTGTATTTGGGCTTGTCCATCATATATGATAAAATGAACTCACATTATCTTTGCATTTCCAGCATTTGTTATTTCCCGTGTGGTACATTTTATCTATCTTTTCAGGAGTGAGATGGTATCTATACATCATTTTTATAAAATTTTCTTTTAAATCCTGGGAGCTGGTAAATTCATTTGTATTCTTCCATGCAGTTTCCCAATATTTGAGAGGAATTAAGTGGTATTTAAATTTTGAAGAGAAAAGCAAGGGTCAGAATCTACAGTGGTCTTGCCGGCTTTGGTGTTGGTGGAACAAAATAACTCAGGAGGGGAACTTGCTGACATACTCCTGGGATGTTTCACTTTTTCCCTCTCAAGATACTGCTGTTTTGTTTTGTTTTTTTTCTTGGCCTGGCTGAGCCAAGTAGACCCCCTCTTTCTTACACACACACACACACCAACCAGGCATGTCCTGCCAAGTCCACTAAGACAATTTACTTTTTCCTCTAGCAACTTTCTGCCCCGACAGTGACTCAGTACCTGAGTTAGATATTCCAATGTGGCCTAATTGGTCTCTTCAGAAATCAAAAAATGTGCTGATGATAGAAAGTGACTTGGCCAGGCTTGTGGCAGGTGTGTTTCTGGTGTGTCTCTTATAATCTGAAGCCATATATATATCTATAAGAGGAACCTGTGAGGGGTGAATTTCCAGAGGTGGTAATTTATTGTACAATTGCAGTACTTAATTCACTGATTTTTTTACAGGAATTCTAGGCAACAATGCCTTCATTTTGGAGCCCTCTCCTCTTTTCCAGTGATTTCTCCCCCCCATATTTCTTCTTACAAGTCCCTCCCACCCCAGAAAAGCCTGTTGGGGAAAACTCAAAATAGTGGATTTGACTGTTAGTGGTAGTCTCAAAGCACCCACCGGCAGCTGTAACTATACCTTTTCAGTGCCTGTCTACTGAATATTTCCAAGCACTATAGTTGCTCGTCACAAGATGCTAGGATGGCCTACTTTACAGGAGATAGTCCTCTGCTTCAAGGGTCTTCACATGTCCTCCAACATTTCACAGATGAAAACTGGGTCACATGTGGCCAAGCAACATCAGCTTGTGATCAAGATGACACAAGTTAGTAATGAGGAATAACACACAAGCTAGGAGAGGCTGTGAAAGTTTGCTTTTGCCAGAGTCTACAGCAGTGGTTCTCAACCTGTGGGTCGGGACCCCTTTGGGGGTCGAACGACCCCTTCACAGGGGTCGCCTAAGACCATTGGAAAATATGTATTTCCGATGGTCTTAGGCTCCATTCCCTCCTCGGTGGTGATGCGCAAGCGCGAGCCACGCCCTTGCGTCCTCCTGCCCCCTTTACGGGCCAGGGTCGACACTCTGGAAACTTTCCCCATGAGTCCCCCAGCAGAAACAAGAGCGAAGCAGAAGCAGAGCCCAGGGAGGGGGTTCTCGGAGTTTTTTCCCCGGGGGAGATGTGCGGCTCCTCTTTCCCTCCCTGCCTGCCCCCCCATTCCTGGTCGGCGAGGCGGCCTTTGCTGGCGAGGTGGAGGCATTGTAAATAATAAATAATTTTATGGTTGGGGGGTCACCACAACATGAGGAACTGTATTAAAGGGTCACAGCATTAGGAAGGTTGAGAACCACTGGTCTACAGGGAAGGGCATGATTTGTCCCCTTTTATCCTTCCCCCTCTACAAACTACTTTTGTGCTTTTACCTCAGTTTGCAGCAGTTGAAGGAAACCCAAAAACAAAGAGGAAAGGAGGCAGAAGGAAGAAGAAGGAAGAGAAACTGGGACATTTTAAAAGCAGCTGAAAAAGTGCAATGACAGAGGATTAGTTAGGAATGTCCTTGCCAATTTGGGATAGTTGGAGGCTATGTTATGTTATCTATGTGATCTTCTAGGCAAATTTATTTCCTCTTTGGTCTTCTTTCATTTTGGTGACACTTAAATGGCCACTCTACTGGACACATGGTGGATATGCTAGCAACCTGTCTGCTGCATAGTGTTTTATTCTGCCCTGAGACGGGGTTGCTCTGCTCAAAAGTGTTTGGCTGGTAAGGAGTGCCAGCCAGTCATGCACAAGGAATGTACCTGCAGAATACTGTTGTTTGATCAGTGTATACCACGTTTCACTTTGTGTATGTCCCCTAAATTTCCTAAAGATATTTCACTTTGCTGAGGGTCAGGAAACTCCAGCACCTACATTTAATATGGAAATCTCCCATTTGACCTACAAGCTGCTTCTACTGCAGTGACTGGCAGTTGTTAGAAGTTAGACATTGCTGAGCTACCCACTTCACTGCACCCACTCCCAGTTTTTAAGCTTTTTGGGGCGGTACTGTTGCCAGACCATACACCCCCATGTGTTGATATGATTCAATTGGCAGAATATATTGATTGGTAGATGTGTTTAATAGGCATAACATATAAATTATACACACTTACGGCTGAAAGGCCATGTTCAGAAGGGATACTGGCTGGAAAGTAGGTCAGAGATAACCTCAGCATGGCCAGGATGTAAGTTTACTGAGAATTAGCCAGGAAAGCAAGACTTAATGGCTCTAAGCTAATTCCTTCAACAAAAACAATAGTCAAGCCCTGATGCAGCAGGCAAACACCCCTACTGTGTGCATTTCCTATCAAAATATTGTCCAGCCACATTACCCAACCAAGACATTGAAACAATCATTGAAACAATCAAGAATTGAAACAATCTGCCAGAAAGCAATTAACTCACACCTCTTCAGGGAGGGAAATAGAGTATATAAACCCTTGGTTTTGAGCAGCCAGATGCAGTACTTTGCTTGCTGGTAACCAATCTGTTTTTCTGATCCCTGGTTGTGTACTGCCCTTAGACACACAGACACACAAGTCTAAGCCACTTCACTGCTTCTTCACTGCTCTTCTGGAATGATAATTATAACCCAAAAACTTCAGCCTCGCTGTCCATAATTTTTCCTCTCTTTATCCATCAGTTAGCTCTTATGTGAAAGTGTGACTGTTTGTATCGTGTGTGTATGCATGAGTTAATTCCCCTCAGTAAAACACATTTTTAATTTATTTTTGAATCTCTTGCTGTTCTTTACTGTAAGACCTCGTAAACATTGGTGGAAAGATCTCATTAAGTTACCCCCCACCTCTTGCAGGCCTCCCAATTTGAGTTAATTCATTCCTCATTGTCACATGGAAGTACTGGCATCATGGGTGGACCCCTGAGTCACCTACATTTTGGGGTAGCAGTACTTTTTACTTCCTAGTTGACTTCTTTGTGAAAATAGCCTCTTTCTGAGTGTTAAAAGAATGCAGCCCCCCCCCAATGATGAAATTGTTCTCATGTCCCCAAAGGTATTTTTAGGAGGGAAATCAAAAATTTTGTTGCATAAAATATTTTGGGACCCTGAGGCTTCAAACACATTCTTCTGGGTCACATGTAGCCAAAAGTGCTGCATTTTCCCCACCCCTTTCTACTGTTACCATCAGTCAGTGATCCAAGATGAGAAGTAAGAAGCTTTTTAAAGCCTAGGAAGCTGTTACATGGAACTGAGTTTGGTTTGCAGACCAGAAAACTGTTTCAGGGAACTGAGCTTTGGTTTTCAAAAAAACTTTTTGGGGTTGGGATTTTCCCAGACATTGGTTGTGGTGTTGGCTGTACATATGTGCCCTAGGGATAATGCTAAGCCCCATGCCACAAATGTAAGCATGCACACAGCTTTTGTCAAGTCTGCCTGCATGTCAGTGGGCTCATACTTACTTGTTAGTGGGGGAGAACAGGAGTGCTACAATCGGAATGCTATTTTAGTTTTCAGCAGTGCCACCACCTCTACATGCTGCGATTTTGTTCAGTGCGGTAAAGCTCCATTGGCGTACTTACACAGCAGTAACATTTTGGGACATGTTCCAGTGGCCATTGTGGACTGTCCCAATGGTCATTTCAGTGGTCATTCCATGTCCTGGGGGTTGAAGCTTCACCTGTGTGTTAAACTGGCCTTTAAGCCATCCCGTTACTCTGTGGACAAATAGGGAACTGCTTCTGTAAGGGGGTAATCTATACTGCCTAACGCAAGCATGTTTTATTTAAAAAGGATTTTAGCTACAGCATTTCTACAGGACAACATGGGAAATTAACATGGGAGGTAACTTCCAAACCCTGCCCAGTGCATGGGAGGTAACTTCCAAACCCATGGCATGTCACTAGAGCTCAAACAGCTATCTGATGCTAGTACTGGGCCTAGAGAGGGACACCCACTCTATATGTTACATAAATCCATTATCCTTCAATGTCATACTCAGAATAATTTCCTTGTTGAGCAGTTTGTTAGTGCAAAAGGAAAAAGAAGTCCCTGTAGATGACAAGTGACACTGAAGAGTGATAATCCTTCCCAAAATACTTTGGTGTGATAAAATATAACATTAAAACACATCTGTACATAAAAGATCCTTTACACAAAGCCTAAATTCTGACTAAATTTAGTCCTGACTAGAGTAGACCCATTGGATTTATCTCTGTGTTGACTCACCATTCAACAATTGATCGAAGGGGTCTACTCTGTTTGGGACAAACCAGCAGGATTCTAGACAGTATCTGTACAGTAGTCTTCAGGACTTCCACTTCGACATTGACTCTCATTGTCCCCCCCCCAAAAAAATGGATACTGGTCTGAGGTGACAAAGAGGGAGATACTTCATGTCATAGTGGTAGGTAAAGATTCTCCCTCCTGTGAGGACCACAATTCCACAGCAACATTAACATAAATGTGCAGCTACAAATGTGGAAGCAATTGCCATAATTTAAATGGAAATGCAACATATCTCACTGTAGCTACAGGAGCTGACCTGTGTTCCTTACCTGTCTGCTGCTGATGGGTAGATTTGCGGTCCCCCTGCATTCCCCCTTCTTATGACGGTTTTATCTCTAACCCAGAATTGGGACTGAACAGCTCTTCAAGTACAGGACTGCCCTTTCTAATGTAGGAGACATGGCCTAAAACTTTGTTTGAAGGGAGACAGCATTATTGTACCTATATTGCAGAGAGCATGAGGGTGAGACCAAGAAAGTGCTGGCTTGCAGAGGTCAGCCGAGCAGCTGAGGTGAGATCTGAACGCGGTTCATCCTGCGTTGGAGCTCCTCTTCTTCCTTTCTACTCTTGTGTCATACCAGATCAAGCCATTAAAAATTAGAAACAGGGGGAAGGGGGAGGAGGTGAGAAATGCTGCTGAGTTGCCTTTTTCATCTCCTGATGGCTGACCACATTTCCAGCAGGATGCTGAAGAGATGCTGCTGTGAGGGAGAAGTCTTATAGATAGTACAAAAATAGGGAAATACGACTGACAAAGAGAGCTAAAACCATGCTTTTTTTTTTTTTTTTCTTCCAGCAACAGAATTGTTAAAAGTAACATCTTTCAGGCTCACATCAAGACATCTGTTGCTGTTGAATGCTTGTTTTATTTTACTACATTCATACCCCAACAACTTGTACCTTCAAGTAGTTTCTGACTTATGCTGACCCAAAAGCAAACCTATCATGGAGTTTTCTGGAGTTGAAAGTGTGCCACTAACCTAGAGTCACCCAGTGGGTTTGCATGTCTGAGTGGGGAAGCAAACCCTGGTCTCCACTTCACCAGGCTGCTGCACTGAGCCATATCCCCCCCCCCTAAATTTACTGTAGAGCTCTGAAGCTACCTTGCAGAACCAGTCAATACTTCAAAGTGAGCAGGCAGGATCAGAGAAGGTCTAACTGCCACCCCATAGGTGGATGCACAATGATGATATCAACTCTGAGAACAAGACAGGTCCTCTTGGGGTAATCTGTAATCATTGGGCATCTGACGGGGGGTGTGGAGTTGCTAGACGCTTCCCTGATCCTGCCTGCCCACCTTGAAGCATTGAGTGCCTAGGCGAGACAGCTTTGGGGATTTACAGGAAGTGGGGGGGTGTAGGGGGCTGTGGAGAGAGAAAGGGAATACCAAACTTCTCACGGCACCTGAAAAAGGATGTCTGCACACCTAAGTTGAAACTTGAGTGTGCAGATGTCCCTACATGAATTCCGGACAGTGACTGGTGGAAGGTCACCCAGGGAACTTTTGGGGCCCAGCAGAAATCTGCATTTGTGCCTCCTATTCCCACCCGTCACTACATAATTCAACATGACTGAATGCATTGACACTGAATATAGGTTCATGTCTACAGTGCCAAAGCACAGGGGGACTCTACAGATTGTACATCTATACCAGATGAACATCAGCTAGAAAGGGCCCACTCCACATTCATTTCTGTCATGGAATTGTTCTATATAGTGTTAACACTTGTACTTTTGCCAATGCATTCCATGGTGGGGCTAGGGCTCCAAAGTTTTCCTTATTTCATCCTTGCATGCTAGAATTAATAATTCTGGATGAAATGGATTATCTAGATCCATTTCAGTCTGGCTTCAGGCCTGGTTATGAGTCAGAGACAGCTTTGTTCTCCTTGCTGGATGACCTACACCAGGAATTAGACAAGGGGAATGTGTCCCTGTTGGTGCTGCTGGTTCTGGACCTCTCAGCAGCTTTCAGTACTATCAACCATGGTATCCTTTTGGGCCAACTCTCTGGAATGGGACTTGGGGGCCCTGTTCTACAGTGATTCCTGTCATTTCTGGAGGGTAGACCTCAGAAGGTGGTGCAGGGGATTCCTGTTCGTCTCCCTGGACATTGGTCTGTGGGGTTTCTGTTTTGTCTCCCCATGCTGTTTAACATCTAAATGAAACCACTGAGAAAAGTTATCCCGAGTTTTGGAGTTCAGTGTCACCAGTATGTGGATGACACCCAACTCTACCTCTTCTTTTCATCTGATTCCAAGGAAGCTGTCTCAGTGCTGAACCAGTGTCTGTTGTTGGTAATGAATTGGAGGAGGGCAAACCAATTTATACAGACAGGACGGGATGCTCCTGATAAGTCGAAAGGCAGATCAGGGAATAAGGATATTGCCTGTGCTGGATGTGGTTACACTTCCCCTGAAATCTCAGGTTCGTGCAGACTTGGTGTTCTCCTGGACTTAACTCTGAGCCTCAATACCCAGGTTTCAGTAGTGGCCAGGAGTGCATTTGCACAGTTAAAACTAATGTACCTGCTGTGCCTGTTCCTTGAGATGTCAGACCAGGCTACAGTGACACACACCTTGATTACATCTTGGTTGGACTATTGTACCGCACTCTACATGGTGCTGCCTTTGGAAACTGTTCGGAAAGTTTGGCAGGTTCAAAACATGGCGGCCAGAATGCTGTCTGAGGCTAGTTACAAGGAACACATAACTCCCATGTTAAAACTGGCTGCTCCCACCCTCTGAAACTCTCTTCCACAGGAGGCTAGGCTGACCCCCTCCCTGCTTTCCTTTTGTAGGCAGGCAAAGGCATTTCTTTTTTCATCAGGTCTTTAATGGGTGAGCAAGAGAGCTTTTTATTTCTTTATTCTTTATTTCTTTATTATCTGTTTTAAAAATGTATTGTAAGTTTTAAAATTTTCTATATTTTTCAATGTTTTTAATTGTTTGGATGTTTTTAATGTTTTTTAACCTTTTGGAAGCCTCCTTGGGTTCCACTTTGAGATTAATGGCAACATATAAATTTAATTAATCTACTATATAGAAGTCAAGGTTTGTCTGTTTGTGAGTCTGTCTGTTTATCTGCATCAGGCAGGCGAAAACCTCATATGATTGGCTGTGAGGTGAGAAGACCTCATAGGATTGGCTGGCTGTGAAGATTCTGTGGAATTATGGGGTTGGCAGTTCTAGGAGGGGTGTTTAGAATTCAGCCAGAGAGCTCAATATATAGCATTTACTTCTATACCGCTTATCAACTGAGTGTTATCTAAGCGGTTTACAATGTATTTTAGCTAATTGCCCCCAACAAGCTGGGTACTCATTTTACCGACCTGCGGAAGGATGGAAGGCTGAGTCAACCTTGGAGCCGGGCAGGATCGAACTCACAACCTTGTGGTTGCAGTACTAGCATTTAACCACTGCACCACCAGGGCTCAGACCCGTTGTTATGGGGATGAGGCCTAGCAGCAAGGACAAGGCCAGTGTATTCCCTCAGAAATCAAACCTCTGTGTGTTAACAACTCTGAATACAGATTGGATTGGGGACTATGGGAAAGAGTTACAGGTACTGGACAAGACAGATGGAGGAATTAGGAATTGCAGCTGTTAACCATTTTTTCCAAAGGTTCTTCCAAACTGATTTGTGTGATGAGATACTCTTGTCTTATTGAGGAGGACAAAGACATTTGTGACTGCTCTTTCTTTCCACCAGTTAGGGCAGAGCAACATGAGGTAAGAACCAGAGTAACACCAGGCTCAATAGCAGAATGCCACTGCTGTGCTTTTGACACTGCTTTAATCATTGGCACAGAATGCTTGGGTCTATCTAGTACTCCTTTGCAGGCAGGGTGTGGTATCCTTGATCAAGCTGTTGACTCAGCATTTTGGTTAGGTTAATTACTTCCTCACCCCTACCAAGTCATGTGTTGGATACCTGCCTTTGCCTGCCTAGGGGTGACTAGGCTCTCTATTTAGAATAGATGACTCAATTATAAAATACAGATAGATTCATAGGCAGCAGATGTGCAGTGCTAAAAGCTTTTTAATCTGGCAGAGATGGGGCTGGAAGTGACAGCCAAGGCATCAAAGACAACTTTGGCACAATTAGAGAAAATAATAACAAGAGAGGGGACCACTTTATCTATAGTTTCCGGCCAGGATAGCTGAAAGACTGCTTTCTCTGATTGAACTTGCCTGAAAAACTGAGGTCCTCAGTTGAGGCACCTGTTGTGTGTCCCAACACCCCACAAGGCTAGTTTGGTGTGTACACATGACTGGGCTTTCCTTGTAGCAACACCCAGACTGTGAAAAGCCCTGCCAAGGGAAGCTGGGCTGGGTCCATCCCTTCTGAGCTTTTGGTGGGCAAGTAGCATTGTTCCCCATGGCCTTGGTCCTTGAGACTTCCCTGCCTGTTTTAACTGATGGGTTTTATTTTAAAGGACTATTTTGAATTTGTTTAAAAGTTTTTATCTTCATATTGTTTTGGATGTTTTTATGGATGGATGTTTTTATTCACTGTATTCAGGGGTTCTGGCAGACTATGAGGCAATATAATGCCACAGAGAGAGAGAGAGAGAGAGAGCAAGCCTCTCCTTATTGACTGTTGGCACGTAGGAAGGAAGGGGTGCAGGTGGGCAATTTGCCCTGGGCGGCAATGTTTATGGGGCGTGCCCTGGCCACGCCCCCACATGCCCTGGCCACACACCTCACACCACAACCACACCCCCATGCTGTAGCCACGCCCCCCTCCACACACTCCAAGCTCTGCCACTGTTGGCAATACAGTCGGCTCTCCACAGTTGTGGGTTTGACTTTCACAGATTTGATTATTTGCAAGTTTCTTCAAACCCTGACCCCTCACCACAAACACTTCTTTTCCAGGAAAACCTTCTTTCTCAGTGGCTCCAATTGGGCCACGCAGCCCTTTGAAACCCTGCCTCTGGTCCTCCTGGTCTTCCTCCACCAGCTAAGGATGGCTTGCAGCCCAATTTCTCAGTACCACAAACCCTTTCCCAATGCCCTCCACACCCAGGGAAGGAGATGGACGAGAAAGAGGAAGTATAGGGACACCATGCTGACCCACCCCCTTTCCCTCACCTTTCCCTGACCTGATTTGGTTGCTGAGTACCGGTTCTCCTCACTATGCCTCAGTCCCTTCCCACAGATACACACACACATTTGCAATTCTTCCATTTTTGTCAGGGTCCTGTGACCCTAACCTTAACAAATATTGAGGACCAACTGTCTATGTCTCAGGTCCAGGTTATCTGGCATAATTAAAGCTAGTTATGACTTAACAAAGCCCTATACAGCTCAGGTCCAGGTTATTTGAAGGGCTGTGGCCATTTCCACACTACAGTGTTAAACTGCTGCTATTCCACTTTCAATGCCCTGTGGAATTCTGGGGTTTATGTTTACTGAGACCAAAGAGCTCTTTGGCTGAGAATTTGAAGTGCCCTTCCCTAAACTACAAACCCCAGAATTCAATAGGAGGTTGATAGTGGAATAGCAGCACTTTAACACTATAGTGCGGAAATGGCCTGTATCTCCCTATATGAGGCTACCCATGTCTTGATCAGTTCTGGGGAGGCCCTTCTCTCTGTCATGCCAACCTGACAGGTGCATCTAGTGGGAATATGGGAGAGGGCCTTTTTGGTAGCTGCTCTCAGTCTGGAACTCCCTTCCCAATGACATTAGACTGGTGCCCTCTTGCTCTCCGTCCATAGGCGGGTGAAAACCTTTTTTGTTTCAGCAGGCCTTTGACAGCTAATTGCTCAGGAGAGAAAGGGCCTTTCATAATGTGCTATGATGTTTATATTTGTCATTTTTCTTTTTAATAATCATGCCTTTAACTGTTTCTGATTCTTATGCTAGCTTATGTATTTTTTTAAATTTTTGTATGATGCGGTTTTTAAAAGCTATATCTGTTTTAACTTTAGGAGACTGTCTTGAGTGCCAGACTTGGGAAAAAGATGACAAATAAAAACATAACATTTCTCTGCCTCTACTAGCAGTTAGGCTGAGTTGCTGTGAAAAGGAGACTTCTAATCCAGGTGGGAGAGCCAGAGTGGTGTAATGGTTTGAGGGTTGGCCTGTAACTCTAGAGACTGGGGTTCAGATCCCTGCTTAGCCATGGAAATCCACTGGTTGACTTTGGGTAAGTCACACTCTCTCACAGTCAGAGGAAGGCGAAGGCAAACCCTCTCTGGACAAATTGTGCCACGAGGACCCTCTGGTAGGTTTGCCTTATGGTCGCTGTAAGACAAAACTACTTGAAGGCACATAAAACAACAAATCCAAGTGGGTGCTCCATTCTGTTTTGCTTTTGTTCTGGTTGGATTTCTTTTTAATTCCTTTTCATGGGCCTAAATCCCATTGCTAGTTCTAACAAGACTAGGCCTATTGAATCAATCAGTGATTGCATGAATGTTTATGTACCCTTATACACTCAACTGAGTGGGTTTGTTCTGCTTGGCACTAGCTGTGAGGCTCACATTGTATGCTTTGATTATTCTGTTCTACATTTTTAAATGGGACTATTTTATTTGTTTTTTGTTTTTGTGAGCCACGTTGAGCCAAGCTTCCCCCATTAGCTGGGGACAGTTAGTATATAAATCAAATAAAAATGTCAGGGAACAGCTTGTGTTTTCCCTCCATCCTCCTCCACTGCCTACATATTCTCCTATATTTCACAAATGAAACCGAGAGACATGTGGTCAAATGACATCAGAATGTGGTCAAGATAGCATAAGTTATTAATGACAATCTAGGAGAGGCTGCAGTAGTTTGCTTTTGTCTGAGCATACTGGGATGGGCAAGATTCTGCTCTTCCTCTCCTCCTCCCCCTCGGCAAGTTAATTGAATAGAAACTATTTTTGCAGCTTGAATTCAGTTTGTAGTAACTGAGAGGAACTAAAAATGAAGCGGGAAAGTAGGAACAGGAGTGAGAAACTGGTACATTTTAAAAGCAGCTGAAAATGTGGGACAACAGAGGATTAATTGAGATTTTCCATGCCAAATAGAAATAGTTGGAGGGTATGGGCTGATGCGTTTCAGAGCTGCAGGGGAAAGTGACAACAGATGCAGCCAAGTTGGTAATCCCCTCTTCTAAATAAACAAAAGTAAAATTACACTATTGGTCTCAGGTCTGCACTGGGAAGGTAGACTGTTTTTGTACATGCTCTTTCAGAAAAGATGAGCCTTAGAACTTCCCTTCTTCCTCACCATGCTGAGAAAAAAGGGATACTGTAGTCACAAATTTTTGCCTGGGCTCCCTGAACTAATTAATCAGTTTGTGCAGAATCTTCTGCACTAACTTTCTTGTGTTAAAGCACTGAGGGGGCAGGGAAGAACAGAATGCTCTTTTGACAATGGCTGTATCTTCTAAGATTCCTCAGAATGCTTTCAACTCTCATCTAGAATTTTGTATGCACAAACTCCTTAGGATTTAAGCAGACTAAAGGCTCAGTGTGAACACACCCTGAGAACCCAAAAAGGAGGAGAGTCTGGGATGTTTTGAACCTCTGATCTTAACATCTACGAAGTGTGATTTTTCTGCTTTCAGTGAAAGAATGAAAGCAACGAGGCAAATTAGGCACTCAGTTTGAATGCATGTTCAGGAAGTAACATCTGAAAACTACAAAGTGCCTCTTCCCTTTGAGGAAGTACACAAGATCGGCGATGCAAACTGCAGCACTTTTCCTTTAAACATTTGGAATTAGCATCACTTTTGTTACCAGCTTCCAGACTTCTTGTTTTGAGACAGTCCTTAACAGCCTGGTACACTTCAGATATTTTTAATTATACCCATCTTCCATGACCATTGACCTTATTGACCATTGACCTATGACCATTAGCCATGATGTCTTGTCTAATGAGAACTATAGTCAAAAACATAATGAAGAGTCTCACAGGCCAGATCAGCTGAATCTAACAGTAGTACTAAAGGAACTTGCAGATGTATCTTAGAGCCACTGTCAAAAATCCTTGAGAATCCTTGGAAGACAGGAGAAGTCCCAGCAGATTGGAGGAGGAAAAATGTTGTCCCTATCTTCAAAAAGGCGGAAAAAAGAGGACCTGAACAACTGCTGACAAGTCAGTTTGATGCTGATACCAGGAAAGGTTCTAGAACAGGTAATTAATCAGCCAGTCTATGCACAGTTAGAAAATAATACTGTGATTACTAAGAGCTAGCATGGAATTCTCAAAAACAAGTCATGGCAAACTAATCTTATCCTTTTTTCTTTTTTGATAGAGTAACAAACTTGGTAGATCAGGGACTGCCTTGGATGTAGTATATCTTGATTTCAGTAAGGTTTTTGATAAAGCATCCTGTGGTGTTCTTGTAGACAAGCTAATGAACTGCCAACTATAGTCTATGTTGCAGTTAGTTGGATCTGTAATTGGTTGACAGACTGAACCTATAGAATACTCTTAAGTGGTTGTTTTTCATTCTGTAGATAAGTAACAAGTGGGATGTCTCAAGATTCTTTCCTGGGACCACTGTAGTTTAGCATCTTTATCAATGACTTAGATGATGGAATAGAAGACATGCTTATCAAATTTGCAGATGACACCAGCTGTGATCCCTATACATTCTCCCCTATCAAGAACATCCCATGGTTGAGTGAGTACACACAATATATTTCTAGCACTCCTAATTAAAGATTAAATGTCCCAGTTAAAGATCTTGATTGAGTCCAACTTCATGATCTTGTGGATCATGGATCTCATGTCTGAGAACTATGGTTTACCCATACCATTTGTGTGACTTTGAGACAGGAGTGAATCTTGAGTAAGACACCTGTTCTCATCTCCATACTCCACTAGTAGCAGTGGCCCTCCAGATGTTGTTGGACTGCAGTTGTACTCCTCAAGCCTAGGCAACATAGCCACTGATGGGAATTAGGGGAAGTTATGTAATCTGACGAGAGAACGAGGAGCTAGGGAAAGAGTTGGATACCTTTCCACCCTCTTATTCATGGATGTCATTGTCCCCTACCCTGCCCTGAGCTTGGTAGGGTGATGAGTACATAATACTTGAATGAAAAAAAGTGGGTAGAATGGAGAGAGTGTATGGTGGTGGGAGAGATGATGGATGAGAGGAGGACAAAGAAGAGTCAGGCATCCATAAAGAGTGGCTGGGCCTGGTAGCCTCATGAATATCTGAATTGTCCAGTTCTTTTACATTCCAATTGAGCAACTGCAGCCTGCTAAAGAATGAGGTTGCAGTAGGAGAGACAGAATGGCTGGTTCCTACATAGCCTCAAGTGAGTCCTTCCTTCCCCTTTTTCAAGGAATTATGTGCTGGCCTCATATTGCCTCTGAATATGGCTATGAGTATGCATCTTCCCCAGAGGACAAGGCACAAGTAACCAACTTTAAGAGAGATTGTAATGCAAATGTGTACATTCATCACAGTAATTTATCATTGCACCATAGATCATAACAACCAAATGCATATATTGGATTACTTCCCAAGAGATCTCATTCCTGCAATATATTTGAAGGAAGAAGAAATTCAAAGCTGTGTCACATTTAACAAACAGAAGAAAGATAAAGGAGGAGGCAAGGACGATTACTGGGAAACTTCATTAGGCCCATATTTCTAAGTAAACCAAAGTAACTCTCATTTCTTAGACACAGATTGGAACAAAATTACTCTTTGGATTATACATGTCTCTGAATTTTGTGGACCAGTTCTTAGTTCCAAAATGTATACCCAAATGTGTATATTTAGATGAAACAAGTGCAGTTTGAACGCAAACTTTTTTGTAACTTTAAAAAAACTGACAGGACACATGGCGGAATTGACTTATAGTTCAGTATGCCAGTTCTTCTTTGTGGTCTGTATACCTCACACAACAGGGTCTTGCTCTTGCACAAAACCACAGCTTTGGCATGAATCTCACTCCTCTTCTCTTCTGCACTTCCTCTGGCATGCCAGAGTTAGTTCTCTCTCAATTCATTTTTGTCCAGGGTGGAGTAGTGGTCAGAGCTGGAACTTGGGAGATTCAGGAACAATCCTCAGGGAGCCATTAGACTCATAGGATGATATTTGATCTGTTGTTATTAGCTTGATCTACCTCAGAGGTTTTTTGTGAAGATAATTTGGGGAGAGGAGAGAACCACGTGCAAGGAACTAAAGCAGAATGAAAACAAACTAGTAAATAAATTAAAAACTTCACAGGCTTTTCACAGATACCCTTGAATATCTATCCCAAATGGGAATTTGCTTTTTAAAGTTATTTTTCTGGTTTAAACAGCTGCTAATAGTTCATGGACCAGGTTACACAGGTTGGTCTGGAGAGCAGTTGTGCCTGTGTGTGAAACATTCTGTCCTTCTGACTGGGCAGCCATTAGATCTCTCCCACTTTGTGATGCAGCAACTTTAATAAGCCATCTTCCTGGTGGGGTAAACAGAGCAGGGGATGGAACTAGATCAGGAAAGCTGCTTCTTAAAAAAAATAAATTAGAAGTATTGTTCTTAGGCTTATATATTAGTTACTGTTACAGCTACATTTCTTTAAAACACTACTTTCTTGTCTCTCACTAGGAACTAAGTCAGGTGTAGGAATCATGAGGCCTAGATGTTGTCGGCTTTCAGATCCCAGGAGTGCTAACCATCACAGCCAACTCTGAGAGCACTGTTTGTATGGTGACAAATTGCTCACTTCTCAACTAAATAGTTATCTTTAGTTACTTTAGGGAAGAACACAAGATCTGTTGTCTTCTGTTATATTCTGTTGGTCTGTCTACATACAAGACACTCTTTTCTTTATCTGCCTCATCATCCACATCACATGGCGGCAGCACGTGGCAAAACTTGAGCCACATGATATTTCCCTTCCATCAGTTGGTAAGGCTAAACTAACTATAAAACTAATTCTCAAAGTTTTTTAAAAAAACCCATTGGCAGACAATTACTAGGGCAAATTCCACAAAAGTGGGAGCTTTCAAGGTCTCTCGAATTTGTCAGGCTGAGTGATATAAAGCTTTGGGCAGGGGAGAGAAAGTCCCAAATATTAGCAAGGTGATGTTTTGGCCATGGGGTCTGTTGTTAAACTCAGTCCCAGGATAGAGATTTTATGCTATATGAGTTACTGGAGGGACTGAAGGGATCAGCTTGTACCTCACAGTGTTCAGTGGGGTAAATAAGAAATGGGGAGGGCGTCCATTTTTGAAAACACAAGGCTGGTTGCAATTCAGGGACCTGCCTCTTGGCTTGGGCACCCTTTTAGTGGACTTTCAATTGGTATTGCTGGCATCTGGAATTTTTGGTTTTCTTCTCCTTTCCTTGTTATCAAAAAGTTAACAGTCATGCTACAAAAAGAGTGAAATTACCTCCACATCAAGCTACAGTTACCTAATATATAAAAGTCAATGTTTGTGAGTGTGTCTGTGTCGGGCAAGGACCTGACCTCATATGATTGGCTATGTGAGGCTGTGAAGATTCTATGGAATTCTGGGGTTGGCAGTTTAGGGAAGGGCCTTTAGAATTCTCAGCCAGAGAGCTCTGTTGCTCTGCCAGTTGCTATGGAGACAAGGCCTAGCAGCAAGGAGGAGGGCAGTGTATTCCGTCAGGAACCCAACCTCTCTATGTTAATAACTCAGAATACAGATTAGATTGGGGAATATGAGGAAAAGTTAAAGGTACTGGACAAGACAGTTGGGGGAATTAGAGACATAGGATCTCAATTCTTTCTAACAAGTATCACCTACGAGAAAATAAAATCCCAGGCAATGCTGGGTACATATGCTAGTAGTGTGTATAGTTACAACTTCGTTCTTTGTTTCAAGCTCTGGCCTAGATGGGCTCTCTGTGTCTTCCACGGATTTGCCATTAAGAGGGGAAAAGAACAGGATTTGCTAAGTAGCCAACTTGACTGGATTTACGCCAGGACCTGGCCTTGGGCCCTGGCTTCTTCCAGCTGTCTAGGCCTTAAACTGCCAAATCTCCCTGTGGTTTCAGTCGTCACCTTTTGCTGCTCCTGTCTCCCCTTTAATGAGCTTCCCTGTGTGCTCCCTGTACCTGTGAAGAGCGCTGCGCCTGTCGCTCGTCTCCACCTGCTATGCCTGTGGTTTTGCCGCCTCAGGGAAGATTTGGGCTGGAACCAATCAATCAAGAGGCATTGGTAGTGAGGGGGAGGTTTAAAGACAGGTGCACACAGCTTTGGGGTTTGATTTCCTCTCTTCCTCCCCTCCACCTTCTTCCTTTATGTGGGATGGCTGTGGGTGGTTCTTTGTGCTGAGGATTTGGGGCTAAGATCTGTGAGGTACAGGTTTTAATTCCCTGGAGTGATACTTCGTGGCCCACAGGCAAATACCTCATGGAGTAGAATAATCCTGGTCAATCTAGGCAGAGGCAGCAAAGGAGGAGGGAGAGAGGGACGAAAGGAGGGAGAAATGGAAGGAGGAAGGCTCAGGCATTCATCAAGGTTTCACAGAGCTCTGCTAGGGGCCTATCCCTCACTCATGCGCTTGTTGCGCGCTGTCATCAACTTTCTCAGAGACAAGGCTGATGACAGCATACAACTCCCTTCCCTGGGATGAAGCACCAGGTGCTAATGGTTGTTTCATACAGCCAAGGGAGACAGAGTAAGAGCCTGAAGCAAGAAAGCAAGAGTCTGGATTTATTTAAATGTGAATCAGGGGAACCACGTAGCCTTCCCCTAACGTGAGGTTTTCTGGGGGCTGAGAGTGTGTGATGCACCCAAGGTCACTCAGTGGGTTTCCATAGTTGAGTGGGGAATCTGAGCCTGGTCTCCAGGGTCATGGTCTAATGCTTAAACCATGACACCACCCTGGCTGGCTCTGCATTTGTAGTTTAGAGAGGAGCATTCAGAATCCTCAGTCAGAGAACTCTTGGACCTCACTAAACTGCAAAGCCCAGAATTCCACACATGTTGCTCCACAGTTAAAGTGGAATAATAGTGCTATCACAATGTAATGTCCTTAGATCCTTCAATGAAAGACAGAGCCTTCACATTTGAGGTTCTCTAATCATAGAGCTGGAAGGGGCCCCAAGGGCCATCACATCCAACCCCCTGCCCAATGCTGGATGCTAGAGCATCCCCAGCGGGTAGCTGTCTGGCCTCTTTTTGAAGAAATCCAGAGAAGGAGGTCCACTATCTCTCTCGGCAGTTGGTTCCATTGCCAAACAGCTCTCACTGTCAAGAAGGTTCTCCTAGTATTCAGTCAAAATCTGTTGTCCTGCAACATAAACCTTTAGACCTAGTTCTGCCCTCTAAGGCAGCAGAGAACAAGCCTGCACCCTCCTCTTTGTGACTGCCCTTGGGGTATTTAAAGAGTATGATAATGTCACCCCTTAATCCTCTTTTCAGTTTAAGCTGAACATGCCCTCCTCCTTCAACCTTACCTCATATGTTTTATTCTCCATACTTCTTACCATCCTTGTTGCCCTTCTCTGAACTCACCCCAACTTATCTATATCCTTCTTAAAATGAGGCACCCAGAACTGAACACGGTAGTCCAGCTATGGCCTGACCAGAGCAGAATATATGGGGGCTGTTACTTCCCTCAGCTTGGACACTATGATTCTATTAATGCAAGCTTAAATAGCATTTGCCTTCATTGCTGCAGCATCACACTGCTGACTCATGTTCAATTTATGATCAGCGATAATCCCAAGGTTCTTTTCACATGTAGGAAATGGCTGAGCATGTATCCCACATCCTATACCTGTGCACTTGGGGTTTGTAGCCTAAATGTAGAATTTTCCATTTGTCTCTGTTGAATTTCATTTTATTAATTTCAGCCCAGTCTTCTAGTTTATCAAATTCTATTCTTATCTTCACATGTGTTAGCTACCTGTTCCGGTTTGTATCATCTGCAAATTTGATAAGGATTTCTTCCATCCCCTCATTTCAATTGTTGATAAAAAATATTGAAGAGTGTTGGCCGCAGGGCAGAACCGTGGGCACACCACTTGAGACCTCTTTCTGATCTGAAGTACAGCCACTGATGACAACTCTTTGAACACCATTTTCCAGCCAGTTATGGATCCATCTACTTTATATTTGGACAGTTTGCTAATCTAAATATCATGGGGAACCTTATCAAATGCTTTGCTGAAATCCAGATAAATGACAGCCAAAGCATGCCCACTATCCACTAAGCTAGTGACTCAATTTAACAAAATAGAAGCTTAGTTTGACAAGATTTTTTCTTGATAAACCCATACTTGCTCCTACAAATCACTGCATTGTCATTAAGATATTTGCAGACGGACTCTGAGTATATTTTTTTTTTTGCCATTTTTGAAGAGAAGGACAATGTTTGCTAGTCTCCAGTCCTCTGGCACCTTCCAAAATCTCTGAAAAATGATGGCAAGTGGCTTTGCGAGTTGTGTCAGTGAGTTCCTTCAATATCCTGGGATGTAGTTCCTTTGGCCCTGCAGAGTTGAACTGATTTTGGTTAACTACACGATTCTTTGCTAACTCCTTACCAATCTTGATTTACAGTCCAGATTCCTTACCATAGTCTCTGCTAATAGATGGAAGCACACAGTCCTCTTCTTGGGAAAAGACTGATACAAAATAGATATTGAGTAGTTCTGCTTGTTTATTGTGATCTGTTAACATTTTACCATCCTAACTGAGCAGCGGCCCCACCATTTTCTTTGTCATTGTCTTACTTTAAACATATTTGAATTTTTTTTTTTTATTTCTCCTTGCTTCCCTCGCCAGTCCCAGCTCATTTTGAGCTTTAGTTTTCCTTACACTGTTCCTACAAGTTTGGCCTACACATCTGTATTTCTTCTTGGTGATTTCTCCTTCCTTTCATTCCTTATATATGCTCTTTTTCACTTCCTCCTCCTGTTTACTGTGCAACCAACGTTGGCTTTTTCAGATGTTTCTAATTTTGCTTCTTCCATGGAATTGTTTATGATTGTACTTCTGGCAGTTCTTTCTTCTTGAACTCTCACCCATCCTGGGTGTCTTTTCCCATTAGCATCTCTAGCCATGAGATTCTGCCAAGTATTTCCCTAAGCTTGATAAAATCAGCTTTCCTGAAATCCAAGGTTCGTGTTTGACTATATTCTTCTTAGGCCTGCTCCCCAATCATGAATTCTAGCATTACGTGGTCACTCCCTGCTAAAATACCAACTGTTTCGATTCCAGTGACTAACTCCTTCCTGTTAGTTAGGATCAAATCCATGATGGATGATCCCTTTGTTCATTTGTCCAACTTCTGAAAGAGGAAATTATCTCCAACCTACATCAGGAATTTATTGAAGAGCTTATGCTTAGCAGAGGTAATCGCCCAGCAGATACCAGGATAATTGAAGTCCCCTGTAACTACCAGTTCTTGCTTCTTGGACATTTATGAAGTTTGTTTCAGAAAAACATCATTTAGCACCTCATCTTGGTTTGGTGACCTGTGGTAAACTAGCACAATGTTGTCTTGATTTCTCTCACCATTTATTTTTGCCCAAATGTTCTCCACTGGTCCAGTTTTATCACTTAAGTGGATTTCTGTACAAATGAATTTTTCTTTGACGTATAAGGTTACTCTCCATGCTTTTCTTCCGCATTTATTATTTTTAAGCAGATTGTATTCATAGTTTTTTATGTTCCAATCATGAGAGTCATCCCACCAAATCTCTGTTATACTCTAAAGTTGTATTTACCTTCCTGCACTGGGACTTTAAGCCTGCTTTGTTTGTTTCCCAAACTCTGTGCATGAATGTATAGACACCTAAAGCATTGCTTGTTGTCAGCTTTTATTCTACTGGAAGTTTTACTGTGGCTTCCACTCTCTTCAGCTTCTCCTCTAGAATTCACATCATTGTGTTTAGAACTTACTTTTAGACAGATACTTAAGCTATTCCCTCCCAAGGATTTTGCTTTAAAGCCCTCTTAATCAGATTTACCACGCTTTTGCCAAAGGCATTCTTTATGGTCTTCTTGAGGTATAGCCTATATGTAGCCAGTTGTCCTTTGTCTAAGAAGTGAAGACAATGATTCCAGAAGCCAAGCCTCAACATCATATCAACACTATCTGTGTAGCCACTCATTCACCTGCAGTATCTTCCTGTATGTTCCCTGTATGGTCCTCATATCTTTCACTGGAGGATTGGCAAGAATACCATCTGTGCCTCTGAACTCCTCACTGTCCTGGCCAGGGCTTCATAGTCCAACGTGATCTGCTCAGAAGCATTGTCAGCAGTGTTGCTGGTGTTCGTGTGAATTGGAACAAAGGGGAACTGCTCTGTGTTCTAGATGAGCTTTGGCAACTTGTCAGTGTGATCCTGGAAATTCCCAACTTGATACCTGCAGCCACAAACTCCTCTAGATGAATTGTCTTCTGAATGGGATACCTGTGTCCAAGCAAGTAGAGGGAGAGTCTATTCCATTCCTCATGCATTCCATCTTTCCCCACTTCTGGAAGATAGAAGTAATTTCTCCTGTTAAAACCTGCTTCCCTCGAGAGCACTTGTCTTCCCTCTCACCAGAAAACACCCTAGAATGTGCTGAACAGTTAAAACATAACTAAGGCCATTTCTGCACTAGACTGTTATAGCGCTATGATTCCACTTGCAACATCCTATGGATTCCATAGGATGTTGCAAGTGGAATCATAGCGCTATAACAGTCTAGTGTGGAAATGGCCTAAGGGTGAAAAGGAGGCATTTGTAAGAAGAAAGCGATTCTTCCAAGTTGGGATATTACATCACACCAGAAGACATAATATACAAAAAGCTCTTCTCTACATCCATCTTTAAAAATGATAGAGTTACAAAGTCAAGTTTATCTCAGCATTCAGTCAGGTCCAAAATAACCAGACTTTACCCTAACACATCTGACTATGTACATTTCCTGTTCTACAGATATTAAGGTTGGTGTTCTGGTCTCAGACTGTCTGTTGCAAGGAAACCAGGAGTCTAGAGCCTTCTCTCTGGCCTCGATTATGGCTTCTCTAAAGTCAGGCAAAAGCAGTAAAACCTT
This sequence comes from Ctenosaura bakeri, assembly GCA_948474755.1. Lineage (NCBI taxonomy): Eukaryota > Metazoa > Chordata > Lepidosauria > Squamata > Iguanidae > Ctenosaura > Ctenosaura bakeri. Next base: position 914,989 of record CAOLHI010000092.1, on the reverse strand, counting down.
TTGACCCCCAAAGTTTGCTTATAATTCCGCCTGTCCATGTGCCCATGGCTTGGGATCTTGTCTTTCAGAAAAACTTGGCTTTGAGCATGCCAGACCTTTCTAAGCTTTTCTGGCTTAGGCAAGACTCCCATTGGGCAAGGGTCTCTCTCATAATATGTAATGCTGTTTTTGACCAGTTCCATTAATGCATTGACACTGAGCCTGAAACATAGGTTGGTTTTGTCATCACATTGCAGGGTTGCTGTGTGTATTTTTTTTAAAAAAAGATTAAGGTTAAAGGTAACATAAGGATGCCATTATCACAGCTATCACTATTTTTCAACCTTTAGAGAATCATAATTATTACTACCACAGTGGTAATATGCCACAATTGAAGTCAAAGCTGTAGCAGATACATTCAGGCACTTCTATTTATTTGTTTAGTACACTGACATCTGGCTTTATAGCCTAGAGAGATCCTCAGGGTAGCTTGGAGAAAATTTACACAACATAATCACAGTTCATATCTCAATAGTCCTGAAGAGAAACCTGTAAAATGGGTTGAGAGCTATTCCCCCTTATTGCAGATTGGACTGAGAGACAGCAGGTTGCCTAAGGCAATCATATTCAAAGTGGTGGCCCGTGGACTGGTACTAGTGTGCAAGCTATTGACTGCTGAACCACAATGGGTTTCCGAGAAAGGAAGAAACAGTGGTAGTCCATGAATACAAAAATAATGCAAGTCAATGCACAACAACCCCTACTGGTTCCCCAGTCATATAGCTTCAGAAGCACTGGCCTAAGGCAAGCTGCTAAATTCTTGACTGAAGAGGTAGGATTTGAACCAGGGACTTAACTGCCTTAGAGCTCACACTTTTAAGTGATACTTCTTACAGATATTAACATCATGCTGATAGACATTATAGTGCTGCCCCAAGTTATCTGTAGCCCAAAACTGTTACTGAAAATAATAACATGGAACACAGTGCTAAAGATTCAGCAATAGATTAGATAATACATTCTCATATTATGAACTGGATCCATGTGGTCTGCACAAAATTTGCAGAACAGGAAAGAATCTCTGTATTAGGGCTTGCTCTTGAACTGTTTATCTCTGATGACAGAGGTCAAGCCTATTCTGATCTGGCTGGATTTGTTAAACAGGCAAACAAGGCCTAGAGCAAGGACCCATAATCGTATACAACAGATTCAATGTGGTCTACTTAAGGTTCACTACAAGTGTATCAGTTAAAAGTTTTCCTTTCCTTGGTCAGCCCAATGGCTGTGCCCTTTATAATATGGTGCTGCTGCTGGTTTTGATAATGATCCCGATGTTATGTGTGTGTGAGAGAGAGTGTTGCTGTAAGATCTCCATTAGTTGGTCTACAGAGGGTAAAAACAATCACGAATTACTGGATTACTCTATTTGTTGGCATGAGTATTTTTTAAAAAAATTAGTAATACCCTGTGGCCTGATAGGTAATCTCTGCTCATTTCTTTACCAGCCTGAAGATTCTTGAGAGCAAGACACCTGTCACTTATTCTGCTTTTGTTTGCCACAAGTTTTGTCAAAAAAATGTAGCATGTCAGAAAAAAGTCAGAAAAAAAGGAGAACAAAGTCAGAAAAGTGTACCTACAGTACCCCCCCCGCCGCCATTTTCACAATGGTTTGGAATAGAGAAACTTTGCAGAAGTATGGTTTGGGATAGAGAAACCTTGTGGAATACCACCCTGCGTGATTGAGCACTCCTTTTCCTATTCCTTTGCCTTTTGTCTGAGTGTGTGTGCTTCCCTTCTCTGTGCCTGGGCAAAAGGCAAGGAAATGGAAAGGGGCAGCCCTGCACATGTAAAGGGCACATCTCTGTCTTCTCCCATTCTCCCCTTCCATTCTCTTGCCTTTTACCCAGGTGCACATGCCTTCCTTCCATGTGTGTGGGCAAAAGGCAAGAGAATGGGAAGGGCAAGCCCATGCATGGAGAAGGTATGCACATGCCTCCCTCCTCCGATTCCCTTGCCTTTTGCCCAGGCACATGTGCTTTCCTTCTCTGTGCTGGGAAGAATGCAAGCAAATGGGAGGGGGCAGGCCCATGTGTTTAGGAGGCGTATGCATATGGTGGACTCATGAAAGAGCTAAACAATTTTGGCATAAGGTACAGAATGTGATGCAGAAGATCTTGAAAGCCAAAATACCAAAGAATTCTGAATTATACTTACTAGGAATTTGGGCAGCTGATACAACTAATTGATAGGAAACAACACAAATTGGTGCAACGTATGTTATTGGCAGCTAGACTAATATGCAAAGTGCTGGAAAAAACTGAAATCCCATCAACTAGAAATTTGGATTTTAAAGGTATGATACTAATGTTTAGAATCAATTCAACTCAAAATAATAGTATTATGGTAGTAATTGTGTATTATTGATAATCATTATTTCTTATTAAGTTTTTATTAACTAAGCAAATTATTCTTTGAATATAGGGATAACATTACAAGGATTGTTAGTGACAAAGTTAACTTAAATTTTTAGTAAAGATTTACTAGTTAAGTACAAGTATATACAACAAAGGCAGAACCAATTTTTTTAGTTATTTGTAGTGTTTTGGTTGGTTGTTTATTGTTATCTTGTTAGATGCTTGTAGTTATGTATTTTTCATTTTCTGATTTACATTGTACTATTGTTTGGAGTTTTATGTATTATTATATAGTGTTTGTTTTTTTATCTGTTTTTCTCTATTTAATAAAAAAGTGTTCAAAAAAAAAGAGAAGGCACATGCATGCCTCTCCTCCATTCCCTTGCGTTTTGCCTGGGGATGCTTGCCTTACTTCCTGCGCATGGGCAAAAGGCAAGTGAATGGGAGGGAATAGGCTGTGTGTGAGAAAGTGCACACATGACTCCCCCCATTCCCCTGCCTTTTGCTTTGGCATATGTGCTTTCCTTCTCCGCACCAGGGAAAGGGCAAGGGAATGGGAGGGGCCAGCCCTACATGCAGAAAAGATGTGCACATGCCTCCCCCTCCCATTCCCTTGCCTTTTTTTTGGGGCCTATATCCCTTCTTTCCATGCACCCAGGCAAAAGACAAAGGAGTGGGAGGGGGAGAAAGGGGGAAGGAGGGAGGCAAGCAGGCACCTCACGTATGATAAAATTTGCAAAGGTCAAACCTGTGAATATGGAGGGAGGACTGTATTTCCTTTAAAAAAATTCCAAAAGTGTACTTGGATGAGATATGGCCAATGAATACCAGGTGTTGTAAGCTACATCTCAGAGGAAGCTACTGGCAAAACCACCTCTGAGTATCCTTTGATTAAGAAAACCCTGTGAAATTCAGGGGTCAGCAGAGGACTTGAAAGCACACAAGGGGCAAAGTGAGTCAGCTGCCTGCACCATCATTTTCAGCCTTGCTCTGTTTCTTTTCTCACCATTTTGGTTTTGTTTGAAAAACAAAGCAGATCACATAGGCCTGAAGTTTCTCTGTGCATCACCTGGGCCAATCAAGGGCCCTTTTCACACAGCATCTGCCAAGCGAAAGAGGGCCTGGAGCCTCGCATGATTGCGAGGAGCGATCTGCATGATGTCCTTGCAATTGCGGAAGGCTCCAGGGGCCAGCAGGCAATGATTGCGTACCTTTGCTGCGCGATCGCGCATTGCTCCCAGGCCCTGCACGCACTTACCTGGCGTGCAGCACCTCAGGAGCCGGGCCGGTCGCACCTCCTGTCTCAGTGCACCAGGCTGCACTGTGAAAGGAAGAGGCGGGGCTCTTGCACGAGCAGGAAGCTCGTGTGGAGCTGAAGAAGCAGGTAAACAAGAACCTCTTACAAGAGGCTGCTCACATGATCACCGCACCCCAGCACTGAGAAAAAGTAGGATGTGAAAAGGGCCGTGGAAGAAAGGGAAGGGACTAGATGGCTTTTAAGTCTCTTGTATGATTACTAGAATGATGTGTAGGCCAAAGTATGGAATTTCCCTCTCAGAATCCTCTTTGAGAGCCTGAATAATTCCATGCTTTAACAATTCATTTGCTGTTGGGATGAATCAACAATGCTGTTGTTGACGAATAAGCCCCATACCAATGAATCTAACAGTGCTGGCGGTGGCAAAGATTCATCCATCATAACCTGTCAGCCGGCTGCTGTGTTGGCAAGAAAGCTTGCTTGGGCTAGGGCAGCCAATGACCCCATTGGTGTGGTGACGATAGGGAAAGTGAGGCAGTCTCTCTGAGTGAGTAAGGTAAAAAGATTAAGAAGTAGAATAGACAAGAGAGAAACTCTGAAAAAGCACAGGAAGTTTAAGCTTGCCTACTGGACCATAGGGGCTGATTGCCTCATGTCAGAGTGGCCAGACAGACTGTCCTGTTGGTTCATTTAACTCAGATTCCATTGTGCAGGCATGACCAGATGCTTCAGAGAGATGTTTGTGAGCAGCAGAAGCAACACACCACTTGTTGTTTGTTCTCAGTATCTGGCGGGCGTGGAGGCGGCCTCATCATTCAAATCTTTCCATTGACCACCTTGGCTAGTGGCCAGTGCATCTATGAGCCACTCTCCAATGCTTTTTTGAATTGAGTTAGTTTAGTATGAATGTGGTAGAAGTTTTCACTTCTGATCTGAGTGAGTTGTGAGAGACCACACTAGGCTGTCATGTGTATCTGCATTTTGTCTCCAGTGGCAAAACAGAATCTGTGTGCAGGCAGGGGAGGAATTTAGATTGGGGGGAGAACAGCATGGGAGGAGGGCACCATCTGGGAGTTAGGAGGCTGCCTTGTTGCTCCTTGGGCCACACACTGCCTACCATTGGAGTAGCAATAGAAAAATAACATTGAGCATTTCTGAAACAAGGCACATGGGGAGCCCGTGCCTTGTTTGGAAGCACAACTGTGCTTCAGATTGCAGCACAGCAGCATTTAAAGACTGTGCATTTTGCCACTGCTTGTGGCAGCAAATTTGGCATGGATGGTGATGTTAGTATAGATTGCGGGGGGGGGGGCTTTTGGTCTCAAGGCCACATGTTGTCCAGTTGAGATAAACAATATATACTCCTTTCTGATAAAAATCAGAGTCTCTGTCACCAAATTGTGGCTTCAGTGTTTTAAAAAAACAACAGCTGGTCTTTTGTGAATCCCATATATTGCAGCTATTTCAACCCTAAAATTAAAGCAGACCCTCCCCCTGTGACCCAAACTGAGTAGGCTGTGTGAATTCACAGAGAGTGAATTATTCAGGTATGGAAAGGTTTGTGGAGTGGCTCTTGAAGTGGTCTCTGAGAGGGAAGAGTATGCAAATGTATCTTGGTTATGTAGTTTGGCCCAGCTGCTGAATTTGGTTTTTCTGTGCGGTGGCATTTTCAATTTTTCCCCCTAAGCTTTGGGGAACAGAATCTATGCATTTTAAAACCAACGCTAGAGCTTCAAAATCTCCCACTGTGGCCCTAGTAAATACAAAACACAGAGACAAAGCACACACAGGCCACATACTGTAAATGATCTTTGCTTGGATTTTGGCCATATAAGACTGGGGATAATAGGAGCTATAATCCAACATACTAGAGAATGCTGGGTTAGGAAAGAATCTGGGTTACACAGAGAGAATATTAGGCTAGAAACCTTTTAAAGCCCTAAGAATGCCTGAAGTGCTTTCCATGGGTACTGCACAGGGCAGGATTCGTAAAAGCTGGAAGCATATGAATACTTGATGGCTCACACAGAATGCTTGGACTAACTCAGAACTCCCTGTTTCTCTCTTCTCTTTGTTAGATTGTCTGTGTTGAGGGCCATGTGACCAAGACCCTGAACTATTTGGAGATGAGTCCCTCAAGCGTCTTGAAAAGTGGGCCATATGGCACTGCTTTGAAACCTCAGTCGCTCAACCCCGCTCGGATATTTTCTGGAGAGCCATCCAAAGCTAAACTGGATCCGTACGGTGGTGCCGTGGCACCCTGGGACTGGAGTAAGAACCAGACAGCCATGGAACACTTCAACCAGCGGGCCAAAAGGAAGCCCTCCATGAAAGCAGGACGTACCAAGAAGATCTTTGGCTGGGGGGACTTCTATTTTAACATCAAGACTCTGAAGTTCAGCCTGTTGGTGACAGGCAAGATTGTGGATCATATCAATGGTACCTTCAGTGTGTATTTCCGTCACAACTCCTCCAGTCTGGGCAATGTCTCAGTGAGCATTGTGCCACCAACTAAGGTTGTTGAGTTTGATGTCTTGGTTCCCCCTATCCAAGCCCAGCACCTTCACCCCCAGCAGTCCACTTTAGCTGAGCCCAAGGAATCCAAGACCTTCAACTGCCATGTGGAATATGAGAAGACCAACCGGGCGCGCAAGAACAAGCCTTGCCTCTACGACCCCTCCAAGATCTGCTTCACTGAGCACACACAGAGCCATGCCGCCTGGCTGTGTGCCAAGCCTTTCAAGGTCATCTGCATCTTCATCTCATTCTTCAGTATCGACTACAAGCTTGTCCAGAAGGTCTGTCCAGATTACAACTTCCAGAATGAGAACCCCTATTTTGGCTGATGAGGGAACAGGGTGCTTTTGAGGGAGAAGGGGATGCAGGGAGGGGAGGGCTGTTTAAGTATGTGGTGGTTCTTATCAGAGTGAAGAGTTGGAGGAACTTTGATGGACGATGAAAGAGACAGAAAAGCCTACCTCCCCCTTGCTTGGTGGGGGAGCAGTCATTGGTTCTGACTACAAACTGGACGTGAGACCATCAGATAGACATTCCCCTCCCAGTGATTACTCAACCTCCGAGAACAATAGGAGCGTGGAGATTGATCTAAGAGATGACATTGCTTTCACATGCCACCTATCCCCTTTCTGAAGCCTTCTGGGGGTGTCTCATGGGAGTTCCCAGCAATATGAAGAAGTGACTTGCTGCATCTGTCTCTCTCTTTTGTGCATAAATGAACCCTGCTCTCATGTGGGGTTGTCACACTGACAACATAATTCTTTCTTCTGAAGATCATGCCTCCCATGTGGAATGTAAGGGTTCTGAGTGGCAGCAATTGTGGGTGTCTGTCTTTCTGTCAGTCTGTCTGTCTGTCTGTTTCTGCCTTCTCACAGCTCCCCAGGCAGAGCCACAAACCATCAAGCTGAGGTGTGAATGATGTGACGTTGTCACCGATCTGACTGAGACTGCAGGAAAGCTGTATTGCCAGATGCCTTAGAGGGCAAGAAAAGACCAATGGCCTGGGAAGTGGATGATGGCGTAGCAGGGGAAACTGCCCACTGCATGATGGTTGCTGTACAAACAGGGCAGAAACATAATACAAAAGGGATAGATCACATACATCTGGGGAGTGGACATGGGGATGTATGTCACCTGGCATTTGAACTGAGGGTAAACAGGGAAGTTGGGCTTGACAAGGCAAAATTGTGCCACATGGCATCAATGTGAAGAGGAAAAAAAAGAATGAAAGGTACAGAAGTGCACCTTGATGTAACCAAAATACTAACATTTCCTAGTGAGGGTGTGAAAGTGGAAATGTAAGTTCTCAGCAGAGACATGGCTGAGTGTTAATAGAAGTCTGAGCTGGTGAGACTGAAATTTAACAGAACGTTTCAGTGGAAACAAGTAGATGGAGTGTGTATGTGTGCATAGTACTGTGGCTCACAAGAACATGTGCTACCTTTTGTACATGCTTGGGGCCTTAATGTTATATGTGTACACAAGAGTGTTCATTTGAGAATACAACTAGAAATGTGTACGCATGTTAGTAAGAAGTAACAAAAGTGTGTGTGAGTTTTAATTAGGGCTGGAAGCTTTCATGGATTTATTCAGCTGATCAATCAACCAGAGTTTTAATCACAGATTGAGATTTCTCCCTTGATCAGTAAGTTTTCAAAGAAGGGCACACCACTGGGTGTCTGCACAGATGTACTGACTCCCTTCCTTCCTGTGGATGGATTTTGCTTCCAGTTTATATCCGAAGAGAGCCAGAGTTTCTCATTTCAGGGTAAAACCACTGGGGCTTTCCTACCAGCAATAAAAACCACAAAGGAACTGAAGCTGGCAGTGCTCACTTGAAAATGACATCAGTTTGTCTTTTAAATCTGGATCTTCCACATTACCTATGGGATTTGGAGTCGTTCCTTTTTGAAGCCTTTTTGGCTCTGATATGTTTCGGCAATTGGGAACATCCTGTGTGGAAAAGAAAACATAAGAGATGGGCATTTCCTTCTTAACAATGAGAGGTAGCTTTTGGTTATTCAAGGATAAGTGGTGGTCCCATATTTTAGTAGGAAATCAAGACTTCCCTGCTGCAATGTCAAAAAAAACCCCCAAAAACCTGTAATTTTTTTCTTGATTTGAGTATCATACAAATTATATTAAAATATGATTGATCCACTGATCAAAAGTCAAATGACCAATAGCAAACCCTTTTTTTAAAACCAATAGACAGCCCTAATTTTAATCTGCACACATGTTCGGGTGTAAAGATTTCATCAAAGAGTATGGCAACATTTGAAAGTAAATGTGTGTGTTATCAGGAATCTGAATGCATCAGCAAGGAATGCCAGTGATTAAAGCTGTGGATGTACAAATGAGATGGTGTTTGATGGAGAACTCTGCAGGTGACTGCATGAGTTGGTAGGGTGTGTGTACAAGGCTTTGTCTTGTTTAACCACATGAAAAGAAGAGACCTCATTCATGTTACTTAATGTAATTATTTTGGATTCTTCCTGCACTGTATGACTAGTTGTTGCTTGGATGTTTTCTCTAGAATAAGCTACTCTGAAAGCATCTCCTGCTGGGCCCTTAAGTCACTCTTCTTGGCACAAAGTGGATCTGGAGTGCTTAGGTTTACCTGTGAACAGCTACTGCATGGCTTGTCCTGCCTTCTGGCAGGTAGGTAGTGGTTCAACTAGAGCATTTAGATCTGGAACAAAGTGAAACTAGATCTCTGCAGTTCTCCAGGTGGTGTGCAGTAGATGTGCAAGGGTTATTGACTTCAGATTGTTTAACTATAGAAGAAAGAAAAGTATTCTTTCGATTAGTTTTGAAATGAAAGTGTAAAGTCATCAATACTAGTTTTTATCAAGAGTGTGAATATTGTTCAGTTCTGGTATTCAGAACAAGTTTCTGGATTGGGAATTCATTGATTCTAAGTGTGCATCTTTCATACCAGACTCCAGTGGGTGGTAGGTTTTTTGTTTGTTTTTGTTTTTAAAGTAGTTTGTGCAGTCCTAATGTCTTTCTATCTCTGTATGAAAAGACATTTGGGCTACTTTCAGATCTGTGATACAAACATCCTTGACTTTTCTTACAGCTTATTGGCCCCCTTCTACATTTATCCTTCAATCTTGTTGAGAAATGCACAGGCTTTGAAGTCAGATTGAGGGGGGCATAATTAAGCCAGGTGTGGCTGTTAACAGGGAAAACAATATGCTCCTCTTTTGATAATCAACATCTTTTCTGATGTACAGTTTCAAAAACAGGGATTTGTTTAATTTTAAAACAACAAGAATAGAACCACAAGTACAACATCCTATGGGTCAGACTTTCCTGGGCTGTTCCATATCAAGAAGTAGAAGTGCAGAATCACATGCTTGGATGTTTCCTGTATTAAAAGATACAGTAGGGCCCCTATATCCACAGCGGATTGGTCCCCCACCCCGCAGATACTGAAATCCGCAGATAGTATCGAACGCCCTGTCCCACTGCCAGCCCCAGGCCCAATCACGGCAGCAGCAGGTGGGAAAACAGCGGGGAGCACAGGATCCCATGCTCCCCACTGTTTTCCCGCTGGCCACCGCAATCAGCCCGGGGCTGACAACTGGAGATGGGAAAACAGCAAGGAGCGCGATCCCACTACCCCCGCAGTTTTCCCAGCTCCTGCCACCAGCCCTGGGCCTGATCGTGGCAGTAGAGCTGTTTTCCCACCTCCAGCCACCGGCCCCAGGCCTGATCACGGCAACGGCTGTTGGTAAAACAGCAAGGATCGCAGAATCGCACTCCTCGCCACCTTCTGCTGCCTGCCCCCAGCCGACCCTATCACAGAAAACTGAATCTGCGGATCATGAATCCGCAGATACGGGGGGTCCTACTGTACTCTGTTTCTGTAATCCTAGCATATTAGAGAAAAGAGTACCTAAGTTTTTTCTCTCTGACAGGCTAGCTTTCTGTATCCACATTTGGAGTTGTTTTTGGCCTACAGCAAGAGTGGACAAAATGTGGTCCCCAGGGCCATTTTTGTGGCCTCCAGGAGTATCAATTTTTTTAACTCCGAATTGCCCTCTTGGGATGTGGAAGGCAATTCCACTACATTTGGTGGCCCCCTTCCCAAGTGGGTGTGGGACCATTTATACTACTTTTTGGGCCAGCGTGAGCCAATTTAGTCCCAAGAGAAGTCTTGTTTGAAACAGGAAGTGAACAGGTTAACTCCTGTTCACCTTCAGTTCTTAAACAAAAGGCCTTTTCTGAGCCTAAAGTGGCCCAGGAAAGCCCAAAAACACAAATGAAAATGCTCCTTTGTCCACTAGAAGGCATTTGCAGGCCAAAATAAAGCCAAACAAACAAATCTCTGACTTTTTTTTTCCAGAGGTGGATGTGGCAAAAGGTGCAGCCCTCTAAGGTCTCCTGGGAACATAATACAACCCTCTTCTTTTCCATCCCTGGCCCCGAGGTAGGGTTTCCTCTCATAAAAGTAACAGTAAAATATTGAGTTCTTCCTTGCATTCTGAAATACAGTCCTAGGAAAGCAGTATCATGTGATAGTTCTAAATTAGCTGTTCATATATCAAAAAGGAAACTGTAGATTGCTTGTCAGATTTGCAAATCAACCCTGAAGACCAGAGATGGCTTCTTGGAGAATAAGAAGAATTTTTCCATGCTCCTCTTGTGAAAGTAGCTTTGACCTAGAGTAATCCACTCCATCTTGACCTACAAAAGTTTTCTTCCATGAGCCATTCATGAATTATGTTAGGCAAGCTTCGTTGTGCTGGATTCACAAATGTTGAATTATGAGCACACGCTTAACAGCAGGTGATGAATTCAAAAACAGTGTCGAATTTACATACAACAAGTGACTGATGTCTCTGGGACCTTTGTGAGTGGTGTTTACAAAGGAAAGAAAAGATTCATGTTAGAATGCATGAGTTGTAAATCATAAATCAAAAGCTCATCTTGGCTGTAAGGGGAAGGGAAGAAACTACTTGGCATCTGCATGACCAGTGGCAAATCATCCCAGACCACACTGTTTGTGTTTTTGAGGTACCAGTTGTACTGCTGACATTTGCATCCCTCATCACATTGAAGCTAACCTGGAAGCATGGGCAACTGAGAGGGTGGGCGGGCTAGTGTCTCTCCCACTGTTTGGGCATGTGTATACATGTCTCTGCGTACATCTAGAATCCTTGTGTCTGTCCACGTGATAGGAATGAATCCTTGTACAAGGCTTGTGCAGGGATCTTTGTACGTAAATGATTGTGTAAGTGCTTTTGACAGGGTCTGCTGTTGGCATCTGTAGCTGTCCAGATGGGTTTTTTCTGTGTTAAGAAGAGGCGGGAATTTGCATCTGTCTGCCCAGATATGCCTCATGTCTATGAGGGCATTTCTTAAACACTTAGCACTTAGGGCATAAGTTCTTTTTTTTTTTCCTGGATCAAAACTGAAGGCATACTTCACTCAATCATTTGTTTTGTAGCCTTTCTCCAAGGTGGCTTATGCGGCTTCCTTTCTCCCCACACCATCTTCACAACCCTAGTCAGTCTGAGAGAGAACATCCATTCTAAGATCATCATGGCATTTTCTGAGGCGGAGAGTATGTGACATGCCCAAAGTCACCCAGTGGGTTTGCATGGCTGAGTGAGGAATTGAACTCTGGTCTCCAGGGCCATAGTCCAATGCTCAAAACTACTACACCACACTGGCTCTCACGTCCCCAAAGTCCCAGTGCAACACTCTAACAACTACATCATATTGTCTCTTTCAGTGTGCACGCACATGTGCACACACAGACACTTAAAAACCATTGGCCAAACATCTACCTCACACCTGCAGGAAAATCCAGTTGGTATTGTCTCCCAGTGTCACCTTCTTTCCATTGGTCACTTGTTGGGCCTTATGAATGAGGCTGTGCTTTCTTGGCAATGGCTTTTAGGATTGCTCACATCCCTCAGGTGTATGCGAGCTGCATTAGAGAGTCTCCTCTCCCTCCCACCCTCCCTCTGGATGATATTTTTGAGGAGATGGGGGAGGAAAGCCAAGCTGTACAAGGCCTTCTTGTAGGAAAGTGTTGGATAGCAGATGCCCCCAGCATGGTGGTTTGAACCAGCAGCACCTTTTCTGGCATATTAATTTGCCCCAGCACAAGATATTGTTCCTCCAGTGATTCACGTGGTTGGATCTGAGGCTGTACATGTACAAAGCTCAGGCTCTCTCAGAGCTATAACAGTGCGGGGGGGGGCAAGTAATGAGAAGGCAGTATGTATCACTGGTGTTTTCATTTTGAGAAGACAACCCATTTTTAGCTAGCAAGGTAGTAATGCTTGAAAACATGCCAGCAGCCTTTAATAGACCCTTGCCTCTCTGAACTGTAAACGAAGCAAATACGCTTGTAAATACCTCATTACTTTTTAAAATCTAGCCTTCAGGGAGGTGGCCTGGAGAAGGAAAGAGGCATTTGATCCACAGGTAGTTGAGTATCTAGAGTTACTACAGCAGGGCCCTGGGTCTGGGTACCAATCAGCATGTGTAAACGAATAATGGCCTTCTCTACACATACTGCCATGTGTATAGTATATTAGTATAATATACTATATACAGTATAGTATAGTATAGTATAGTATAGTATAGTATAGTATAGTATAGTATATTATATTCTTGGTGGTCTCTTTATAGTTTCATTTCCACATCTGGAAAATATTTCTGTGAATTCAGAAATCCCTCCCTCTTTGCAGCCAATGGCACAAGAAGCATCATAATGCAACCATTTGCTATCAAGACCCCCTTTCATCCCCTTTGACATTCATTTCATGCATCAGATCACACAGAGCCATCACATGGTGCATTGCAATTCCAAATCCTCTTGGGTGATTATTCTGATTGCCTCTATTTGGTTGCTACAGCATTTGCTTGTGAGTCTGTCTTGAGGATCCATTTGTGTGTGTGTGTAAGTAAACAGCAAGGGGTGTGTGTGCAATATGAGTATATCTGTGTACTTGTATTCGGTTTTTGCAAGAGATGAACAAATTGTGTAGGCATGCATCTGATGATGTATGTGGTTGCCTGTGGCATTGTTTTCTCACCCCCTTACCAAGGTCAAAAGACACTTGCGCATCACAGAGATCTTTGCCTGTGAATACAATCCAGGGCACAGGAACTGAGACAACCTCTTCTGCCCAGGACTGCAGCTGTGCAGGCAAACGAAGTCAGATTTAAGGAAAGCAAGAACTAACCAACCAACAGTACTCCCGTGGAACACTCCCTGCCCCTCTAGACTGTCCGTCATCATTCATCACTGTCATTACCTATAAAATGTCTGTAATCTGTGAAGAAGCAAGGGGCTGCCAGACTGGGGAAGGTGGCAGTGGCTGGGTTTCTCCTTCACCACACGGCAGGGTTGCATTCTCTTTGGAGGTATCCTCGAATCCCTCAGCTGTGTTATTTGCCAGGGTGAAGACTTCTTCATATTTTTATATATTTAAATTAAATAAAAGAGAATAAACGGAACTTGGAGAGTGTTCCTTTTTATGGAAAGGGGTATGTTAGGATTGGAGTGGTAAAGCCATCTACATGTGGTGTTCAGGAGAGACTGAAGCCCTTTTTTCATGGCATTTTCAATGCAAAAGGGCTCCTTGAGTGTTGTGCAAATGTGAGGAGCGGTCCACATGATGCACTCACATTTGGGCGACGCAGCAGGACCTGACAAGGATGGCACATGCATTTTTTCATTTTCGGCTTGAAGCCGAAAATGCTGTGCAGTTATGCATTGCTCTGGGGCCCCGTGCACACTTTCATTGCATGCAGAGCCTTGGGAGCCGGGCCAGTCACGCTTCCTGTCCAGAAGGTCCCAGGCTGCACTGCTAAAGGAAGAGGTGGGGCTCTCGCGCGAGCAGGAAGCTCGTGTGGAGCTGAAGAAGCAGGGAAGCGAGAGCCTGTCTCCATAGGCTGCTCACGCGAGCACTGCACCCCAGCACCGAAAATGGGTGAGTTGCGGAAAGGGTTAAAGACTGGTTTACAGTATTGAGTGAGACTGTTTCCTTATCTAGTCCAGTACTGTCAGCTCTGATTGACAGCACCCCTGGCAGTGGTCTTCCAAATGAATCTCCTGCCAGAGATTTTGCTTTGCTTTCAACTGGAGTTTCCAAGGATTGAACCTGGAAGCTTCGACAAACAAAGCCCACTGTACTACGGTCTATCAGGACGGCCAGAGCTTAGGAAAGTGCTCTGCTTTCTGCTCTACAAGGCCCATCTATTTGCTTACTTCCAAAGGAGGAAGACCTACTGAAGTTCTCTCAGCAGTGAAGGCATGCCTAATCTGTGCTGACTGATTTTAAGCCTAAAATAGTTCTGCCTAATCCAGCCATCTCTGCCAGAATCCCAGCAACAAATAGTTGCTCAGTGACCCCCCCAGACACTATCCAGTGGGCCACAGTCTACCTTCTGCCATCCTGTGTTCTAAGATAAGTAAGAAACTTGATGAGGAATGAAAAGATGTCTTCTATACGTATTAATAGTTTCCTATCTCCAGGGCCAGCCCTACTGTTAGGCATATTTGGATGTCACAAAAAAGCCAGCAAATGATTGGTTGCCTGAATGGTTATTGTTGTAGTTGTCCTGCGAGGGATTTAATTTCTCCCCCCCCCGCTGTCAAAGTAACTTGGTCAGCCTTGTGCACTCTGCGCTTTCACTCAGGGAAGTGTGTGCCATTTGCGGCTATGACCTCCGGCAGCAAAATGTCTTGGGGCAGCCCTCTCCTTCTGATTCCTTTTGGTGGATACCATCGTGAGAGGATGTTGTCACTAGATGGTACACTGGACTTAGCTGCATCAGGGTGGAATATCCTGTTGCTATTCTGCTCTTGTCTAAAAACAAACAGTAGTTGCGTTCAGACACTTGACTTGGGACCTTTTCACACTACACAGTTATGGCACTATGATTCTGCTTCAGCAGCCATGGCTGTATCATACAGAACCCTGAGTTTGTAGTTTAGGGAGGCACCAGTGGAGCTTTCTGGACAAGAATCCTAAATTCGGTGTTCTCATGAGCTGTCAAGTTGACCCTGTTAAAGTGTTCTCTTGACTAGATTTATTTGGAGGGGGTTTGCATTGCCCCTCTCTTAAGGCTGAAGAGAATGTGCCTTGCTCAGGGTCATCCAGTGGATTTCCAGGACTCAGCAGGAATCCAAACCCTGGGGTCTTTCTGCCCTACACTGTTATAGTGCTATTATTCCACTTCAACATCCTGTGGAGTTCTGGGATTTGTAGTTTACTGAAACCAAAGAGCTCTCTGGCTGAAAATTCTAAAGGCCTCTCCCTAAACTGCAAACCCCAGGATTCCACAGGACGTTGAAAGTAGAATCATAGCACTATAAAAGTGTAGTGCAGAAATGGCCCTGGTTTCCCAGAGACCTAGTCTAACACTCAAAACTACTACATCACACTAGCTCTCTTTCCCTTCTGTAGGATTCCATAGAATGTTACCATGGCAATTAAAGTGGGATCATAATGCTATAATTTACTGTAAAATGGCACTACAGTTACAGAGTGGTGGCTGTAATAAGTAGCCCATCAATTTGATCATTTCGGCTTGTGATTCTTGATGGTTATGTTCACATGGAGTCTTGGAAGACATTCTTTGTTGCATGTGCAGATGTTAGTGGAAAAGCAATGTTACATTTGTGATGATCCAAAGCCCATTCTGGCCCATGTGTTTACTTGAACCATTTTTTGAACACACACACACACAAAAGGTCAGATTGTCAGCTTCCTGTCTGGGCTATCTCCTAAGTGGAAGACCTGTTCTTTCCCCTCCAGTCAGGGCCATATTGCCTGAAGAGAGATGTGTTGAGGCTACATGCCAATTGTGGGTGGGACTCCTTTTTGTCTCTCTTTCTCCATCCCACCTCTTTCTCCCCATCCAGTTGGCTGTGAAAGGAAGGACAGATCACTCTTGCCAGAGGTCTGAACTGACTCTTTGCAGACTTTGCAAGCTAGACTGAAGATAATGGGCATTCATGTCTGCTCTAAAACTTCCCTGGCAACACTTTGGCTTTCTGTTTCTGCCAGAGGAAAACCAAAAGAAGAGTGAAATTAGATTTAAGGGTTACATGAGTTTTCCAAAAAATACACTTGGAGAAAATATTCCTAACCATTAAATTTGGAACAGATAGTGCTATTGAACTGGGATCTCATATTGGAGTTCTGTCTGCATTAAAAAACAACATGAAGTACACAAAGCTTCCTTATACTATCTGAAATAATAGGGGGGCGGAATCATTGGTTCATTTCACATGGTCTGACCAGCAGCAGCCATCTAACCCTTAAAAATCACCACCCCCTAAGCAGGTGCCCTCCTAACTGGGGATGATGGGAGTTGTGGTCATATGTGTGCTGATGGGTAATTTCTGTTTTAGAGAGCTTTTTTCCCCAAACCTTTCCACCTGAAATCTTTTTTGTTATGGACAAGGGGCTAAATAGATCCCCCCACCATCAGATCTTGGCATAACAATTTACCACAGAAGAGTGAATGAAGAAGAAACTGAATTTTAAACAACCTTAGGTTTCTAAACAGTCACTAAGAATTGTTTAAAACTCAGGCCTAAGTCCAGGTGGGATGATTACTCTCGACTTGAGAAATCTGTCCTAGATTTACTTTTCACCAATAAGACTATTCTTGGCTATTCTCATTCGCTATACAGTATGTCTCTTCTTAATGTAAAGGTTGGCACCAGAGCACTAGGCCAGACACGCCCAGTATATTTAGGCATTGAAGTTTCTCTCACATCTTCCTCCTCCACTCCATTCCTAAATATTAATGGTGGGGACTGTCACATCTCTTTGAGTGTCTATGTCTGTCAAGATGCTACATCAACTTCCCTGCCTGTGAGGATGAACCACCACACCTGAAAGAGAGAAGAGACTAGAGATAACTGAATATAGGACAAGACTGGCTCAAGACACTTTGCTGCCTGAAGCAAACAGCAGCTTCCCCAAGTGAAGATGCACAGCAACTACAGCCTACTGGATTACGTTGACGCAAGAAGCGCAAAGCCCAAAAGCACCTCTCCCCATCCTTGGCAGTCAAATAAAATTACAAGTACGATAGCAATAGATTAAATAACTTTAAAATGTGCTGCGTTTCCATGATACTCTGCATTTGCTTCTGCCTCATTCTGCCCTGATCTGGTGCTTGCTCTGTTCCCATGGGCTCCCTTCATGGCCTTCAGCATAAACCAGGAGTGGGAATATGTTGCCCTTGGAGGAATTCCATGTGACTCTTGACTCCCTAGACCCTCCAGATACCACAAGGTTTTTTTTAAATCTGCTGTAAACATTTGGATTCCACCCCCACCTGAAATAGGCTCTAGGGGACCAGTTTTGCTCCCTAAATGCAGCTTCTGTGGGGCACGCCAAATAGCAGAAAAACAGCTCTAAAAGTGACTGGAACTGACTTTTGTTTGGCCCCCAAAATAATTTCCAGTCATCACTGAACATGTCTCTGCAGCCCACCAGAGGCTGGAGGAGCTGAAAATGGCCCTCCGACCCTTGAAGTGGGACTATCTCATCCTAACCCCTCAGTACACACACTCTAGTGGCTTGCTTCTTGATACATCAAGGCACAAATAAAGGGCCCTTTCACTCCTCTTTCTCCGTCTATCCCACATGTATCTCAGTTGCCCACTTCAGGCCCCAGGCAGAGGGCTCTCAGCCCCTCCAGACCTCAAGGCTTGGCAAAAATGAGTCTTAGACCCTGACATTTTGCTGTCTGTGGTGAAGAAAAAGATAACACACCTCTCCATTCCACCTTGAGAGGCTGGTTCAGGGGGCAGTTGAATCTTTAGTGCTTCTTATGGGGCAGGCAGCATCCTCTACTGCACCTGAGGAGAACAGGCTAGCTTAAGGGGCTCCAGAGGTTTTGTGGAGCACACAGTTAAGCCCTCTAAGAGAGACTGAGGCTATTTCCACACCTTATCCTTTTTCTTCGTTGTCCCAGTGTCATCCTGGTAGCACCTTTGCTTGGGATGGGAGCGTGCACCCAATTCTCTCCTCCGCACCCAGCCACCTGCCTGTGGATGGGAGCACAAGCAACAAGCGCCTTCCGTCCACACTCAGCTGGCCTCTTCTCCATGCTGCACTGGGGAAAGAAGCATGTAGATTGTGCTTCCACCCATTCCACATGGCTGCTGACTATAGGAGCATCATGTGATCAAGGACCATTAACAGATTTTTTTCTGTTAATGGAATATCCCGTGATAGCGATGGATGGGGATGTGTCAGCAGTGGGACCACAATAACATCATGTGAAAGCACAACTCACAGACCACTGCCACCCTGTCCCCATTGTGGGAAAGTGACACCATCTGGAAATGGCCATACTCTCCAACTGCCCTGATGTGACAGAGAGAGTCCCAATTAATCCTTTGTCAACCCCTTTTTTTTCAACCATTTTAAAATGTCCCGATTTCTCTCGCTTCCTCCCACTTTCCCTCTTATCTTTAGCTTCCTTCAGTTTCTGCAAACTGAGCTCAGTTAACAAAGTCAATATGTTCCTGGGCATGGCTTCTTTAACAGAAATGTTAGTGCCAGAGGCAGAAGTATAATAGAAAGGATAGGACCAGTTTCCTACATCACAAAAAGAAGAGCAGTTCAACATGTTTTGGCAAACTTTTTCTTCAAAACTAATGCTATTCCCATGTGAAATGAAACAACCAGGTCAGGTTAACCTTGCATAAGTGAACAAAAACATGCTGAACCTACTTGAAACTTTCGTCCAAAATGCCTGGAGGGTTGTTTTCTTTTCCTTTTGCCAGGCTTCATTTTTCTTACGATTTCAATTTAGGTGGCCAAACTTTTTCTTACGATTTCAATTTTAGTCTCCTTTGTAGGCAGCACAAACATAGCTATGGTAGTGTCAGCTAAAGTAAAATCCCACCTTTTTTCAACCAAAGATTGATTGCATTTTTTTTTACTGCAGACACACTGTTGCAAATTGGCACTGAACATCTGTGTTTCTCCAGCCCTCTGTTACCATCCTCATGCTGCTACTAAAAACTTTCTACCTGGACAGAGGACAAGGAGGAAAAATGGAAGTGAGTGCCCATAAAAAGACTTTTTTTTGGGGGGGAGCTTCTTTGTCAGATGCTTTGTTAACTGAGGTATGCCTGTAAGTTTGTGTTCCATTAACTCAGCCAGGAGGAGAAGACAGGAGGATGCAGAATCTTCTCCTCCCTTTTAGATCCAGGCAAAAGCAAACTTCTGCAGCTTCTCCTAGCTTGTGTGCTTAGCCTTATCAATAACATATACCTTCTTGATTACACTCATGCTACCTGGCCACACATTTCCTGGTTTTTATCTGTGAAATGTTTTGAGATGGAGAGAAGACTAACCAAGAAGCTGATGCCACGGTCCTCTGCATGCCATCTCAGAATCTATCACTTGAAGCAATTGCTTCAGTCTGCCTCAAGATAGGATCAGCCTTGCATTGTCCTTAGCTGGTCACTTGCAAGGCACGGTGCAAAGTCCTCTCAGCCAATCACTTTGAGACACAACCAAACCCTCTTCCAGATCAATGTGAATACCGCCAGAGGTTTTGTGACCAGGTCATGCCATAATGCTGTGAGTGCCTCCATGCCAGGGGCTATCTATAGCAATGAAGCACACTCCCTCTGCAAAAAGATGTTCCTCATAACAATGTGGATAAAGGTGGGTATGTGGCTCAGGTTGTCCTGCATTACACCCCAGGAAATATCTCCCAATCCTTCCGAGCAATCTCTATGGCAATGCACTTCTTCAATATAAGAGCTTATGGTTTAGAGCCTTTTGGGGTGAAGGTGAAGGGGAGACCTAGAGCAGGACCTGAGAGATGAACAATAGGAGAAATGAAGAAATGTATGCAAAGCAGACAGAGGAAGAGGAAGAGAGAAACAATCACCTGTGAAACCACAGAAAACTTCAGAATGGAAAAGTGATAAATACAGCTATATCATAAATACTGGTTTTGTAGCAGTTAAAAGGTCACTGTTTTCCTCTCAAAAGACTTGTAAGAATTGTAGTTTGGAGTGGGTATTGAAAATTCCTTTAAAAAAATAATCCTTGCCCTCATCACAGAAATACAGTTCCCAGGGTACCTTGTGGAGAAAGGCTAACTGGAATAGAAGTTGTAACTTCATAAATATTGGTATTTCACACATGTTCTGAAGCTGACTTCAAAATAAAGAGTATCAGTATTACCAGAGCAATTTCAGAGGGGTGTACACTGATATCAACAGATGATGGCCAGACACTTGTTGAGAACTTATGTCTCCATAAATAGATGTACCTGCAAGAATTAGAATTGGACAGTTCTATAATGTCCGTATTCAGCAGAGGGCTGCTGTTAAACCATTGCTAGAGAGCAAAGCTGGCAAAGTGATAGATGCACAATGGGACTACATGGGATGTGCATTGCAATCCCAGTGTTCATCAGGCACTCTTGCCAGTGTCCTGTTGTCCAACTTTGGAATTCAGGAAAGAGGTTTCTTAACACCTCTGTTGCATAGCTAGGTATACATAAAGTTATGCAATACAATAAGCCAGGCAGGATTCCAGCAAAGTTTCCTAGCTGTTGCTCTGAAATTTCCTAGTGTGTCGCAATTTTTGTATTCCCAAGATGTATCAAATATTAACTCAAACACTTGTGTCAATTCCAAGGCTTGATGTGCTGCGTTCTGAGCAGCTTCCCGTATGCCTAGTCAAACAGATTGTGTGTTAGACCAATCTTTTGTTCATCCCCTGGCAGTAGAACAAAAGGAGAGAAGCCTGCTGCTGTTACAGTTTCTTTTTCCTCTATGCTCCAGTGGATTCTCCTTAGCATTAAACAGAGTGGAACCACTGCCAGGAAAGAATTTGTGTAACCTCTGGCTGTGTGTCACCGATGTGTTTCTTTCTGAGCAAGTCCAACAGAGAATAGGTAGGTGTGGAGTACCTGTGGGACTTCTTTGGTTTCAGCTGCAAACATATGTTTAAGGTCTCTTTCACACTACCCAATTACAGCACTTTGATACCACTTTTAACTGCTTCGGCTCCATCCTACAGAATCCAGGGATTTGTAGTTTGATGAGCCACTTAAAATTCTCCACCAGAATTGTGTGGCTTCCTAGCATCTTGAGCTTAACACAGGTTAAAATGACAGTCACTATTAAGTTGGCTTCAGCAGAGTATAACAGAGAAGTAGAAAAACTTTAGCCCTCCAGATGTTTTGGACTGGCTTCACTCGCAGACTTCTGCATGGTTTGTACAAGTAATTTATGCAGTCTGCACCTAATCTCATATGCTTTCCAAATTAGTTTCTGGGGTGTTATTTAGAGTTACATTAAATTAAATTTTTTAGCACTTCACCAATCTTACAAATGTCCCCCAGGGCTATGAATTATATTTTGGCTAAATGTCCACACAAGGCACACCCTATAGTTCCACTTTTAGTGGATTTTGTTTAAAGCCAGCTGATTATGATTTTCTTCCCTTTTTCTTTTCAATTTATAATTTATAAAGTATAATGAAACAACAAATGTTCCGCTTGGAAAGACAAAAATAAAAAAATTAAAAAACGAAGTGCCCACCAGCAGGAAACAGGAAATAACTAGATAAAATGCTGATATGGTAATACAATGGATTGAATTAACAAGAAACAATTAATCACAAGGCTGTTGATTGGGAGAAACCTTAGTTGTGGTTAATCACTTTATATTAAAGAGATGTGGATTACTAGTGTAAGACAGCCACAAGCTCTTTTCAACTTAACAAGTGGAAAGATAACAGGAAAAATATTAGCCTGCAACTTTCCATCAAGCTTTGTCAATCGTATATACCAGTGGTTCTTAACCTTTTCTTTACCACAGGCCACCTTGAAATATCTTTTGTTGCTGCAGACCACTAGGACTTAATTTAAGGAGGCTTCTGGCTGTATGAACAATAGCAAGAAATGTCACATGCTTTCTCTCAACCATTCAACTGCATGTTCTCACTGTGTGCACAAGTAGTCAATACTGAGTACATTTTTTGCTATCAAACAATTTCATAACTTTTGAACAATTTGAGATATTGGAAAGAAAAATGTATACAAATGATGCTTGTCACCAACAAAAGACTCCTGCTCTTTAATATCCTGCATGACATCCTTCTGTCTGCCCATCTGACTGCCTTCTTTCTTCCCTCCCTCCCCTCCCTCCCTCCCCTCCCCTCCCCTCCCCTCCCCTCCCCCCTCCCCTCCCCTCCTCCTTCCTTCCTTCCTTCCTTCCTTCCTTCCTTCCTTCCTTCCTTCCTTCCTTCCGTTCTATTTTAACTGTAAAAGTTCATAACATTTCTTCAACCCTTTGCAGAACCTCTGTAAGGATATTGCAGCACATAAATGGAAAGAATGCAGCAGAACCAAGAGGGGCATTTCCCACTCTGCACCTACCACACCTCTTTGAGAGGTCTTGAAAAAACCCTGAAATAGAACCTCAGATTGTACATAGGATACAAGGAAGAGGGAATTTTTTTTGTTTTGTTTTGTTTTTGAGGACCGAGGAATGTCTGCACGGGGAGGTGAATTGACTCCTCTCATTTCCACGAAAAAAGTTGTTTCCATCAGTGGATGGGCACCATTGGATCTTTGTTACAGTTTAAGAATCTCTTATGTCAGAGTGAATAAATTGTATCAATGCTGGAGAAAATATCATTGAAACTACGATGTTGCAGTTGTGCACCTTCAAGTCTTTTCTGACTTATGGCAAGGTGACCTTGAGAGCCAGCGTGGTGTAGTAGCCAGGGTTCAATTCCCTGCTTGGCTTTGGAAACCCACTGAGTGATCTTGGACACATCACACATTTCAGCCCCAGAAAACATGGTGATAGATTAGCCACAGGGTCAGCACTAGTTGGAAATGACTTCAAGGCACACAAAACAAGGTGATGCTATCACAGAGTTTTCTTGGCAAGATTTGTTCAGAGGGGGATTGCCTTTGCCTTCATGTGAGGCTGAGAGAATGTGACTTGCCCAAGGTCACCAAGTGGGTTTTCATGGCTGAGTGGGGATTTGAACTCTGGTCTACAAAGTTCTAGTCCAATATCCAAAGCACCACATCACTCTGGCTCCTTTGAAACTGCTGTAGATAAAATATTTCCACTTGAGATGGCTTTGTTGGCCTCATTTGTTGCCATGTATTCCTGAGAATCCAGATAATATTGATTTCAAAATTGCTACATTCCTGTGTTTTTTAATTCCCTCAGGTGTTATACAGTTTTTAAATCTGTTTTTGTTTCAGTTACATTTTCAGGGACCCTAGAAGTATTTTTAAGGAGTGGGTGGAGGTGGGGTACGCGGTAAAGGTGGTTCAGTATTAAACTAAAACTTCTGTTCACGTCCATCCTCTCCTCTCTTTTTGCTTGATCATCCCTGCAGAGTTCAACCTCCTTGTGGGCATGCACTGGAGGTGGTCTCTAGTCCCCCTACTGCTTGTTCTTTTAACTCATGCTTTAATCACATAGAAAAATAAACAACAATTTGCATTTATTAACAAACCACATGGGAAATGTAAAATGTGTTGGCTGTTTAGCATAGTCTGTCATTTAATTAATAAATGATGTAATAACTTAATTTCAGAATCAAGTTAGAACTGAAACTTAAGTCAATCAACTAAATTACCCAATAATTTTAATTTTTTTTGTATTTCAATTTAATTTAGCAATTTTTGTTAGAAAAAAAATCTAACTTCATTGATAACTTCATTGATTTTAACTAGATAGCTCCTAGCACTGCCCCGGAGGCACTTCGGCCAGGCTGTCTTCTCTTTGGGTGTGGGAGGCTGCAACTACAGCAATCGATACTGATTTTGGAGCCTGCATTTTGCTTTTCCTTTGATCAGTTTGATCTGGCATTGAAGAGTCTTGGTTTCTCCTTTGAAGCTGTTCTACACTGCCTCTTTTAAGAGGCAAACCTAGAAGGCCTCAGGGCTGGCGTCCAGGTCTTGTGGGAGGAACTGAAAAAGGAAGTTTATTTAAGTTTGGGGCAGAAGTGAGGATGAGAGGTTAGAGAATGTAAGACTGCCCTAGATTTTAAATAATCCTGGGCCTATTTAGGTAAATCTTATGTTGCTTTAAAGTCAGATGATGTCCTTGGTAGTTGTAATGTTAGCTGTAGATGTCCGTGTGCTTATATATAAAAGAGCTGATACTGAGAATGTGTGTTAGCAGAGAAACAAGAAGAACCAGTTTCCTGTGTCATAGGCCATTTCCACACTAGACTGTTATAGCACTATTATTCTACTTTCAACATCCTATGGAATCCTGGGGTTTGCAGTTTCGGGAGGGGAAACTGCAAACCTCAGGATTCCATAGGATGAAAGTAGAATAATAGCACTATAACAGTCTAGTGCAGAAATGGCCATAGTAACAATATGTTTTTAACGTGGGCTATTTCTGTTGCAAGGCAGAATATTTTGAGGTGGCTTGAGCATGAAGAGGCAATTGAGGTCTGTTAGCTATGCAAAAGGCCTCCTCCTGGAGGAGATGAAAACTACCATTAACTGGTTTGCTCATACAGATCGCCACAGCCGACGGCATTCTTGGTCTCTCTTAGAAAGTGAGGCTACAGGGCTGTGGTGATGGATCCCTGCTCTCCCAAGTTTACCACTGCATTATATCTCACTACTGCCCATGACACTGTTTATATCCAAGCTGAGGGTCAGGAACTCATAGCTTGCATACTACTAGGTGGTTAACCAAATTGCTAGTACATTGCTGGTATTGTGCCAGGTATAAAAAGCCTGGAATATGAAGTCCAGACCTTCCTCCTTGCTTTGGCCATTCTGTGGCATGCCTTTACCCTTTCCACTTCCATTCACTACTGTCTTCTTTTTCATTTTCCCACTAATGTCTTGACTCTCTCTTTTACTGTGTACTTGAGGCAATTATGATACTTTGTGAAAGCAGTAACGGAACAGAATCTAATTAAAACAACACAACAAAACCAAACATCTGGGCTCAGGAAATAAAGCTTTCGCAGCGGGAAGCAAGGAGATAAATTTCATGTGACACATCAGCTGGCAAGGATCACTGTACAGAAGCAGATGAAAAGGGGAGAGAGGAAAAGGGAAAAGGAGAGGGAGAGGAAAGGGAGGCCATTTGGGAGACGAGCTGCCTCTGTTTGCCATGGGGGACACTCTGAATGGGTATGCCTCGTCTGTCCCACTCCGATGGGCCTGTGAGGTGGCATTGCTGGCAGTGTCCCCCAGGGCTTTCCACATGTAGTTAATTTGCTGCACGGTTATGTTTCCCATCAGTAAATGAGCCTGGGAAACACAGGTTTTGATTTAATGCCATCTCCTTCATTCTGGAAAGGAAGCAGGGGCAGCTGCATGAGTTTAGGGAAAGGTGGAGCAAAGGAAGCAGCTGATGGTGCTGCCCTCGCTGAAGAGGCCTGGGGAATCTGAGAAGAGTGCGAGTGGTGGCGGAGGGGGTGCTCATGGACTCTCCTGGGGTCTGAGGAAAAGAAGAAACTGGGAACGTACAACCAGAGGCAAATTCCCTCAACCACATTTGGACTCAGTGGAGCAATTAGGAACTTTCTCAGCAACGGATAAGGGGGGAAATTTACATGTCAGTTCTCCTAGAGCTGGAGTCTGCAACTTCATGAAGCCCGTCGGCCATATCTTTCCCCCAGGAATTCAGAGGACCGAAGCAAATCTTCCAACTCACTTCTATAAATGCTTTCTAGACACTCTATTATTTGTGTGTACAGTTGACCCTTCCCATTTGCTAGGGTTAGGGGCACATGACCACCACAGATGTGGAAAAGCTGCAAATATCAAATGATGTGTGTGCATGTGTGTCTGTGGGAAGGGGGCCAAGGCATAGTGGGGAGAACAGGCACCCAGGGTCCAAACCAAGTCAGGAGAGGGAAAGGGGGTGGGTTGGCAAGGTGGCCCTATACTTGCTCTCTCTTGCCCATCTCCTTCCTTGGGTGTGTGTGTGGGGACTGTGAAAGCATTTGTGGTGCTGAGAAATCAGGCTGTGAGCCATCCTTAGCTGGTCAGGAAGCAGTTGATGGAGGAGGAGGGCCGGAAGTGGGTTTTTAAAGGCTGTGTAGTAGTGAGGGAAACGCTCCCTGCCACTACTCACTGGCTTTTTGGTGGGTCCGTTTGGGTCCATCCTGATGGGAAACAGTGCGAACTTGTCGCTCCGCACTGCTCCGGCGTCCAAAATGGCGGCTTCCGGTTGGTGGAGGCAGTTGCTGAAGCTCGCCAGCCTAAAGCCCGCCCCCGGCAGATCTGCACCGGAGCGCAGGAACAGAGTGGCACGAAGTGTCACGCTCTATGCTTTTGAAAAACCTATAAAAACAGGTTTTTAAAAAGCATGCTGTGCAACCACTTTGGGTCGCTTTGGAGCAGACTGAGATGCGGAACTGCGACAAGTAGTCCGACCCAGTCTACTCCCAAGGTGCGGACAACCTTTGTCAGAGGTCGCACCGTGCTGTTCTACTTATCCCGTGCGGAAAGGGCCAAGGTTTCTCTGGAAAAGAAGCACTTGAGATAGATGGGGGGCAAGGTTGGAGAAACTTGCAAAGAATCAAATCCATGAAAGTAAAAATTGCAAATTTGGAGGGTTGGCTGCAGTGGCCAATTGTGTTCTCTAGAGTGGTCATTATAGGCCAAAATTTCTGAAGTGATAGATCAGATCAGATCAGATCAGATCAGAGGAGCAGAGACTCACAGGCTGTAGTGGGGGCCCTGGAGGAGCTGAATGGGGATATGGGGATATTTGTCACTCTGCCTCAGGCAGCAGAATGTCTTGAGCCAGTCCAAACCACCACAGGCTGTAACAGTTAAAAAGAGTTTCAGCGAGAGCAAAATAAAATGATATCCGCATAGGCCTGGGTTCCTAGTTGCTTATCACACTAGTCAGTTGTTTTGGCTGATTTCATTTGAAAGTCACTTCTGTACTTGGAAGAGTAGTGGAATTGGCAACATTGTGCTCCTTAGTCTCATGCTTAGCATGTGGTCTCATGCTGTGTTCTGAGCAGGAAGAAGAACTTTGTGAAGGGAGGAGGACATGTGGCTTCTCCTAGACTATTGCTGAGCAAATGTTATATTCTGAACTTCAGCTGTGTCACAGTTTTAATGCACCCCACCTTAATGTTCATTTTAGAGGACTGCATCCTCTCTTCCCTGATATTTCTTCTTAAAAAGCAGACCAACCTAACAAGCACCAGTTGTGCACTGTTTTCAGGGACAAAACTTTGGGCTAAATTAGAGGTGGGACACCTTTAATCATCTGGGTTTTTCTCTTAGTGATCTCAGCCAGCATAGCCAATTCTGACTGATTCCTGAGGTTGTAGTCCAAAAACATCTGGAAGAAAAAGAATCCCCACCCCACCCTAACTATTGCTGCATGTTTACTATTCATAGTCCCCTTGATTGTACACCCTTTCCTCTCTGAACTGAAAAGCATCAGCTGTGAATTGTGTCCTAGCAACAAGAATATGTCTTTACCTACAGTGACCCTTCCATTTTCACAAGGGCTCGGTGCCCAGAACCCTTGTGAAAGTCAAGAAACTGCGAATAACTCACCCCCTTCTGAGTGAGTGCTCCCCTTGCCATTTCCTTCTGAGATTCCCCCACCATTCCTCTGTCTTTTGCCTGGACATGTGCGCCTTCCTTCCACATGCCTGGGCAAAAGGCAAGCAAATTGAGAGGGCAGCCCTGCACATTAAGAAGGCACACATGTGCCTCTCCCCTCCTTCTCCTGCCTTTCGCCCAGGTGTGTTGCCTTCCTTCTCTGCAAAAGTCAAGGGAGTGGGAATGGGAAGGGAAGAATGGGGGGGCACCTAGCAAATAATCAAATTCAGAAAGGTCCCTGCAAATGTGGAGAGGGGAATGCATAGGAGTTCCATAAGTACAGGATCTCTTGACTAAAGGAGTGTACCAGTGTATATAGCCAAAGGAGATCCTTCTGCATAAACATTGTTACGCATGGTAGTGCTAATGTCTAGGCTTGAATCATTACTGTCATATGGTCTGTGATGATTGTCAGTTGAAAACTGCACTTGATCCTGAATGTGTCTGCCTGGCTACTGGCTGGGATTGGCTACCTGGAGCTTAGAAAATTTACTTTGGAGGGACTACAGCTGCTGGAGTCCTACCTCCACAGGCAACATAACCTGCCGGCCCTTGCAACATTGCACAATTGTGAGTGCATTGTGCAGATCGCTCCTCACAATCACGCAATGCTCCGGGTGCCCTTTCGCATTGCAAATGCAGTGTGGAAAGGGCCTTAAAAGCATTCTGACCCCCTAAACCAACGTGTAATGAAAGATAAAAGATAAAAGAAGAGAAATAAAATATTATTCTACCATTACAGAGCTAACCAAGCAATCTTACTTGAATTGCTGGTAACCATAACCACATACTATTGCAATGCTAGATTTCTTATTGCTCAAAAGCTCCATATACCTTTTCCAGTCTTTCCAGAAATATTCAGCTGGCTTATCCTTTAAGTTTATCCACATTAGTTTGGCCATTTGGGATAAATCAGCAACCTTAACACAGTGTATTGATCTCAGTGGTGAGACACAGAGGAGGGCTCCCCTAGCAGTTCTTAATTCTTGGGCAGGCACGTAGGGGAGAAGCGTTCCCTCAAGTATCAAGGTCCCAAGCTGTTTACAGCTTTAAATGTCATCACAAGCATTCTGAATGCAGATCAGAAACGTATTAGCAGTTATTAGAGCATCCATGTCTGTTGTCAATTTCTGCTCTTGGCAGAGCTTTAACTGGCCTCCTGTTTCTCTCCAAAGAGTGTCCCTCCCCCCATCACACCCACTAGTCCTGCTGGGATAGTTTCTCTAATGCACCCAGTTAAACATCTTACATCAATGTTGCTAGTCTGTGGAAGGACAAGGCAAAACGTTTGTGAAACTGGTGACAGAACTGTCAATTTTAACCTTTAAAAAAATATCTTCAATTCCTAATGGAATTTTCAACAGAAAGGAAAGGAGGAAATTTCACTTTGCCTCTCCACCAAGAGCTGGTGGTTGGAGTTGGGGCTAGTCCATTTTACTTTGCCCAAAGAAAAGGTCTGTAGGGGTATCAGTCCTCGAACTGTACTGGGTACAAGTATATATTTTAACCTTGAAAAGGGGAGTGTTGACTTTTTCCTTTGTTTGTCCAGCAAGTCTTGGAATAGTTCAAAGAGAAAAAAGAAAAAGAAAAAATAGAGGAATTGTAGTATTTCTGGGAGGGGCAAAATTAGATTACTGTTTCTCCAAATAAGAATTTTGCGCTAGTTGAAATTTTCCCTTCATTCCCCAAATTTTTAGCATTGCAAAGAGTGGAAGGCGGAAAGCTCTTGTACCTAGAACTCTTCTATTTGCTGCATTTACATCTTCTTGGTGACTTTGCATGACCCGTTTTCTTTGGGTGCCTAAATTGTTATTTCTAAATGCTCAACAAAAGTTCTGAGCTACTACAGTGTTAGAAATTTGAAGACTGAAGGTAAATTTCATTTGAGAAGGCAGAAATATTTTTTGTGGGGGCAATGGCTTGATTTTGCCCTTCCCCCAGCCCCCTAGCTCTACTCCTGTGGCTTGGCACCATACCAGGCTCCCAAACTGTAGAGCCAAAACCAGAGACTAAGGCCATTTCCGCACAAGGTCAATACATCATAGCGGCATCGAATTCTTACTCTCCCATCTGCACTTTGTATCATTGTAGCATCATAGTTTTCCTCATGGTTCTGCACATATTCAGCTCCTAGGATGGTTCACTGTGATGAGAAACTGCTATCTCTGAAAACCAGAAAAACCCTGATCTCCTAAACCGGTTCTGCTTCGTTTTTCACCTACATGCAGAAGCATAATATTGACCCTTTCCTCACCTTACCTTTTTCTGGCGCTGGGGTGTGGGGACCACTCGAGCAGCCTCCGGCGAGAGGCTGTCGCATCCCGCTGCTTCTAGCTCTGCACAAGTTGCCTGCTTGCGTGAGAGCCCTGCTTCTTCCTTCCGCAGTGCAGCCTAGGAGTTTCCCAGGCTGCGCTGGGGCAGGAAGCATGACTGGTGCAACTCCAGAGGCTCTGCACACCAGGTAAGTGCGCGCGGGGCCCAGGAGCAATGCGCGATTGCGCACCATTTTTGACTTCCAGCCGAAAATGAAAAGGTGTGCGATTGG
This sequence comes from Ctenosaura bakeri, assembly GCA_948474755.1. NCBI lineage: Eukaryota > Metazoa > Chordata > Lepidosauria > Squamata > Iguanidae > Ctenosaura > Ctenosaura bakeri. Next base: position 884,667 of record CAOLHI010000092.1, on the reverse strand, counting down.
CACCTGCCGGCCCCTGGAGCGTTGTGTGATTGTGAGTGCATCGTGCAGATCGCTCCTCACAATCACACAATGCTCCAGGTGCCCTTTTCACATGGAAAATGCCATGCAAAAAGGGCCATTGATTCATGGTGCAGAAGTGGCCATCTATGGGCGTTCCCAGCCTGTCCCTTCTGTCATTTCCATCCATATCTCTCTCTGCCCATCAGAGGACAGGCTGCTGCCATTATTGTCTACATGTGTTAAACAGGCAGCGGGAAGAGAGTGGATCTGGTAATGAACTGTTAAGACATTTTTTTCTCATGTATCAATGAACATACATATGTACACACAAATGTCACAATGCAGAAATGTGTTTAATTTTTTTTTAAAAAACAGACCAATCAGCGATGGTAGGGTGGGGTGAGGGAGGGAAATGGGAGTGGCCAGGGACTTGGCATTGCGGATGCAGCAACCGCTGTTCTCTGCAGTAGTACAATGTAAATGGTGGCGGGGGGGGCAGACAGCACAGTTTCTGAATCAGGGTATAAAAGACTGGTCTTGACGCGCGGTGAACCACTCCTCCAGTCTTGTGCAGAAATGGCCTAAGATTCAGTCCCTTGGTGATCTTATAAACAGTTGCCCCTTGACATCATTAAGAATGATACATAAATTATCAACCACGGTTGTTTGGAGTATATCATAGAAAATGTCTGACAAAGTCAGGTACATACACATATATACTTTTGAAAGCAGTGCTTTTGCTCTGAGATTCTTCCCCCTTGTCCTGAGGACTGGAAAAGAAAGGCCATGCCCTGAAATCTGTGAAACCCTAGTTGTAAATAAAGTAAAAATAGTAGCTGCACTTTCAGACCAGATGAAAGACTAGTGAGGGCAACTTGGAAGGAGCCTAATCTCCAATGGGACACCTAGAGACTCTTCACCTGTTCCAGGAAGTTGGATTTTGGAACCTTATCCTTGGGTCTGTTGCTTAGATCTGTATAGGGCTCAATAACTTGAAGAGAAGGGAAGGTTAAAAGGATGAGATTATAAAAGAAGGAGTAAAGGAAAGTAAGAGAAGGATTTTGGTGGGATAGAAGAGATAATGAGGTTGTCAGAAATTCATGCAACTGTTTACCTCTGTCCTGACCAAGACAGAGTTGGTGTCAGTGAGTGGATTTAGGGCCCTTTCCATGGCACCCTCTCATCCTACTAGGGAGACGGGAGAAGGACAGGACTGTGACGACGCTTCTGCCTGAAGTCGTTGTGGTCTTGCTCCTCTCCGGTCCCCAGGCAGTGTGATCTCAGGTTAAACCATTGACAGCTTTTCCCTGTCAATGGCAGGACTGAACCATCATCCTGCACTTACCTCTGGATGGGCAGGAAGTGCAGTGGTGGTGCTTCCTGCCCAGCGTCACCTGGGAAAGTACCCAGCTGCACTGTAGAAGGAATCAGTGTGTCCTTTGTGCTCCCTTCCACAGGGAGCTGGTCATGTGCGGAGGGGAGCGCTGCCGACTCCCTTCCTGGCAGAGTTGCTGCTGGAACTGCCACCAGATGCCACCACAAGAAGGTAAGCTGTGGAAAGGGCCTAAGTAAAATAATCGATGGCATTTTTCAGGTTCCTTCTGGTATGGGGCTTTAGAGAGCCTACAGTATGGTGTAGCAGTTTGAGAACTCAACTATGACCCTGGAGACCAGAGTTCAGTTCCCTGCTTGGCTATGGAAACCCACTGAGTGACCTTGGGGAGTCACATACTCAGCCCCCAGAAAACCGCATGATAGGGTCACTTTAAGGTTGCCATAAGTTGGAAATGTCTTGAAGGTACACAACAAGAACAATAACAGGCTTTTAACTTAAACTTAAAAGGCAATTGAAGACAAACATAATAGCTAAATTTTCCCCCTTCTAACATAAATGTAATTGAATTAGATTTTTTTAGCTCATTAATGATTAACTAAACCCTTAACATTCCTCTCTCTCCTCCAGCAGCTGCAGGAAATAAACAGACCCAAGGGCTTGCAGTTCTCCACCAACATTTCAACCACAACCTTGAAAATTTCCTTTGGGGGACTATAGTTTCATACCATCACGTTCACTGGCCATGCTGCCTGCTGGATTCTGAGAACTGTAGTCCTGGAAAATAACTTTCCTTAACTGTTTTTCGTCATCCCAAACCATTGTTGGGCTTGGCTCACTCTCTGTCCTTTTTATTTTTATTTTAACACGGCCATTTCCATTATCAGTGATACATCCATGAAGCATGGGTGCCTCCATTGCAAAGCAGAGAGGTAGCACGGGGAGCAAGAAACCAATTACGTAAGCTGGGATTGAGCTAGGTATGTGTGTGTGTGAATGTTGAAATTAAAGCTACAACTCTTGCAAGGAATGATCTTTAGTGACTAGGATGTGTTTGTGTGGTAATTACATCATAAAGCACCTTTCATCCTGAACAAGAGGCCCCTGGGGCATCTTAGTGTGAATCAAGCAGCATGAGAACACGAGAACTGCCAGACAAGGTAAGACCAATGATCCGTCTAGTCTAGCATTCGGATTCTCTGCCATGATAGCAACATCTGGAAAGAAAAAAAAATCTGATAACCTGGACCCTAGACTTCAGGCTGCAGCAGCTACCAGGATGCTGCTTCTCCAGGACTTGCCACTGCTGGTTGCCGATGGTTCTTGGAGCAGCACATTCCCTAAACTTATCACAACTACTTCTGCCAGGAGCAACAAGAGCAGCCAGAGGCCGCTTCATTTAACAGGGCACTGCTATCCACTCCAATTCCATGAAGATCAAAGACCTTCTGGTGTCAGGTTCACAGATCTCAGGGCCTGGGTCCACTTTTCTGGTTTGCTTTCAAGGAAGAGGAATCTCAGGGTGAGAGAACTACCTTCAAAATTATGTGTGTATTTTCCTCATTTGTTATACATGTTGTAACATCACCTTTGTAACAAGGCCTGCATCTTGTGATAACACCCCAGGTCTCTAGGTCTCATATTTGGGCCCTGAAATCTCAGAGCACAGGATAATCCTGACCTGCCAATCTGAAGACAAGGTGGCCTGCAGAAGCAGCAGAAACCCTTGTGAGCTGAAGGTGAGGTCCAAAAAAAAAATATAACCAGGAAGTGTATTTCCTCTTTCCCTTCTGCTGACGCCTCTTCAATCCTACCTGCTTCGTCCTCTCTCCTGGCATTGCTTAGGACGCTACTTTTAGGATGACTGGATGTAAGAATATAATATAAACTTATACTGAGGCCATCCATAGTTGAGCAGTGGGCCCAGGGTGTCTTCCTACTCTTGCTCTGATATGGATGCCATCAGCATTTCCTGACATTCATTCATCTTAAAAGTAGACTTTCCATGATTTGCTTTATGGTGCAACAGCAGAAGATGCTGGGAAAGTTATCTTGTTGGATGACAGTTCTCACAATCCCCTAGCCAGCAGAGCCATGATGGCTGGAGGATTTTGGAAGGTGTCATCTAACAAGATAATGCTCTCAAACTCTTAGGTCTAGTGGCAAGAAGAGAGAACCAGCCGGATTTCTGAGAAGAATGGGTGGATAGGTAAATAGGCGAGGCCAATTTGGTTCACCCCAGACAGCACTCTGTCCCATGTGTGGGCCACAGTCCACAGTCTGAGCAATGCTAGACTTTCCCTTTGTGCAGGCTTTCCATATTTTTGAATCATGCAGTTGATACGACAGGTAGTTTCCCTGTTTGCAGTAGTCTCTTCTTCTGTGGTCCGTTCCTGCCCCTGCATGTCTACTATTAAATAGACACAGAATCGGCTGGATTTTATTGTCATCCAACATTTAAAGGCATATGTGTGGGGAATAGGTTTAAAACTTGGAAAGGCTGCAATAGTAAGCACATTTTTGTTGCTGTGGGCCTGCAAGTTGACTCTGGCTTATGGAAATTTCATTGGCAAGATTTATTCAGAGGAAGTTTTCCCATTGCCTTCCTCTAACTCTGAATGAGAGGGTGATTTCTCAAGGCCACCCAGTGGGTTTCCACGGCTAAGCAGGGATTTGAACTCTGATCTCCCAGTGCCTTAGTCAAAGGCCCTTTTCGCATGTGTTTCTTCTTACACAAGTGCCCCTTGAGCGTCGCATGAGTGGGAGTGTCACTCCGTATGACGCACTCCCCCTCGCGCGACGCTCACGAGGCTAAAGCGGAGCGCGCGCGCATTTTTGATTTTCGGCGTTAAGCCGAAAATGCCCCACGCTTGTGCAACGCTCGCGACACCCTCGCGCACTTACCTCTGTGTGGTGTGTCGGCAAGGCGGTCCGGTCGCACTTCCTTCCCCCCGCACAGCCTACAACTCGCAGACTGCGCTGCGGAAGAAAGGGGCAGGGCGCTCGTGCGACGGTCGCACTAGAAGGAAGGCGATGTGGGAGGCAAAAAGGGCTGTTGTGAGCAGCTCGCGCGACGACGAGGTAAGGTGCGAAAAGGGCCAAACACTCAAGCCATTTCCACAGTAGACTGTTATAGCACTATTATTTCACTTTCAACATCCTATGGAATCCTGGGGTTTGCACTTTCGGGAGGGGCTGGCCAGCCCCTCCTGAAACTGCAAATCCCAGGATTCCATAGAATGTTGAAAGTGGAATAACAGCGCTATAACAGTCTAGTGTGGAAATGGCCTCAGACTGCTACACCATGCTGGCCCTTGCCTACTAGGAGAGGGTTCCATACTAGAGTACGAATTAGGAATCTTTGGTCCTTGAGATGTTTTGGCCTTCCAGATCCCAGATGTCCCAGCCAGCATGGGCAATGGCAGAGGATTCTGAGTACTATAGTGAAAATATCTGGAGGAGCAAATGTTCTCCAGCCCTGTACTGGTGCACATTCTCTTAGTAAACAGATCCAAGGAGAGGTGTCCTTAGCACTGTTACTGCAGTCAAATTTGAATGAATTCCAATGATGCAGCCTTTTCCTAGTGTCCTTGAAGCAGAGTATTTTTTTAAAAAATTATAACAACCTAAGCCCAAAGAAAGTATCCTTAAAGAATAAAATATTTGTCTAGTGTTACCGACTGACTGGCAAAAACATCCTGGCCTGTTCCAGTACTTTAAAATACAGCTAAACATGCAGAAATAATATGGCAAACTTTTTCTTGGCAAAATTTTCTTGGTTTTCTTGGCAAGATTTGTTCAAAGAGAGGTTTGCCTTTGCCTTCCTCTGAGGCTGAGAGAGTGGGACTTGTCTGAGGTCACCCAGTGGATTTTCATGGCAGAGTGGAGATTTGAACTCTGGCCTCCAGAGTCGTAGTCCAGTGCTCAAGCCACTACAGTGTGCTGGCTCTCTGCCTATCTGTCTTATCTCTTACCAATGCCTGCTGCACATCGTGTTGTTCTTAAAGGCACAGCTACAGTGGCAGTTTGAAAATTTGGCAACCTTACTGACTGATGTATGTTCTCATTTTTAAAAGCTTGATTTATGTCAGTTTGCTTTGCCTTTAAAAAGAAAGTCGCTCTAGGGCTTGCTTGTAGCAGGCTGTGCCGTATGTGACACTTAATTGCCTCTCTGTTGCGGGTCCTGAGTTATATTGCAACAGAATTAAGCACACAGTCACCACGTAATAGCAATAATAGATAGATAATGCAGATCTATTACAGGACAGCATGAAATCTCATGCTGCTGCGCACTCCTCATCTACCAGCTCGGGCCCTGAAGACAGTCAGAAACATGCATGATAAATAGCGTGTGTGTGTGTGTGTGTGTGTGTATGTGTGTTTTAGGGGGTGGTGGAATAAATGTATAACAATCAAGGCTTATCAACCAGTTCCTTGGTTTTGGTTGATTAAAGTCATCAGACTTTTAGGGTACCAACCAATTAATCAATTAAGTATTCAGAAACGGCAGAATCTCATGGCAGCAACATGATGTAATTTTCATAATTTTCATTGCAGGCAAGTAGATTTGCTTTATTCAGTCACTTTTAATCTGCAAGCAGTGCTTTGCTCAATGGATGTTTGCGGCCCTAATGATAAGTCTATACTATCCATCATTTTAATGGTGCTTCAGTATAGGTGCAGAACACGGAGAGGAGCTTTGTAAAGGATAGATTCCCACCTCCCCCACCTTCTTACACATTTTCTTTCTGAAAAGAGAGAGGGGGGAGGGAGAGAGAGGGAGAGAGAGAAGGGCAAAACTCAACACTGGCTGGAAGTTGTATTTTCTGACTTAGCCCGTCTTTCTCCTCACTGACAATGACTGAAGGGTTGGTCTTCTGTGGTTACTTATGGCCAGTTCCTAAAACTACTTATAATGTAATAACAGGTGCATTCACAGTAGCAACAGCCACTTCAGTCATGCAAAAACTGGCGGTCTGGAGGGTACAACAGGCTTCCAAGCAGTGACTGCCTGGCCACAGATTCATGCTAAGGCAGAACCTGGGAGTGACTGCTGTAATGTGTTATGTGTGGGGCTGCCTTTGAAGACTGTTCAGAAGCATTAGTTACTGGTAGTTGCAAATATAGTGGCCAGGCTATTTTGTGGGGCCTGGTGATGGGAGTGTATCTCACCAATACTGAAGAGGAAATAACAACAACAACAGTTATTGGCTGTGAGTTCATTTCTGAGCACAGTTCAAAGTACTTTAAAGGCAGCTGAAGGAGTGGGATGACAGAGGATTAATTGAGACTGTCCCTACTAAATCGGGATGCTGGTACGGTATGCTACATCACTTGGAACTCATGTACCTGAAACCTTGCTGTCCTGTAACAACCTGTCTGTGCTCTGAGCTCATCTTTAGAGGTCCTGTTCCAGGTTCCCTCAGCACCTGTGAGGAGGTGGGTGCTTATCTCAGAGAGAGAAAGGATGGTTTTTTTCTTCTCAATTGTGGCACCTCATTTCTGGAATTCCCTCCCCGGACAGTCTTGCCTGGGATCAGCACTGTTTCCTTTTCAGCATCAAATGCATTTTTAAAAATAGTCCAATGCACTTTTTAATATACTCAGGCTTTTAAATGTATTTTCAATATATTAATGGGTTTTTACACGTGCTATTTATGTTTTTGTGTGTGTGTGTGTTTTATCTTTGGTTTATAAACCATTGGAAGGAGATAACAGAGATTTGGAAAACCTCATACACTTTTCTGCACAGCACACTCACCTGACAAAATGTTGAAAAAGAAAAACTAAATGTAAAAAACCAATGTTCTTGTGGGGAACAGGCATGACCTCTGATGCACAGCTAATGTGCTGACTTCCTATTCTGGCAGGTTGGATTAAGACATGCTGAGACCTCAATTTGTTTCAAGATGAAAAATCACTGCAGCATCACCAAGATGTGTGTTTTATTACAACAAAGGCAGCATGGTATAGTGGTTTGAGTGAGAAACAGAGTTCAAATCCCTGCACAGCCACAGAAGCTCTCTGGGTGACCTTGGGACAATCACACTCTCTCAACCTCAGAAGAAGGCAATGGTAAACCCCCTCAGAATAACTCTTGCCAAGAAAGCCCTAAGATTGTGTCAGCACAAGTTGTAGTCCACTTGAAGGCACATAACAAGCAATAACAGAACCATTTTCATTTTTTTTTAAAAAAATTGATATTTAGAGGCCTGTCTAAATCTGCCCTTTAAAATTTAGGCCCTTTTCACATGGCATTTACCATACGAAGGGGCCCCTTGACTGTCACGTGATTGTGAGGAGCGATCTGCACGATGCACTCACAATCGCATGATGCTCCAGGGGCCGTCAGGTGCCAATTGCACACCTTTTCATTTGGGGCTAAAAGCCAAAAATAGTGTGCGATTGCATATTGCTCCCGGGCCCCGCGCACACTTGCCGTGCTTGCAGTGCCTCCAGAGCCGCAGCGGTTGCACTTTCTGCCCCAGTGTGATCCCCACACCCCAGTGCCAGAAGACAGTAAGATGTGGAAAGGACCTTAGTTTATTGTGCATAAATCCAGTACTCCTGCTGCCTCCTCCCTGGTTATAAAGGCCCTCGACCTGTAACTTAAGGAACAGCAATGCCACCATTCAGAAATGAGAAGGGTTGTACCCAGAGAAGACCTTTTGTGGTGGATCCCAAATTACAAGACGTGTTACCTGTATCTATGTGCCTACTACCATCTTTACTGTCTTTGAGGTCTTGGCCCATGACTATCCTGGCCTCCTAAAGGCATTTTACTGACTTTAATGGTAATTAGTTCCCTTCTTTTGAGCTCATCTTCTGGAACAAATTTTCTTTCTTTACTTTTTTAATCTGTGGTTGTTTTTTTAATAATTACCTGCTTGTAAACTGCTTTGAGCAACTGGGAAGGTGGTATATACATAGTTTAAATTAAAAATAAAATAAAATTAAACAACAATCATGAAACAGCCTCATTTGTTTTATTTAAATGTGCTTTGATTCTGTATAGTTCTTTTATAGTTTATATTATTTTACAGTATACATTTTATATCTTTAAGGTAGCAAATGCAAAGGCAAGTCATAAACTCCTTACATAGAAACACAAATGGACAAACAATTTGTGCAGGAGGGGTAGGGAAGGGAAAAGGACTTTGTAATTCTTTCTTGGCCAATATGATTTGTCTTGAGCCCTTTCCGCACGTTACCTCCTCGCGGAGGTGAGGGGGTGCCATTCGCGCAAGCAGCCTCTTGCGCGAGGCACTTGCATCGCTCCTCCGTTCTCCCACAGCTGCGTTGCTGGTCACGCGGCTGTCGCGCAAACGCCCCGCCCCTTCCTTCTGCAGTGCAGCCTGGGAGCTGTAGGCTGTGCTGGGGGAGGAAGCACGACTGGCCCAGCTCGCCCGACGCACCGCAGGGCAGGTAAGTGTGCGAGGGCCCCAGGAGCATTGCGCGACCGCGCAGCATTTTCGGCTTAGAGCCGAAAATAAAAAATCCATGCGTGGCCCGCTTTAGGCTCGTGAGCGTCGCATAAATGGGAGTGCGTCATATGGACTGCTGCTCCCATTTATGCGATGCTCAAGGGGCCCTCTCGCAAAAGAAACTGCGTGCGAAAAGGGCCTTTGCTTAAAATGAGGAGGAGAAGGAGAGCACTGTAAAATAGGATTTTATTGGGAGAAAAGTGCTTGAGGGGATAGAGTTAGGAAGCCCTCTTGGCCAGTCTTCCACTAGGCAGTTCACTCTCCCATGGCTAAATTTACCATGGGGAATGGGAGGAGAAAAACCAAGAGATCAAACAACACACAAACTGAAGGTCATATATAATTTGGCCCTTGGGAGAAGTTTAACTGGAATTTCAAGTCAGGCATTTTAATATGGCATCTTCCAGCATTTTTATGGGTTTTTGGGTTTTTTTTTTATTTTAATGACTCTTAACTCTGAGTTCTAGAGAAAAGTGTGTAGAGGGATGTATGTGGAAAGTGTGGAGGTGGAAGTGGAGGCTTAATGTAGATAGTTGGCAGGTATCCATGTCAGAATGGATAGATTATGTTTAAAGAAAAAAAGACTGATGAAAGTGAACGGCATATCCCCCTGTCCTTCCCCAAATCACTTGCACACAATTTTTGTTTGCTTTAGTTGAATTAAATAAGGGATTAGGAGAGCCAGGGTGGTGTGGCAGTTTGAGCATCAGACGACAGCTGTAGAGACCAGGGTTCGAATCCCCACTTGGCCATAGAAGCCCACTAGGTGACAGTGGGTGTGTCGCACACTCTCAGCCTCAGAAAACCCTGTGAATAAGTTTGGTTTAGGGGTTGGAAACAACTTGAAGACACACAACAACAAATAAGAGATTATCCTCCTTTGAGTTTTGTTTCATGACCAACTTTGCTTCATCCACATTTTTTTCTTGGAATTTCTGCAGTGCTGTCCCACTTTTTGTTCTGTCCATGTCACTTATTACTAGCTTTTATCATAGGATTCCTTCCCTTCCTCTGCTCTCCTCCCTGCTGAGTTAATGGAGTACAAACTATTTTTCAGCAACAGAAGTAAACTGAGGACAAAGGAAGAAAGTGGAGGAGGGGAGAGAAACTCGGACATCTTAAAGGCTGCTGAAGAGGTGGGAGAGCAGCGGATTAATTGGGACAGTCCCTGAAAATAGGGACTGGTGAAGGGTATGGAAAGGACAAGCTCCCAAACCAGCCTACATTAAAGTCCTCCAAATACTCATTTTTTCCAACAAGGAAATCTCCTGATATTTCAGGAGAACACTTTCTTAATGGTTGACTGTCCACCCCTTGCAGAAAAAGAAGCCAATCTCTATGGCTCAGAGGAACAGAACAGGGGGCACCATTGGCTCTTCCCGTCACAAATCACCATATGATAAAAAATAAAATGGAGATGGAATCGGAAGGTGGGGGTGGAAATTTTCCTTTTAGCATTGCTGCTAGGGCTGAAGGAGGCTTGGATCAGCAGAGCAAAAAATTAAAAATGAAAGATGTGCAAACTGCTAGATCAGCAACTAAAATGCACACTTAATCTGGGGGAGGAGGAAATCCAAGTAAAGCACAAATGAGAAAGTTGCCAAATGTTGCAGTGCTCTAGGCTACTTTGACAGAAGTGAACTTTGTGAAATTAATATCAGAGACTTTCTGTTGCTGTGCTGGTGACCTGAAATGGTAGATTTACATAGATCAAGGCAAATCACAAAAGGCACAGCCAAGGCTGAGGTAAGGCAGAGCAGGTTCACAGCATGGTTCAAAGGCCTGTTTTTGGATCTTTATTTGAACTACTTCAGTACTATTAAATTTGTTTGTAAATGTTCTGGTGTCAGAAGAAAACTTGGAGATTATAGGACTGGTGAATGAACCCAAAGTACTAAACACAGAGGAAACGAGTGTGTGTTTTTGAAGAGATGAGAAGGAAGCTCTCCAAACTGAAGGCACGGGCTACAAAATGGCCCATGAGAGTTCAGTCAGCTCTCCACGTTTGCCAGGACCCCTGCAAAAGTGGGAAAACAGAAAAAGTACAAATATGAAACCATGTGTATGTATCTGTGGGAAGGGGGCTGAGGCAAGGCTGGGAGAACAGGGACCAAGGTCCAAACCAGGTCAGCGAAAGGAGTGAGATGGAAGGGATGGGTCGGCACAGTGGCTCTCTTCATCCCCTTTCTCACCCATCTCCTTCCTTGGATGGGGGGCATTGGGAGAGTGTTTGTGGTGTTGAGAAATTGGGCTGCAAACATTCTTAGCTGGCTAGGCAGTGGCTGGTGTAGGAGGAGGACCAGAGGCAGGTTTTTAAAGAGCCGCACAGCCTGATTGAAGCCACTGAGAAGAATGGTTCCCCCCGAAATAGAAGTGCCAGAGGTGGAGGGGGGCAGGAACTCGCAAAGAAGGAGCTCCGTGAAAGTTAAACCCACAAATATGGAGGGTTGCCTGTACAGGAATACCTCAGTTAATGAAGGAGAGGTGTTCCTGGGCAATATATCTTTAACAGAAACTTTGGTACCAGAGGCAGAAATAACGGAAAGAATAGAGCTTGGTCCCTGCACTAGAATAAGAAGAGCAGCTTGAACATGTTTGAATAGACTTTTTACTCAGAACTAAATATATGCACATGGGCAACTAAACATCCAGGTCGGGAAAGCATTGCATGAGCAAAAGAAAGAAAGAAAGAAGGAAGGAAGGAAGGAAGGAAGGAAATTGATTCTGCTAGAGAGCACTTCATGGTTCTTCCAAAATACATCCAGGGATGATTTTTTTTTCCTTTCACCAGCCTCCAGTTTTCTAATAGTTTCTATTTTGGTGGCCCAACTTATACATCTATGCCTTTTTTAATATGCTGGAGGTAGATGGTGAGGCTTACCTAGTCCTCCCTTGACTCTCTGTTTCACTCTACATGCCTGCTCAGTAAAGGATTCCAAAGGCAGCTGCTGTTCACCTTGACTGTTGTAAGGAAGCACACGTGGCTACAGTTGGAACGAGCTAGAGTAGAATCCTTCTCTTTCCCTGCTCAAGCTCGATGGCAAACCAACACTTGAAAATGTCTCCAGCCCTCATTCACCACTCTCTCATTGCTGATGCAGATAAGCTAGACAGAAGAAAGGGAGGCGAGGCAGGCCTAAAAGGCTTTATAAAAATAAGCCCCTACCTCAGAGGATTTGTTAACTGAGGTATGCCTTTAATGCATCTGTTTTAATCCTGTATTAATTTACCTGAGAATAAGCTGCTGAGCCGACTAGGGTAAGAGTTCACTATGAGACAAGACAAAATCTTAACCAGGGATATACAGACAGGGACTGAGCTGGAATGAGTGACTAAATTAAAGAACCAAAGCACTAAATTAAAGAAAACAGTTTTAGGATTGTGACAGAGAGCTCAGTTCAAACACAGTGGAAGTTAAAAGGAGCAAGAGATAATCATGCTAGGAATTACCAGGATTTGAAATTATTATTAGACCTTCATTACCTAGTAGGTAGGGGTTGAAAATAAAATATAATACCTTTATATCAAGGGTAGGTAATGTACAGCCCCTGAGATTTTGTTGGGCTGCAATTCCCACTAGCCTTGGTGAGCATAGTCAAAGGTGAGGGATGATGGGAGATGCAAGGCAGCAACAATTGGAGAGTCCATCCCTGCTGTGTATAAGGTCATGTCATATTAGAATTCAGAATATAGTCATAGTTGCCTATAACAGAGCTGGAACAAACAAGGTACAGGAAGAGGTAACCAAAATTATTCAGGGACCAAAGCAAACTCCCAAGAAATAAAGGCTAAGTATCTGGGGTCTCACTATGAATTTGAATCATAGAGTTGGGAGAGACCCCAGGGGCCATCCAGTCCAACTTCCTTCTATGCAGGAACACATCACTGCACTCCCAACAGGTGTCCATCCAGCCTCTGTTTAAAAACCTCCGAAGAAGGAGACTTCATCACACTCTGAGGCAGCATATTCCACTGCCGGACAACTCTGACTGTCAGGAAGTTATGCCTGAGGTTCAAGTGAAATCTCTTTTCCTGTAGTTTGAATCTGTTGCTCCTTACCCTAGTTTCGGAGCAGTGGAAAACAAGCCTGTTCCTTCTTCGATATGACAGCCTTTCAAATATTTAAACATGGGCTATCATGCCCTCTGTTAATCTTCTCTTCTGCAGACTAAACATACTCAGCTCCCTAAGCCACTCCTCGTAGGGCATGGCTTCCAGTCCCTCCACCATGTTGGTCACCTTCCTCTGGACACATTCCAGCTTGTTGATATCCTGCTTCAAATGAAAATGGACAACAGGAAAAAGCTATAGAGCAGTGGTTCTTAAACTGGAGTCTGCAGACCTGTGGGGGTCAAGATGTCTTCATGGGCAGTCTGCAAAGGTTTGAAGAAATGTTATGAGCTTTTACTGTAAAAAAGAAAGAAAGAAAGAAAGAAAGAAAGAAAGAAAGAAAGAAAGAAAGAAAGAAAGAAAGAAAGACAAATAGAAGATCGTACATTGATCTCAAAGAGCAGGAGTCTTTTGCTGTGACAGACATCATCTGTACAAAGTTTCAGGACAATGTCTCAAACTGTTCAAAAGTTATGAAATGGACAGCAAAAAATGTACTCAGCACTTGCTACCTCTGCACACACTGAGAACGTGAAAGTGAATGACGCTGAGTGACTGAGAGAAAGCACGTGACATTTTTTGCTACCTCGCATACAGCCAGAAGCCACCTTGAGTTAAGTCTTGGTGTTCCACAGCAATAAAGCTATTTAAAGGGGTTCTGTGGTAAAGAAAGTTAAGAACCACTACTATAGAGCAAGAGTGGAAATTGTGCAGCCCTCCAGATGTTGGACTTCATCTCCCAGCATTCTTCACCATTATCTATGCTGGCAGAGCTTGGTGAGAACTGCAGTGTAACAACATCTGGAGGGCTACATGATGCCCACCTGTGCTGGGAGAGGGTTAGAGAATAATGCAGACGGTCAAAAAGAGAGAGTTTCCCCACATTCTCTTTCACATATTAATACTTGAGCCTGGGATCATCCAGCAAAACTTGTTGGTGGTAGATTCAGGGCAGACATCATGCAACATGCAATTAATTCATGGTGTTTACTTCCAAAATTGGTGGCTGTGTCCTCCATCTTAAACACAAAGTCAGCACTAGATATTTCAAAGCCTGAAGCAAAGGACAAAATTGAGGCCCACTTCTCACCCAGCAAAGTGAAGTACCAATCTCAGAGAGTCGGGGGAAGAGGTTGGAAACTGTACCCACCCCACCCTCTGGGAAAACTCTTGTACTAGTGCTGTTCAAGGAGAGGATCACCAGCCACTGGCTAGCTGTGACACTGGGAATTAGACAGCATGGTTCTTCAGAGCTACTGTCCTGCTTGTAGACTTCCTGAAGACCTCTGACTGGACACTGTGAGAAACAGGAAGCTAGACTTCAAGTCTAGCCTAGTCCAGATTAGCAGGAGTTTTCTTATCTACATTCTTAAAAACATGTCAGGAGATATATTAAAAAACTAATCTCTTTCCAATGTACAATTTTATGTATTTTTCCAAATATGAAACTTTGACTGATGCCTTTTGTTCTGTTTCATCTTAGCGTATAACTGTGAATAAATTTATCCTGTGAAATGTTTTCTAAATCCCTCTTAATAGAGACATGTCTAGAATTATATTGATAGATTACAATCCTATGCACACTTAGCTAGAAGTCAGCCCTGCTATACGCTATGGGAAACAGCTTCTGCAAAAACATGCATGGGGTTGGCCCATTGCCATGCTTACTTGCCAAAGATTATAGGCTAGGCTTCCCCAGTCTGGTGTTTTTTCTAGATGTTTTAACAAAATGCAAAAGGGAGGTGTTACCCTGTATGTTGGGGGTCCCGGGAGGGGCTCTCAAATAACCAAATAAAAGCACAAGATGGGGACATTAAGCTCGAGCACTCTCTTAAGCTAACGAGAGGCAGGGTAACTTTAGTTAGGATCTTGTACCCTATGTCTACGGCTTCAGGTCAGAGAGCGTAGCCAGACAAGGTTTCAAAGTAACAAAATTAACATTTATTGAGGACAGACAACATAGAAGACACAACATGCACACAGCTAACTAGAAATAGACATGGAGAGCTTTTGGGGAATGGGTAATACGACACCTGGTCTCGTAGTCCTGGAGAGGAGAGGAGGTTGCGGGGAAGAAAGCTCAGCGCGGTTCGCTGAGGGGAGCTCACTGGACAAACCGACAGCAAGGCGGGATGGAAGTCCAAAGTAGTCCAAGCAGTCTGAGGAGGATTTGGAAAAAGGGACCTTTTATAGGATGGATTTTACCTACAGGCCATGCCATGCTCAGTGAGAACAAAGGGAATTTGTAACTGAACAAAGGCGTTGGAAAAGGTCAGGTTTTACATGATGAGCTTAGTGCTGGATGACAATAATATGGCCAGCATGCTGATGGCCCAACGTAAAGGAATGGCTCCGCACTTGGCCATGCGTCTTTGTGTAGATTCGCGCTGAGCAAGGCTGGTTTGCAAGAGGGTTTTTCCCTGAAGCATCGGAGAGGCTTATGTTGCCTGCCTGAATGGGGTTTGGAATGTACAACCATTAATGGCTGCGCCTAATACGCGCTTGTCCGGAGGACCTCTGCAAACACGTGGAGTAGGGTGGCAGAGAAAGGTCAAGCAAAGGCCAAATTATTTGATATCAAAAGGATATCTAGTGTTCCCACCAGACATATCATAACCGTGATAACAGAGGGAGGGTCTCACAAAAATAAAGAGGAAAGACCTACAAAGATAACAAACAACAAAACCACAGAATGAGAATCAAATTATACAAAATGTGGACAAAATTATGAAGAATTCCATGTTGTAATCAAAATGCTGTAATCAGTAGAAAACAGTGATAAAGGATCGGTAGATCATGAAATAAGACGTGCTCTATGACAGGAGCTACTTAGTAGAAAAATATGCATGCAAGAGTGTAGGAATAACTGTTTAACAAGCACAGCAGTCATCTTGAAGTTCAGTGAGCAGATAGACTGATAGTGAAAGTAATTGATCAGCAAAGAGTCTGACAGCCTGTAACAGAGCAGTCTGAAAACCCAAAAATGAAGGATAATGCTGAGCTGGTGGTTGTTTTTTCTCCCCACAATCTTCTTTCTTAAAAATGTTAAGTGTCAGCTGCTGAAGAAATCTCAAGGTATGTGACAATTGATACCTCCTTTGTCCCATTGATTAGGCCTACTATTACACAAGGCTGGAGTGTTTTTTCCTGATAAAAGATAAGAACTTGTGATAATTTGTTTCACAGGCTGGAGTCACAACTTGAGGTTCCTTCAGTAACTGACATGTGGGTTTATAGGGAAGAAGACTGTGAAATGGCAACACAAACCCAGTTTTATCCTTTGTTTTCAGACTCTCAGATGATCAGGCTTTTGACCATCTGTCTGTCTGCGTATAGGGCTTCTAGATGACTGTTTTTAAACAGTAACTGCTCTGTTTTGGCATGGATATTTTTCCTACTTGTCAAATTCCAGGCATATAGCACTGCTTTTATAACAAGCCATCACTGTTAAGGAATTTTTATTTAAACCTTTTTATTACAATACAGAATTGTTCAAATTTTTATTTTGCTCTTTGTAGGTCTTTTCTCTCTCTGTTTCGTTCCAGACATGTTGAACCTTATCTCAGATGGCCAAGGGAGTTGTATTCTAATCTAATCTAACCAAATAATAAAAAAAATTCCAAAGCTACTTGAGGTCACTCCTTTGGAAAAGGACAATCTAGGTTCTTCTACCAACAGTTAAGCCTAGCTTTCACTTCTCTATAAATGTAAGGTTAATGATATAGATCAGTGGTTCTCAACCTTCCTAATGCCGTGACCCTTTAATACAGTTCCTCATGTTGTGGTGACCCCCAACCATAAAATTATTTATTTATTATTTACAATGCCTCCCCCCCCCGGCAAAGGCCGCCTCGCCGGCCAGGAACGGGGAGGGGCAGGCAGGGAGGGAAAGAAGAGCCACGCCTTTTTCCCGGGAAAAAACTCTGAGAACCCCCCCGGGCTCTGCTTCTGCTTCGCTCTCGTTTTTGCTGGGGGGGCAGTGTGGGAAAAGTTTCCAGAGTGTCAACCCTGGCCGGGGGGGAGGAATCCCAGTGCCTTTGTCTTTTGCACAGGGTGCAGCTCGCCCCCCTCCGGAAAAGCGCCGCCTTGCGGCCCCCTGGCCCTTCTGCAGCACCCCCCTCCGTGGGGCAGGGGCCGTGGTGAGGAGGGAGCCTGCCCTCCATGCTGCCGCTGCCCCCCCCCAAGCTGGCCCGTCAGATGGGAGGTTCTCCTGGTAGCACAGAAGGGGAGCGATTTCAGTCCCTTCTGAACAGGGGTTAGGAGGACACGAGCGCGTGGCTCGTGCTTGCGTACCACCACTGAGGAGGGAATGAAGCCTAAGACCATTGGAAATACGTATTTTCCGATGGTCTTAGGCGACTCCTGTGAAAGGGTCGTTCGACCCCCAAAGGGGCCATGACCCACAGGTTGAGAACCACTGATATAGATCTTTTGCACATTTCCAACCTTTCTTCTGTTCTGGTATGTTGAAATTACTCAAAGTACAAAAGTCTTAAAACAGAAATAAACAAGCTGTAGTTAAGAATCTATGTTTGGGGGTGGAGGTGTGGGAGCTTCTTCCATGTGGTTTCTTTGTGTGGAGTCTTCTTGGATGCTCAGGAGGCAACCAAAGTAAATTGAATCACAGGGCTTGCCTCCACAGGGTTTTGCAGTGACTCAGATGTGTTGATTCAGTGCACGTGGTAAAGCTGTGGTAGCTTCTTCCTGAGTTCATTGATAGATGAGATAATTAACATTTTAACCTTCGCTTTGCTGTAATAGGGCCACAAGCAAGACTCTTTAATGAATAATGTGACTTGGCTTTGCTGGACTGTACAGGTTTGGTCAACAATACTGTATGTGAATTTTGAATGCTGCCCAACTGAGAGGAAATCTAATATCTAAAAGTCAACGTTTGTGAGTTTCTCTGCATCAGGCTGGCGAAGACCTCACCCGATTGGCTGTGTCAGGTGAGAAGACCTCATATAATTGGCTGCCTGTAAAGATTCTATGGAATCCTGGGGTTTGCAGTTTAGGGAGAGGCCTTTAGAATTCTAAGTCAGAGAGTTCTTGGGCCTAGCCAGTTGCTATGGTGACGAGGCTTAGCAGCAAGAGGAGATCTAGCAGCAAAAAGGAGGAGGGCAGTGTATTCCCTCAGAAACCAAACCTCTGTATGCTGACAACTCTGAATACAGATTGGATAGGGGACTATGGGGAAAAGTTAAAGGTACTGGACAACACAGTTTGGGGGATTAGAGACACAGGATCTCAAACCTGTGCATTTCAACCGCATCTAATTCCTAAAGTAAGGTAACGTAATTCCTAAAGTATTTCTAACAAGTGTTACCTATGAGAAAATAAAATCCCAGGCAAAGCCAGGTAAATACGCTAGGAAATGTAGTAGAATACCCTCAAACCCTCTTCCCTGCTAGCTTTCTATGAGTAGAGAAGATTTTAATGGGGCAGGTGATGAAATATCAAAACCAACCAAGCAACCAACAAACCCACCATCCTAGTTGCAGCCTGCAGTGGGACAGTTCAGAAAAAGAAAACTTTCTTTTAAGAGTAGATAGGCTATTGACATATCTTAGGTAGTTGAGGAAGAAGATGATTGACATAATATGGGTGAAGCTCTTTCAGGACACAGAGGGGAGGTGGGAAAGCTACATGTTATGTGACTTCAGGTTGTTTCTGGCTTATGGCGATCCTGATGCGAACCTAAGGTGGAGTTTTCCGTGGCTGAGAGTGTATGATGTGCCCAAGGTCACTTAGGCCGTTTCGCACTAGACTGTTACAGCACTATGATTCCACTTTCAACCTCCTATGGAATCCTGGGGTTTGCAGTTTTGGGAGGGGCTGGCTGCCCCCCTGAAACTGCGAACTCCAGGATTCCATAGGAGGTTGAAAGTGGAATCATAGCACTGTAACAGTCTAGTGCAGAAATGTCCATAGTGGGTTTCCATGATTGAGCAGGGAATCGAACCCTGGACTCCAAGATCATAATCCAGCACTCAAACCATGACACCACTCTGGCTCCTAGGAAAGCTATAGCTCTTCAGATATTATTAAATGATGACTGCCATAATTCTTGACTGTATTGGTCTGATGGGAGTTGGAGTCCAACAGCATCCAGAAGATTCCCTGTCTGCATTTTAGGGGGAAGCCCTATATAAGAAAACTAAGTATGATTAAGTATAGTCCAGCATTGTAAATGTACATCAATCCACACAGGAAACTGCTGATAATATAATAAAAGATAGGGGGAAAACAGAATTCGAATAACCTGAAATCTATTTATGCAACAAAAGGTCTGAATCCTCTTGGTTATTGCAACAATAGTTATTATTGTAGATGAAGCTGTAAGACTTACATAAGAATTTACTCAACTATTTAACAACGGATTCAATGGGTCCCTTTCAGTTGGAACTACTAAGGAGATTTGGACTGATAGACTGGCTGTGCCAACCAGTTCCCTTTCTTTCAGGCAGTTTTTAATTTCTACAAAAAAAGGTGTGGAGTCTCAAGCCTGCCTCCACTGTACTATTAATATGGTGGTGATGATGAATACGAATAGAATGGTGGGCTAAAAAAGCTTTTGGTCTGATCCAGTGTGGCTTTTGTTACATTCTTAGGCCAGCCCAAAGAGGTGGCCCTACCCTGAAATCCTGTCAATTCAGAATTCATAGGCAGTCTTCTCTTCTGGGATTGTTAATGGCTGTGTGGCAGATAGAGGCCATTTCTGCACTACACTTTTATAGTGCTATTATTCCACTTCCAGCATCCTATGTTTGGAGAGGGGCATTTAGATTCTCGGCCAGAGGGTTCTTTGGCCTCTGGAAACGACAAACTCCAAAATTCCACAGGATGCTGAAAGTGGAACAATGGCACTATAACAACGTAGTGCAGAAATGGCCAGAAATTCACCACGTGAAGCCATCCCCATCCCTTCATTTTTAGACTAGGAAAACCTTTGTTGTTGTTCTCAGGTGCCCTCAAGTCAGCTCTAACTCAACCCCATCACAGGGTTTTCTTGACGGGATTTGTTCAGAGTGGGTTTGCCATTGCCCTCCTCCGATGTTGTGTGTGATTTGCCTCCCAGGGTCACCCCAAAGTTTGCAGGACAAAGTGGAAATTGAACCCTCCCTCCCAGAGTTCTAGTCCAACATTCAAACCACTACACCATACTTTGCTGTATAGGAAACTCTACACCTGTTGAATTGTTCACTGACAAGACCTCAATAAATGTCATAGTATATTAGGAGAGATCTCTCTCTCTCTCTCGGGGTCTTTCCTCACTATCTTGTTGTAGTGCTATTATTCCACTTTCAACATCCTGTGGAATCCTGGGGTTTGCAGTTTAAGGATGGGCCTTTAGGATTCTCAGCCAGAGAGGTCTTTGGCCTCAGGAAACTACAGACCCCAGAATTCCACAGGAGGTTGAAAGTGGAATAAGAACACTAGAACAGTATAGTGCGGAAAGGCCCTCTGTCTCTCTGTAATGTTCAACCAGTAGAAACAACCCTCTTAAAAAAATAATCTGTCAGCGGTGCCATGCCAGGAACTATGCTGGGTTGGATTTTTGCCTGGCCCTGCAGCTGTTAAAGGTACAAGAGCCTAGTGTGCGTGTGTGTGTGTGTGAGAGAGAGAGAGACCGAAAGAACGATAAAACAGCAATCCTATGGATCAGTAGTTGTTTAATCTCCCGTATGGACAGGCATATGGCACTCCGCGCTAAAAAGTTTAGCTGTGGCACTAAAATACAAAGTGTTCTTCTGAGGCCATTGTCGCCAACCTCAAAACTCCCCTAAAATGTTATTGGTGCACGCTCTTTCTTCCACACGTTTAAAGGAAGAGAATAATTTGGCCGTATCCGCACTAGCCTGTTATAGTGCTATTATTCCACTTTCAACACCTTATGGAATCATGGGGCCTGCAGTTTAGGGAGGTTTTTAGAATTCTCAGCCAGAGAGCTCTTGGGCCTCAGGAAACTACAAACCCCAGGATTCCATGGGATGCTGACAATCTGCAATCTCCTTACAACAAAATGGCCAGCACTGATCGCCTGCTCATGTGGAATCCAAGGTGCACCAACAGGAATGGGAGCCACACCCTTTTAGGGAGGCCAGAGTGCTGCCAACGGAGTGGGACTCCAGTCGAGCCCTGTCCTCCTCCGTCGTGATGGGACCATCAAACCACCGCCAATCTTCCTTCACCAATCAGCCAAAGCTGCAACCTCTTTGCTGTGTTTGTAGATGGGCGGGAAAGGGATTAAAGTGCACCCTAGATTGGGATGAGGACATGTTGCCTCTCTAGGGGCCTTTCCACACTACGCTGTTACAGTGCTATTATTCCACTTTCAGAATCCTGTGGAATTCTGGGGTTTGTAGTTTCCTGAGGCCCAAGAGCTCCCTGGCTGAGAATTCCAAAGGCCCCTCCCTAAACTACAAACCCCAGGATTCCATAGGATGTTGGTGGAGCAATAGCACTATAACAGTCTCGTGCAGAAAGGGCCACCCTACCTCCAACCCACACCTCCCCGCTGCCCGCGCCGCCTTCACACCAGCGCGAGAAGCGCTCGAGGGCGGGAAAAACTACATTTCCCATGATGCCTTTTGCACCCGGTAGTCACTGGCAGTGGCGGAGGCGGAACCACGTGCTTCCCTCCCTCCCTCTTCTCCTTAGGGCTGGTGGGGAGCCTGGCTTTACGCGCGAGCAACAGCTGAGCGAGCCAAAGAGAGTTGGTGCTCCTCTGTCCCTCCGGCCGCTATGTTGCCTTTCCCTTTCAGACACGTGGCCAAGGTAAAGGGGCGGCGGGGGAAGGTGGGGGTAAGCGGGGGGGGGGGAATAAAACTGCCTCCCTTGAAGAGGAGGAAGGAGGTCAGCTCCTGTGGCACCCCTGAGTTTTGGGCGCGAGGGGGATCTAGGCCAGGGGTCAGAGGGCGGGCGTCTTCAGTTGCAGAGGCGACTCTGCCCCGCAGGGCCTCTGGGTGGGCGGCCAGGGGTATTTTGAGCCTCTGGGGGGGGGGAGAACCATGTATGGGGTCCCCTTACCATGGAGTAAGGATCTGAGCACTGAGTCTTCCTCCTGCCCCACTCATTTTCTTCCCTGCCTGCCTGCCTGTATTTGGGGGGGGGGTCGCAGTGAGGCCTGCAGGGAAGGGTGCTTTCCATGGGCAGTCCCCTGACAGACCCCTCTCAATGCAGCGACAGCAGCAGCCCCCAGAAAGTTTGGTTCCTCCAGTGAAGATTTCGTGGTGTCCCCATGCGCCCTTTTTCCCCTTTTCTTTTCCAGTGGGAAAGTTAAATCGTGCAAGTCAAGGCAACCAAGCTTTTTGGGTAAAGGAGTTTATAGCCCCGCCGGAGGGTTATGGCAGGGGATGTGATGGCAGCACTGATCTCTTTTTTTGGGGGGGGGGTTCATTCTGCCGCTCAATTATTATTTAATTCCAGCGAATGGCTCTTGGATTGCGGCACAGAGCGCAACCAAAGAGTTATCTGGCTGTTCGAGACTGAGACACTATTATCAGCCGAAAAACCTCTCTGAGCAGCCACGCTCTGCTGACTTTTATGGTCTAATTTTTGCAGCATCTCTTTTCTGTCCTATCTGACATTGCAGCTTGGAGGGAGGAAAGGGGGAGAAGTGACAAAAGCGGCCTTCAGAGCTGAGGAGAGGGAGTGGGGGGGGAAGAGGTACAAAAAGTAACTTGGACGGCTGCTTTAATCACCTTACCAAAGTCCCTTTGGCAGAAGTTCTTCTTTCACCAACTCTGTTGATCCGTGCGCTCTGAATCCGATCAATAAAATGACCTGCCCCCAGAAAACTGCTTTCTGATTCGCAGGCAAAGTTATCTAGGTTAGGTAACATATTTGCAACTCTTGGAAAGAAAAGGAAAAAAAGAGCTAATCTGCTTTGCCCACTGAGGATTAAAACTCTTGTTTCTCGTGGAATCTACCCATGAAGTTAAAAACAAGGAGATGTGTGCACTTTAAAAGGACAATAAATTGGCATTTATCTTTTCTTTAAAAAAATGTTGCCTTTTAAGTGTTTTGGAGTATGTTGTCTGCTATGCCAAACTTCATACATTCCTGAAGTCTCCCTGCTGATGCAACCTCAAGGAGCCAGTTACATCATCTGCAGAGGAGATGATGGGTTGAAACATCATTAAATGAAGAACATGGAAGGAAGCCACCTCTTTTCGAGGGCTGTTGGCTGTCATTTGTGGTGACCAACTGGTTTGCTTTGAAGAGGGTTTAAGCATAGCAAGAAACTTGTGTGTGTGTGCGTGCATGTAAAACTTCTCTGGTTGGAACTGCCAGCTCAGCAGCCAAAGCTGATGCCTCTGCTGTTCTGAGCAAATGAAGCTTGCTTGCCCATCTGAAACACAAAGCCAGCTTTGTTCTAGCAGGCCTTGAAATTAGCTGCCCCCCTTCACCCTGCCAACTTTTCTCTCTGAGATCTTAAGCTGCTGCTTGGTTGGTGGCAAGACTTATATCTGTGTGTGTACATATAGACATGCATACTTTTTCTGAGTCCCACTTTTATGCCATTGTAAGGAGCTGGAGGGGGCTAGGTGCTCTCTTAGATCCCACCTCAGGAGAAAGGCAGGGTATAAATTCAATTAATAAATAAACATATAAATAAATATTAGATAATAGATCATAGATTCATGTGGCCTTTTATGTGTTATCGAAGGGTTCCAAACTCCTTCCGCATAACCAATCATGAGGTGATGAGAACTTCAGTCTGACAGCAACTTGAAAACCAATATAGGATGGGGGACGCTTGGCTGGATAGCAGTACGTGTGAAAGGGATCTAGGAGTCTTCGTAGACCACAAGCTGAACATGAGTCAGCAGTGTGATGCAGCAGCCAGGAAAGCCAATGCAATTCTCGGCTGCATCAATAGGAGTATGGTGTCTAGATCAAGGGAGGTACTGGTACCACTCTACTCTGCTTTGGTTAGACCCCATCTTGAATACTGTGTCCAGTTCTGGGCACCCCAATTCAAGAGGGATATTGACAAGCTGGAGCAAGTCCAGAGGAGGGCGATCAAAATGGTGAGAGGCCTGGAAGCCATGCCCTATGAGGATAGACTTGGAGAGCTGGGGATGTTTAGTTTGCAGAAGAGAAGGTTGAGAGAGGACATGATAGCCATGTTTAAATATTTGAAGGGATGCCATGTAGAGGAAGGAGAGGGCTTGTTTTCTGCTGCTCCAGAGTCCAGGACAAGGAGCAATGGATACAAGCTGCAGGAAGGAGATTCCACCTGAACCTCAGGAAGAACTTCCTGACAGTCAGGGCTGTCCGGCAGTGGAATATGCTGCCTCGAACTGTAGTGGAGTCTCCTTCCTTGGAGGTTTTTAAGCAGAGGCTTGATGGTCATCTGTCGGGAGTGCTTTGAGGGTGTTCCTGCATGGCAGGGGGTTGGACTGGATGGCCCCTGTGGTCTCTTCTAACTCTACATTTCTATGATTCTATGAAAAGCTCTTCCTCAAATCCATTGGGGTAACTTACAAGATGGGCCTAGATACTCTAAAGGTCTGGGAAGCTAAGCAGGGTCAGCCCTGGTTAGTGCTTGGATGGAAGACCACTAATGAATACCAGGTCCAGTAGGCTATAGTTCAGAGGAAGGAACTGGCAAAACCACCCTGATCATTCCTTGTCTAAGAAAACCCTGTGAAATCTATGGGGCCTCAGCAAGTTGAAGGAGCAGACATACACACACATCTTACAAGCCGGAGAACCAGCATGAAGTAATGGTTTGAGTGTTGCATTAGGATTCTGTGAGACTAGGGTTCAGATCCCCACTCAACTGTAGAAATCCGTTAAGTGGTCTGGGGCAAGTCACACTCTCTCATCCTAAGAGGAAGGTAGTGGCAAATCTCCAAATAAATCTTCCTGAGAAGGCCATAGAAGAGGGATGCCATAACTTGAAGGCAGCTGGAGGGCACATTACAAGAACAACAAATTTACAAGCTGGTAGACTTCAGTTATTTTTGCTACCTTTCAGTTTTTGTTTTTTATTGTTTTAATGTTGGTCGAACTAGAGGAAGGAAGGTCCAGTTGGCAATTCCAAGAGTTAGCAGACACATAGTAAATGTGGACTGTGATCACAGCTTTGTCAAGTGATATGTGGCCAGCAGTTACCACCGTGTGTGTGGGGGGGGGGTTGGATGGGTGTCTCACTCCAAACAGAGAGACTATAATCTCTGTCATCGGTGTTCATTCGCTGTGCTGGCTGAGGATGTTGGGAGTTGTGGTCCACTTGTAGTGAGAAAGCACCAGGTGGATGAAGGCTGAAATAGATGCTCAGATTGTATCTTGGGTGGGAAAGCCTCCTGACAGATCAGTTGGGACCCCTGTGTTCATTATAGTATGTGGGAAATGGGACTCTTGGGTTTCCAAAGTCACTGTAAGGAACTTCTCCCCCGCCCCTGCAGCCCCTGCGGATATGCTGCCAGGCGACAGGGAGCTTGCGGGCCCAACACAGCAAAGCAGCTTCAGTGTCTGCCAAAGAGACACCGGGCTGGACCGGGCAGGAGAGCTTGTCAGAGAGTGACCCAGAGATGTGGGAGCTGGTGCAGCAAGAGAAGGATCGGCAGTGCCGGGGACTGGAACTCATCGCCTCGGAGGTGAGTGGAAGAAGGATACTGCCCACATCCTTACTCCTGGAATGGCATGCAAGAGGGCAGTTGCATTATGTTTTGGATATTATTTGTGGTATTGTTTCCTTCCCTGGCCTGCAAGGGAGCTCTGAAGGTGCATAACTCAAATGGTCTAGTTACCCTTTAAGCTGGAGATGTTCAGGTGGGAAACCTTTGGCCCTGGTATGTCCTGTGATTCCCAAGATACCTCACCATTGACTAGTCTTGCAAAGGCTGCTGGCATTTGGAGCTCAGCAAATAGCTGGAGGACTCATGTCCTCGCAGCCCTTCTTAAGCAGAGGTTAACTCTTAAAAATACCATACTAATTCAGAAGGACTCTTCTTAAACCCATCTTTCTATTACTCACAGGTGGCCAGTTAGACGAGAAGCTCACAAGTTGTGCATGAACGCAGTAAGGACCCCCTGTCTGCACCTGGTGTTCTGACTCTCAGCACAGAACTAGGGTTCGAATCCTGCAGCTCTCCAGATATTGTTCAGCTGCAGCTTCCAACATCTCTCATCATTGGCAAGGCAGCCTAAGGCTGCTGGGATTTGCAGTCCAACAACATCTGGAGGGCCACGTTCCTAGTACAGAACTTCTGTTCAGGTATTGTGGCTCATAGCTGTTGTCTCCTGAATTTTTGTTATCTAGTAACTGGAAAGTCCCTGGTTCAAATCTCATTAGAGCCTGCAACTCAGAGATGTTCTTAACTAGATCGCTGTTCCCTTAATCCAAAGTTGTGGGTCCGTGGCCGTCCAGATGATGAACAGCTGTTATCATCATCATTCCACACTACTGTCCGTGCCAGCAACAGATTATGGGAAATCCCAACCATGTCTAGATGGCCATATGTTTCTCACCCCTGCTTTTGTCTCAGCCTCCCTTCACAGTTTGTAACATGGTAAGATGGCCTAAAGGTGACAGCCTGAATACCCTAAAAGGCACCACATTCTATCTGGTCTTGGAAACTAAGTAGGATCTGCTCTGGTTAGTACTCAGATGGGAGACCACCAATGAATACCAGGTGCTGCAGGCTATATTTGAGACAGGACTTGACAAAACCAGCTTTGAGTATTTCTTGTCTAAGAAAACCCTATGAAATTCATGGGATTGCCACTGAGGTGATTTCTGGGCAATGTGTGAGGCAGATATCCTACTGGCCTGTTTAACAGGAGCACTATTACTGGTATTGTGTATAGGAAGCACTGGAAAGGTATTATACTTAAAATCTGACCTCAAAAAAATAACAAACCATAAAAAATATTTGTTGTAAAATAGAAAAACCTTATCCTGATGGATTTTGTGCACAAGTTGTTCTTGCACATGCAATGTGGCCGAGTGTTCTCTCTTAGTATATTACAAAAGGGAAGACATATTCAGAGTTTATCTGAGGTATGTACAGTTGAGAAATAAATGGTAGATAAAAACTTGGTGCTCTGTTTTAAAACTGGATTTTAATACATTCTTGCTTCATATTTTAATGCTGTTTTATTATTGCTGTTTTATGTTGTTGTTGTTTTTCCTATTCAACCTTTAATGTCAGTCCCTTTCAGAACATTGGCTTTGAAGTGGTATATAAATTTGGGAAATAACGCACTATTTAAATGCAAAGTATTAAATGCAGGGCTGTACACATATTTCAGCATTTAATGTTGCCATAGAAGTGACAACGTTGATTTTTTTTTTTATAAGGTTTGGGAAAGCTTTCAACATTCTTAGGTGTAAAGGAAAAAAGAGATCAAATAGCCTGGAGGGTTTAACTCTGCTTTATGCTTGCAGCTACAGGGCCATAAGGGTCACTGCAAGTTTAAAAGATAGGTTTCTTGTGGTTAATTTGGACCAAGTAATGTAAAATACAGAGGTGTGATCTTTAGAATATGGTATAAGGGTGGCTGGAGTGATAAAGCAGAATAGGTTGTTTTGTTTTTTTACATCCCCACCCCTTGTTACCACTGCCTAACAAAATTCAGTAGTAGAATGAAAGTGCATTCACATAATGTAGTGATTTCTGTATTCTTTGAGACTATCATATGATTATGCATTCCAAGTTTTAGGGGAAAAAATTAGAAAAATTATTCTCTGGATCTGAATCAGGACCATGCTGTATAGAGAATGGGAGGATTTGACTTTCCTTACAACTTCTTTTTCTTGCTCTCACTACACTTGTCCTCATGATGCTGGCCTTGTAGAAGATAGTACTGTGGAGGGGATGCTTTTCAGTGTGAAATGATACAGTTGTCAGAATGTTCCTCCATGGTCCCAGTCCTGGTTTCACCATCCCACATGGCTACCATTTCTCCTCTTAAACTTGTGGTGTGGGAAGATGGACGTTTCTAGCCCTCTGATAGATAGTTGTGGTGATTCCATTTTCTTTTCTCGCTGTTCTGCCTCTTATCTCTTTCTCCTCAATCCCAGAATTTCTGCAGCCGTGCCGCCCTGGAAGCCCTGGGCTCCTGCCTCAACAACAAATACTCAGAGGGCTACCCTGGCAAGAGGTAATGTCATTTTAGAGTAGGACAATCTGAATGATCCGTTACGTTACAATACAGTATTGCTTTACAGTAAAGCAGAGGTGGACAGTTTCTGATGTGTTAGATGTCACGGAATATATTTTAATAATTTATGGAGTTGTTATATTTAACTGTAGTAAATTATATGTAATGGAATCATGGAAGAGTGCAAGAAGGCAGAAACAGAGAAAATAAGACAAAGAAAGAGGGGAATTTGTGGAAAGAGGGGATGGAATAGAGAAGGTGCACAGTGTCCATATTTGGAAAGAGTGAGAATATATGGAAGGAAAAATGGGAAAAAGTTTTCATATGTGATATAGATATAGATATGTGATAGATATGATATAGATATATGATATAGATATAGATAAGCAAATAGGCAAGTCCACAAAAATATTATAAAATAGTAAGCAAAAATATTCATAGAGCTAATTGTGATAGTATAGCTCAGCGGTTCTCTACCTATGGGTCGCGACCCCTTGGGGGGGTCGAACAAACCTTTCACAGGGGTCGCCTAAGACCATCGGAAAATACGTATTTCCGATGGTCTTAGGCTCCATTCCCTTCTTGCTGGTGGTGCACAAGCATGAGCCATGCGCTCGCGTCCTCCTGCCCCCTTTGGCGGGAGCACATGCGACCACAGAGTCGCTACAGCAGGAGTGGTGGTGCGCAAGCGTGAGTGAGCCACGCACTTGCGTCCTCCTGCCCCCTGTTCAGAAGGGACTGAAATCGCTCCCCTTCTCTGCTACCGGGAGAACCTCCTGTCTGACAGGCCAGCTTGGGGGGGCCGCGGCAGCACGGGGGGCAGGCCCCCTCCTTGCCACGGCCCCTGCCCCACTCGCCACGGAGGGGGGTGCTGCGGAAGGGCCGTGGGGCCGCAAGGCGGCACTTTTCCAGGGGGGCAAGCTGTGCCCGGCGCAAAAGACAAAGGAGCTGGAATTCCTCCTCCCCCCGGCCAGGGTCAACACTCTGGAAACTTTTCCCACACTGCCCTCCCCAGCGGAAATGAGAGTGAAGCAGAAGCAGAGCCTGGGGGGGTTCTCGGAGTTTTTTCCCGGGGGAGACGCGTGGCTCCTCTTTCCTTCCCTGACCGCCCCCCCATTCTTGGCCGGTGAGGCGGCTTTTGCCCGGGGGGGGGAGGCATTGTAAATAATAGATAAATAATTTCATGGTTGGGGGGTCACCACAACATGAGGAACTGTATTAAGGGTCACGGCATTGGGAAGGTTGAGAAGGTGTAGCTATTAGGGGTTGATATATAGTGCCTTCAGGACAATATAAAGATTTTAATTAACAATCCCTATAAACATATTAAAATTAATGAATACAGCCATCAGATTGATTATGTACCTTATTGGTATTTGGTAAAGATATTGTTATTATTATTGCATTGTCATTATTATTATTGTTCTTGATATTATTGTATATTAGTTAAAATTGGTTATAAGTTAGATTGATTATTAGATAAGAAAAGAATGAACGAAGAGAAGAATGAAGAAAGAAGAGAAGGTGACTAGATGATTATATGGATGTTTCCAATGTCTAGTAATGTATTTGAGAATTATATTTTGTATAGATGCAATTTTGAAATAAACGCAAAAAAAAAGAAGGAAAAAGTGGGAAGAAGAAATTCCGTTTTCTCTTCTTTCTGTCACTGTTGGTAATTCCTATGAAGATAGTTGAAACTCATTCCTCAGGGTGGAGGGAGAAAATTAAACTCTCTGAACTCTCCCCAGCAAGCTACCTGTGAGCCTTTCACACTATGTAGTTGTAGCATTATGATCCCACTTTAATTGCCATGGCAATATCTTGTAGAATTCTGGGATTTGCAGTTTAGGGAAGGTCCTTTACAGTTCTCAGCCAGAGAGGTTCTCTAGTGTGTCTGACCAAACTATAACCCCTCCAGGATACCATAGGAGGCAGCCAAGTGAAACCATAACAGTGTCTAGTGTGAAATCACTTGTGTAGTATGGAAGGGACCAAGTTTTGGTTTGCTGCATAGAATGGGCCTTCCTCAGAACACGCTCCAGTGAAAGAGAAGTGAAATTAGAACAGGAGTGATCATAGGTCTGATGTAATGGACTTAAGCTGTTATCAATGATTGGCCATAGGTGCCAGCCGAAGTTGCAAATTGTGTTCAGAGGACATGTTAGTGGTGGAAAGAGGCAGGATAGGGGACAGTTTCCAGCAGGGTAAAGAATATAGTAGCGAAGAGGAGGGTCCATCTAAGTTAGTTATGGAGTGCTTCTGTGTAGACAAGGGGTAGCAGAAGGCTTTGTGAGGCAACATTCTTTATCTGTTATGGTGACACGAAGGAGGTAGATAGGTTTTTTTGTCTTTTTTTTTTTTTGGATAGTGAAGTTGTTTTTTTTTTTTGTGGTGAAGTTTTTAAATGCCTCTTTCCCATTTATATTCTGACAACAGGTACTATGGTGGAGCTGAGGTGGTTGACCGCATTGAGCTGCTGTGTGAACGCCGTGCTCTTGAGGCCTTTGACCTGGATCCTGAGCGCTGGGGGGTGAACGTTCAGCCCTACTCTGGCTCCCCTGCCAACTTTGCTGCCTACACAGCATTGCTGCAGCCTCATGAACGACTTATGGGTCTAGACCTCCCTGATGGGGGCCAGTACGTATCAGTTAGGACCCATAACTTATGTGAGGGGATCTAAGGAATTTTCCTGTTTATTGTAGTCACTGAAATAGCATCCCCCAACTGTTACCTTGCAGGTGTGTTGGACTCCCATTAACCTTCAGTCAGGATGGCTAATGTTGGTTGAGGAAGGGTTGAGATGTACAAAGTGAAAAAAGAGGAGATGAAGTACAAAAGTGATGGGAGGTTGAAAATTGGCAGAACTAACAAAGGCCTGAATCAAGTGGGAATGATTGAAGGAGCTAGGATAGGAAGATAGAAGAGGTGGAACTGAAGAGATGATAGAAGATGATGTAGGATTTACCTGTGGGTTTGAGGGTGGGCTTTGTTTTTGTCCCCCCACCCCCTGTTCTTGTTTGCCTTCAGTTTTTTCTGACTTTTGGTGACCCTAAGGCAATTATATAACAGGGTTTTTTTTTGCAAGATTTACTCAGAGGGGGTTTGCCTTTGCCTCCCTCAGAGGCTGAGAGAGTATAACTTGCCCAAGGTCACCCAGTGGGTTATGTGACTGAGTGTGGGTTCAAACCCTGCTCTCCAGAGTTGTAGTCCAATGCTCGAATCACTATACCATTCTGGCTTTCAGACAGGATGGGGTAAAGATCCTCGATTGGACAGAAACTTGCCTACTTTCCGTGAGATAGTTTGTAGTAGCAATAAGATTTTCACCCAGTCTGTGGAAAATTTTAGTTTCTCTTCGTATAAGGGGAAATGTGGAGGAGAAGGTGCCTGTTCTCTTCAGGGGATACACTGTGCCTTCTGTAACCTGCCAGATATATCCAGGCCTTGTAGATCTTTCCTTCAAACCTCAGAGTGGCCATCCTACTTGGGAGTGGGGTGGGGGCTACATAGTTGATCTGAGTTGAGGAATTCTTGCTTGATCTCTTGCTCAGAGTTTTGCTTGCACTCTGTTCTGACCAGCTCTCTTCTGTTTCCCTGGCAGCCTAACACATGGGTACATGTCTGATGTCAAGCGCATCTCAGCCACATCTATTTTCTTTGAGTCCATGCCCTACAAACTAAATGTGAGTAAACAAAAAGGGTGTGTGTTCATGTGTATGCATGTTTTGGTCTGTTCTTGGTCATTCTTACAGAGCCAAGGAGGAGGAAGCTCACGGGTCTACAAGCAGCTTGGTCCAACGTCATCCATCCATATCTTTGCCCTCTCCAGGGTAGGCAAAACTGCAGCATGTAGAATGTATGCAGCCTGCTCAAGATTGTTTTAGAAACTCCAGTGTGCTTGAGTTCATATGTGGGCTGGATTTGGTGTGATGGTTGCCAGTTGCTGACTGCTGCTGACATATCTGGGCTGCCTGAGCTTTTATGCAAGTTTGCGTGTGCCTGGAGGAGAAGGATGGTATTGGCTTAATGCTCATGCACTGACCTATTGCTCATCTCTACCTCACTCTTTCCTCCAGCCAACAACAGGACTAATAGATTACGATCAGCTAGAAATCACTGCCCGGCTCTTCCGCCCTCGTCTCATAATTGCTGGCACCAGTGCCTATGCTCGCCTCATTGACTATGCCCGCATCAAGAAGGTACACGTTGGGAGCGGTGAGAGGGAAGGCAATGGATAAACTAAGTAGACACGTCCAGGGGTGGGTGGACTTTGGCACCAGTAACATGCTGCTTTTCTCTCCTTTCCTCTGTGTAGTAAAATTCAATGGGAACATGTGTCTCTCAATCTGAGGCCATTTCTGCCCTACACTGTTATAGTGCTATTATTCCACTTTTAACCTCCTATGGAATCCCAGAATTTGCAGTTTAGGTGGGGCATTTAGAATTCTCAGCCAGAGAACTCTTTGGCCTCAGTAAACTACAAATCCCAGAAGTTCACAGGAAGTTGAAAGTGGAATAATAGTAGTACTGCGGAAATGGCCTGAAATGGAGTTTGCTTGTGGGTAGAGTATTTTTTCATATGTAAGAAACTGGGCCTCCCAGTACACTGGGCTGCCTTAGATGGGGCTTGATGGTGCCTCTCATTTGAGATATGTGGCAGAGATTAGTGGTCAAGGAAATGAAAATGGGGTAAATTTAGGAGAGTTAATTTTTGAAAAAACAATTAGTTGTAGTTACAGTTCCAAGGGCCTCCAAAATATTCTGCTTACCTTTTTAAAGAAGTAGCTCTTTTCTTTTCCCGAAATAACTAAAATAGATATTTTTTTAGTTATGTCTTATTTTTTTTGAAAAACAGAATGCTACAAGAAGCTGGCCTTTTGTTAGTGTAATCAGGATGCTTTGTGATTCTAACATGACGAGAAAAAGCATCACTCCTTTTGCAGTGTAACTGTCACTTTTTAAATTACAGCAATCCCTCTACATTCGCTAGGGTTAGGAGCATAGGACCCCCGTGAAAGTGAAAAAAATGTGAATAACTCTAAGCCCTCCCAAACCAGTATGATCACCATGTTCAGCCCTCCGTGGATTCCTTTGAGGCATCGGGGTTCCTTCACAAGGCAGAAGTGGGTGGCTGGTGGGGCTTCCTGCCACCTCCACTGCTGCCCCACACCATTTTTAAGAGGGACTTACAAGCCTCGTTCACAGTTTCTCAGTCTCCTGAGGCTTGCAGTCCCTATTAAAAATGGCATAGGGAGGCAGCAGAGGTGATAGCAAATAATCCGTGAATAATCAAATCCGCAAAAGTGAAACCTGCAAATGTGGAGAGCTGACTGTACTTCTATAGCCACAAGCTGTGTGTTACCTCATGTACCTAAATAGTGAGGCCACACACAGCCTATAATTACAAAACTAACTAAAACCATTACACTGAAATATGTGGTGATGGCATATGGACAAAAGTTGTCCATTATTTTACATCCACTGTAACTTAGGTATACTTTCCTTACTGGAAAAAGGAGTTAATTTTTACAAGTTCTTAATTATGCCTAATGAGTTACTTCCGAGCAGGTGTCTGATTTGCCCTTTTCTGCCAGGTGTGTGAAGAAGTAAAGGCATACATGCTGGCTGACATGGCTCACATTAGTGGCCTGGTGGCAGCCAAGGTTATTCCATCTCCCTTTGACTATGCTGACCTGGTTACCAGCACGACTCACAAGACATTACGTGGAGCAAGGTAAGTGTTATTTCTCCATACTCAGGGCAGGAGAGCTCTGTTCCTCCAAAGAGACTCCAACTCCCATCAGCCCTAGGCAACATGGCAAATGATCAAGGAGAATGGGAGTTTTAGTCTAGCTGCATTGGAAGGGTAGACCTCAGGTTCCCCACTGGTCTTACATGTTCCCCAATAAGGACTGCAGCGTGGTATTATTTTAAATCCTTGACATTGCCAGGTAGGCAAGAAAATACTCTTGTCTGAAATCCACTAGAGTCCTTGTAAGTCAGTTTAGACTCAAGTGGGGAAATCAAGGCCCTCCAGAAGTTGTTAGACTACAAATCCATCATCCCCAGCCAGGAGCACCAATTGTGACGGATGCAAGAAGTTGAAGTCCAACATCCTCCTTTAGGTGTAATTGCATCACCACCCCTTTATGTGTATACCTCTTTCTTGTAAAACCATATTCAGAGTGGCTCATGAAACATCAAGGCAGTTTACATTTCCAATGCGGTGACATTTTCAGGTAATTTACTAACAGTGGCAAGGAAATGAATTTTTTAAAAATAAGAGCAGCAGCAAAAAACGAACAAAAAAGTCATATGTAACTCAAACTAAATGTTGCTTCCCCTGGCCCCCACAACAACTTCTAAACCAGATTTCCTCATGACAGTGTCAAGTCATCCCTACCATCAGCCCAGCCTTTATAGCTCAAGTTGGCTGGGTTCCTGTGTAAAGTGGTGGCAAGGGTAATGAAAGGGCAAAGTGCTCTCCTGAAGCAAGAGGACAAAGGTACTGAAATAAAGGAACAGGACTGCCAGTTTGCTGGCAGTCAGAATAGCTATACTAAAAATATTAAGTGTGCTTTGAGGGAAGCTGGATGCAAATTAAACCAGTGGGCATAATCTTTTCCTCCTGCATAATGCTGCCATTTTTGCATATTTTCTTGTAGTTACGGAATGTTCAAGGACACTGAATCCCTCCTTGTGGCTCTGAGAAATCCTGTTCAGCCTCCTCTCTAGCTTATGAGATTTCAGCAGGCATTGCCCAGCCCAGGTCTATGGGATCTGTGGTCTTGCAGATGCTGCTGGGTTGCAGTTCCCATTATACTTCACCACTACAGCATCTGGAAAGTCACATATTCTTCATTTCTTGCCCTGATGCTGTTAAGGGCATCATCACAGTTACAGTTGTGGGTATATGGAATACTCACAAATTTTCTTCTGAATGATAAACTATGTTTTCACATGTCCATGCACCTTACAGAGAAGGGGATCAATTCCAGTGAGATTTTTTTGCATTTTGGGCCCTTTTTTGCAAAAAACAAAAGTATTTTGGGTGAAAATGCTAGATTTGGAGTAGAAAAAATGATTTTTTTCTCCAAAGAACTAACATGAGAAAAACAGTCCGTAGGAAACTCTTATAATCTTCCCCGGCAGAGAGAAATTTTTGAAACTGTTCTTGCATGTGTGAATGAAAGAACTGAAGTATGCCTAATTGTATTTGGTGTAATAAATAATAAAATAGTAAGTACAGTTGGCCCTCCATATCCACAGATTGTGTATCCACGGGTTCAACCAACCATCTTGTAAATATTTAAATAAAATCCCAAATGCAAACTTATATAAGGGATGCCATTTTACTACACCATTGTGCATAATGGGGCTTGAGCATCCATGAATTTTGGTATCCACAGGGGACCATAGAACCAAACCCCAGTGGGTACCTAGGATCCACTGTATGCCAGGTCATGAAATACAGTTCTGTCCCTAGTCATAAGGGCAGAATCTTAAGGAGCTTGACAAATAGTGCTTATTTATTTATTTGTTTGATTTATATTCCACCTTTTTCCCAGTATAGGAACCAAAGGAGCTTGCAGTGTAAGTTAAAATAGTTAGAAGCAATACGTGATGAAAATTTTTTTAAGAAGCTTTAAACATTTTTTTCTTTGTTCCGGTGGAACAAGAACATTCACACAGCTGTGCTAATGAGGCTTCATAATAGATGCAGGTATCTTGGTGAGGAGAGATAAAAAAAGAAACATGTTGGACCTTTTGAACCCCATATCTGAGTAGCCTTGCCAATAGCCATGTTAACACAGGGAGGGGGCAGAATTTTGATGCTTCTGCTCTCCTGTTGCATCCAGGTCTGGGCTGATCTTCTACCGCAAAGGTGTCCGTTCTGTGGACAAGAAGACTGGCAAAGAGATCCCCTACAATCTGGAGGAAAAGATCAACTTTGCTGTCTTCCCCTCTCTGCAGGGAGGCCCGCATAATCATGCCATTGCTGCTGTTGCTGTGGCACTGAAACAGGTAGGACGGAGGGAGAAGGAGGTCTTCCTCTTTTCTTTGGGAATTTAGTTTGTTGTGTGTTAGTCATTTACATATATGGCCATTTCATTTCCCCTGTTAACATGAAATGAGGCACAGTTCAGTTTCATGGACCCTTGGATTCCAAGCAGCCCTTGCAAGAGAAGACTTCTGGGTTGCGTCTACTGAATGCTTTCTTCTCTAGATCCTGCTTTGTCTCCATGCTTTGGGTATTTATGCTCACAGCCTGTCTTGAATGGGAATTTCTTCTTAGAAAAAAAAAGAGCCCTCTATATTTATCTCATTTCTCTCTGCAATCAGTTATAATTTGCCAGTTGTGTGGAATGTGGAGATACCATCTGTCCAAATTAAATCACATAACCTTGCCATAATGTCATACAACTCTGAACTGAAATGCAGGAGGCTTCTGGAGGGGCAAATATTAAGGGGCTGTCACAGTGGCATAGATCACAAGTGTCCAGGAATCAACTGCAATGGACATGGTGGTTGTGGAGAAAAGTGTCGTCCGTGTGATCTTTCCTAGTAGCTTTTTAATACTCTGTGAGAGACTAGACTGTTCTCTTTGGCAGACATTTTAATTTTGCCCAGACCTTCTGGAGGCTCTACTAGCCCATCCATGTGAAACAGGAAATGGCATTAAGGTAATTTCAGGGGTATGAGGTAATTTTTTTTCTGCAGAAAATATTCCATTGCTATATTTTTTTCCATAGATGTTTATCTGCAGTTATCTGGGCTGTTTTACTGCAGTCAATCATATTAGATGAGCTAAATATAGAATACAAAGTTGCAGTTATTCTTCTAAAGTAGTGACAAAACCTAGCAGTCAGAGGGACAGACTAACAAATGAATGCACTGCTAAGCTTGTTTCTATTTTGCAAAATCTTTTTGCTTCTCAGTTGCAAATTACCACTAGTCAAAACAAAATGTGATTCATTGCTTGGGTCCACAGACTCACAGTCATCATTTAGTGAAACAGAAAGTTCAATTAATTGTAGTGAATCAGTGGAAATGGAACTGATAAGCAGTGCAAAGAATGAATTATTGAAGCTGAAAGTACTTAGCAAAAAAAAAGTGTCACTGGTGCTCTGAGGTATATCAGGTGCAGCTCTCTTTAGGTTTGTGTTCTTTAACAAAAATAGTGTTTTGTGCAGTCATATTTTGTTAAATGTAAAGGAAGTATTGCTGTTCTCTCTACATTATTACCAATATTCCAATAAAATAAATCTTGAATGTCTTTGAATATACAGTAGTTCTAGCTTGTTCCAGTTTCTGCTTTCTGTGGTTCAGTTACCTGCAGTCAACCACAGTCCAAAAATATTACTGTACAATAAGATATTTTGAGAGGGAGCAAGAGTCACCACATTCACCTATCTTTTATTATACTACATTGTTATAATTGTACTATTGTATTATTAGTTATTGTTTTTAATATCTTATCATTCCTAATCTATAAATTAAATTTTATCATGGGTATGCATATGTAGAAAAATCATAGTTTTTGTAGGATTTGATACTATCCACAGTTTGAGGCATCCACCTGGGGTCTTAGGATGTATCCCCCATGGATGATGGGGGGCTACTGTAATATTTAAGCCAAACATACTATATCAGATAACATCATTACAGCAGTTCTGCTTTTCCAGGAAACCTACATAGGTGGTTCTTGTTTGGCCCTCATTTCCAGTTTTTTGGGGGGGAATTGATTTTAAGGCAAATATTTGCACCCCCTAGAGGCCCAATTTCACTGTTTGGCAGGAACTGGGGAGGGAAATGGCAGGTTCTGGGGATGCAGAAATAGCCTTGGGGGCTGTATGATTCCCGTGGTAAGTCTAGAGTCTTCTAGAACAATCTTTCTCTACCTTAGACCTTACAGATGTTTTGGCCTTCAACTTCCAGAAGTCCCAGCCAGCATAGCCAACATTCTGATATTCTGAGAGTTGACATCCAAATTATCTTCAGGGCCAAAAAACCAGAACCTCTGTTTTATTTTGTTTTACTTTACTTTATTTGATGTGTACCCCAACTTTCTCCCATAACAGGACTCGGAGCAGCATACAATATAAGTTCAAACATAATAGCTGAAATAATACAATGCAAAAATTTAAAAAGCATCAGTTAATCAATCTCGTTAAATACAACTTTTAAGACATTGTTTTTTAAATAATAAATTAAAAGCATAAAACATGGATTACGTACTAGGAACAGCAGACCCTTTGCAATTCCATCTGCCTCAAGCAGTTGAAGGCTGAAGGCCAAGAAGGCTCTCTCATATGTTCTTACCAGATGAGCCTGGGAAGCTGGTGGAAGAGAGAGAAAACTTCTCTACCAAATCATAAGACTCAGGGAGGCTTATATGGCCCTGTTGCATGCCTCAACACCTGCTGAGTTTAGATTTGTATTTAGGAATAAAGGTAGATGCTAGGGAGATAGGGTCATTGGCTGCCAGTCCCTGGGAAGTTTCGAGCAAAGAAAGATGCAGTGGTGCCTCATCAGCACTAAATTTAGTACCAGTCTCTGGCACATTGGAAAAATGTAATTGCAGGTCCCCCACATCAGATATCCTGAAAAATGTTGGTCTAGAATGTGTGTGTGTATATGTGCCTTCAAAGGTCACCTGGTGACCCCACGGATTTCATAGCATATTCTTAGGCAAAGAATACTCAGAATTGGTTTTACCAGTTCCTTTCTTTGAAATGTAGCCTCCAGCACCTTGTATTCATTAGTGGTCTCTCATTCAAGTACTAACTAGGGCTGATGCTGCTTAGCTTCCAAGATCAGACAGGATCTGGTGCCTTTAAGGTATTTTTCTTGTGTTCCTTCAAGTCATTTCCATCTTACGTTTCCAACTCTCTAAGGCGAACCTGTCATGGGATTTTCTGGGATTTGAGAGTGTGTGACATGCCCAACGTTACCCAGTGGGTTTCCATGGCCGAGTGGCGAATTGAACACTGGTATGGATCGCTATTTTGGAAGACAGTAGTCTTTGTTCTTAGCACAATCCTTTCATTAACTGTTATCATTTAATGCTTTCCCGTTAGAAATCAGTCAATTGGCTGCAATTTTTCCTCAAAGTTTTTACTGAACATTAAACCAAAATATAAAACACACATACACAATACAATACATAACCAAACACAAAACCAACCAAAAATACCCAAATAAACAAAACAATATAACACTTGTGAGACAACAGATCTTACATAGTTCAACTGTAACTATATAACTAAATATATAACAAAGACTAATTAACAAAAAACTGTAGATATTTAAAAATTGGTTCTTGCCCTTGTTGCAAATAGCTCCCACTAGTTAATTGTACTTAACTTTTAAATCATTACATAAAATCTGGGTTAATTTTTTTGCTCATAGTATTTATACCCTTACCAAGTACCCAATAAAAAAAAAATTAATCAATTCTAACAAGATGAACTGACAATTATTATTAGAAATATTGTATTAATATTAATTATTATTATTCCAAAATAAATGTATTCTAAGTATTAATCTCCAATTTCTGTATTTGTAACATGATAAAATGATAAAATCATATCATTTGAACCAGACATTATTTCAGTGATACAATGCTACACAATAATAATTAAAGTAATAGTTAGTTCTTGAAAGTTGTTAGTAGATTTTAACCAATATTCTTTTAACCTCTGGAATAGCAACAAATAAAAGTCATTTAATTGGCTGTTTTTTAAATCAACCCACATATACCCATGTGGGTATATGAGATTGGGATGGAACAACCAGTATTGTGCCTATCTCTCTATGTCGTCATGGAACATCATCAGTTGCCTATCTAAAAAGAGCAGTGCTCATTTGGGCTGACTTTATATTCCTTTTTCCTTTGCAGGCCAGTTCACCCGTGTTCCGGGAATATTGCCAACAGGTACTGAAGAATGCCAAAGCCATGGCAGAGGCGTTGCTGCAGCGAGGATACACTCTAGTTTCTGGTATGGTGTAGATGCTCTCTTGCTTCTGAGCTGAGACACATCATCAAAAGAGCCTATGAATCAGCTTTGCTAAGTTTCAGAATACAATATGTTTTAGTTTCATATTAAAAGCCCCCAGCATGTATGGAAATTAGTGAGCAGCATGCTAAACTAGCCTTCTCCCTGACATTGTAATCTTATTGTACATGCAAGGAATTTTTAATATAGGAAGCCACAAATTTTTCCACACGCAGTCTCAATCAGTGCCGCATGGCCTAAAATGCAGGATTTGTTTTTGTATAATGGGTGTATATTTTAACTTTGTGCATCATAACCTCCTTTTGGGCCAGTATGAGGGTCTGTGTTGTGGATAAAGACAGCCAGGGGCCTGTTCTTATGGGGAGATGTGAGCTTCTGCAGCTGCAAGCAGAAACATGTTGTTGCTGCTAGGGGAGATTGAGAGAGAGAGGCTATGGAAGAATTCAAAACATGGTAGTGAATGGACTGTTGTTTCAAATCACCCTTCACCCAAGGGCCCCATATGATCCCAATCAAGGTGATAGTTTCACCTTACGGATGTGAACGATTTAATGTAGGACCCTTGGTACAAACAAAATGTTTGTTTACTGTGTAGTATGCAGTTGCATGAAAGCCAGCACGGTGGAGTGGAGTTTGACCCTGGAGACCAGGATTCTTTTCTCTGCTTGACCATGGAAACCCATCTAGGGCATGCCACACATCCCATAAACCTCATGATAGGTTTGCCTTAGGATTGCTGTAAGTCAGAAATTACTTGAAGGCATAGGCAGGAAGAAATTTCCCATTGGCACAGATGACAACTTCTTCCTAAGAAATAAGCCTCTGCACCCCTGCCTTCGCAATAATAATTGTGACCCAACTGCATAATTATTTAAGGAAAAACAGGATGCCCTGCTGCATGCTTTGTATTAACCCAAGGATGGAGAAACTTTGGCCTTCCAGGCATTTAGACTGAAACTCCCACAGTCCTTTACCATTGGCCATGTGGGCTGGGGCATCTGGGAGCAGACACCCAAAACATCAGGCCAAAGGTACACCACTCCCCAGTATTAACCAAAACAGCTGTTTTGGCCCGTTGTTCAGAATGGTGGACTCCCTTTTGGTGGTTTTTAAACAAACAGCATGCAGGGAGTTAGATCACATCACTCGTCCAACTCTTACGATTCTAATATCAAAATGGAATTTTCATGCAACATGTGCTTAACTTGTGGTGTTCATGATCACAAGACACTAGCAAGGGTGGTGAAGTGGTTGCTTGGATGAGTAAGTTTGATACGTTCATGGAGGATGAGTCTATTCATATAAATAAGCTATGACTGGGGGACTGCCTCAGCAAGGGAATGCTGGATTAGAGAGAACTTCACTTTGACCCAAGAGTTTTATTCACTAGTTGCCGTGCTAGTAATGTCTCTGTTCTTATAAACGTTGGGGATGGAGCCGTAGGCAGGTATAGAAGATGGCTGTGACTTAGAAGGCTGTAGGAAGCAACATGCCCTCTTCTCTTTCTTTTGGGTCAGGTGGTACTGATAATCACCTGGTGCTTGTGGACCTGCGGCCAAAAGGTATTGATGGAGCCCGGGCTGAGCGGGTGCTGGAGTTGGTGTCCATCACAGCTAACAAGAACACCTGCCCTGGGGACAAGAGTGCTTTGACACCTGGTGGCTTGCGCCTTGGTAAGAGCAAGAGTTTAAATCATCTTCTCCCCCTTCTCCTCCTCTTCTTCTTCTTCTAAAATGAGGTATTTGCTGGATATGCATGTTTGTTTTGTGTATAATCTGTGCTAAAATAATCCAAGTTCTGCATCGAAAACACCCAAACTCTCCTTTTGCTGTCTACCTTTTAAATAAAATAAATTAGTTTTGATGAGGACTTTTTGAGATGAGGGTAGAGAAGGGTATGGAAATTTGGGAACAGATTCATTGAACATATTCTATCAATAACATAAACACAGACATGTTTAACATAAAGATAAACTAAAATTAAAACAAAGCATTGAAACACTGAACACGAACTCACTACAACACTTAAAAATTAACTACCAAAACACTAACTTACTAAATCAGGGAAGAGCTCTGATCATCCAGACCAAACTAATGAGAAAGAGAAAATAGAGACAAAAAAAATTATTATTCAATTGTTACCGATCCACCTAAGCAAACTTACTAGGGTTACTAGTAACCATATCTACAAATTATTGCATCATTTGATTTCTTATTGCTCAAAAAGTCCATA
Source organism: Ctenosaura bakeri (assembly GCA_948474755.1). Classification (NCBI taxonomy): domain Eukaryota; kingdom Metazoa; phylum Chordata; class Lepidosauria; order Squamata; family Iguanidae; genus Ctenosaura; species Ctenosaura bakeri. The sequence goes on along the minus strand of CAOLHI010000092.1, from coordinate 842,365 downwards.
AACTTTCCAATCTTTCAAAAAATCTCAGTTGACGTATCCTTTAAAACCCACGTTAATAGGGATTCAAAGTTTTCATGTGTTAAGAAGCAGGCTTCTAGCTCTTGAAGGCTGGTGTGAAAGTAGTACTGGAAGCAGGAACAGAAAAAGTCGGAGTGCCTTCTAAAGATATTTTTCCTTTCCTGCTATTAGCAGAGTATATGGAAGCAAATGGATGCAGATCATTTTATTTGTAGACTTCAGCTTTTCATGGGCCAAAGTTTTCATTAACACATTTGTTTCTAGCACAGAGTGTTATACTCCCTAATGGCATGAAGCTGGAAAAGAGCAGCTGGGGGAAAAGGAATTACGTAGAACAGCAAAGTTTCTTGCCTGTCACCATTGCCACTGTGTTGCTCCTGCTTTCAAGATTTCCCTCTCTATAACCAAATAAATAAATAAATAAATGAACAAACAAATAAATAAAAACCACCTCCTTAGAACATTCAAGATACCAAGCTCTTCATTTTGCACCCTGGTCTCTTTGTCTGTAAAATTTGCATGGTCTACTCAATGTGGATTCCCCCAGGCACATCTCTTGCCTTCCTGAGTCCTACACACATCTTGCACTGGCTCTCCCATTGCCCAGCAACGGAGGAGCTGTATGTGATGTTTTCTTCCTGCTTATTTTTAGTGTCATTCTTTGGCTTTTAAAAGTATCAGGAAAACTCAGTTATCTCCACAAGCTATCCCAGTGTCCAAAGCCTGGATGTGGAGGCGCCCCCCCCTTTGAAAAGAGCCCCATGTCCCTTGAAACCCTGATTAGTGTGATGTTAATGGGAGTAAAAGGGCTGGATGAGCATGGGATGTTCCTGGTAGTATAATGGAGCCAGGGCTTATAAGAAAAACACTGACTTTTGGATGAGATGATATTATAATATCATCATCTACAACTCCCTCAGAGTTCGCTGTGTCCTCCAAGGTTACCTGCAACCTTTAAAATACCTGAGTGCTTGTGGATTTGCATAGTAACAATATGTTTTTGTGAGCTGTTCCTGTTGTAAGGCAGAGTATTTGGGGTGGCTTGAGCTTGAACAGGCAATTAAGGCCCATTACCTGTGCCAAAGGCCTCCTTCTAGTGGAGATAAAAACTGCCAGAACTGATTTGTTGATATAGATCGTCACGACTGACTGCATTGTTGGTCTCTTCAAAAATGAGCGAGATAAAAGGGGCGGCTTGGGGAATTTTAACAATAGCCACTCACACATCATAGTTTACCATTACACCATTGGACAATACGACCCATCTGCTTTCCCTTTCCTTCTGGCATTTCCTGTGCATAAATAAAGGGTTGGTATGGCACCCCTTTCAGCAGAGTCATTTGAAGAATCTGTTGTTGTTCATATGTTTGAATCAGAACTGGGACGCATGGCTGCCGTGGCAATTAGTCCATCATAGTATTGTTCTTATTGTTAGTTTTTGTGGAGGTAGTCCTGCAGTAGAAGGTCATCAGAGAGGAAGGAGAGCTGAGGGTCATCTTGGGACTCACTTGTACAATACAGTGTATGTTGGTCTTTGGATTGCAAGCGCTCTTAATCCCATTCTCTTCCATTTGTCTCGTAGGAGCGCCTGCACTTACGTCCCGACAGTTCCGGGAAGCTGATTTCCACAAAGTCGTGGAGTTCATGGATGAAGGAATCCAGATTGGACTGGATGTCAAAAAGAAAACCTGTAAGTCATTGGTGCGCTGTGGAAAGCTAGCCAATTATGGTTGCTTGACACTTACTAGCAGACGGGTACCTATTATCCTTGCCCTGTTGCCATTGGAGCAAGGTATTGTGGGAATTTCAGTAGCTACAATCAATCAATCTATCTATCTGTCTATCTATTTATATTCCGCCTTTTCCCCAGATTTGGCAGTTTAGTAGGCTATCCAAACTGGAGTTTGGGAGATTCATCTTGTGGGCCACATCTGACTGTTTGGGATCGCCTTGGATTCCCCAGCATCTCAAAAATGGTTTAATTGGGTTTTTTAAACAGAACATTGGGATGTAGTCTGGGGATCAATTTCACCCCTTTACTGACTCCCTTGGTCTGTTTTAGGTTCTGGACAGGCCTATTCTAAAAAAAACCCAAAAACCCAAAGTGAACTTGACTTCCTTGTGTTTTTAAGAGCTCTCCTGGGCCTAAAATGGGTTGGACGGGGGCTAAAAACAGAGCATTTGAGGCTGTTTTTTTTTAAAAAATTAAGTTTATGGGTATGGGATAGTACAGCTCATGCCTGAAGTCTCATGGAGGGACCGTGCAGCTCCTCTAGTCATCTAAGTGGTCTGTTTGATAGGCTCACATGCATGCATGGAATTGGATTCAACTGGGATTTGTGAGGTAGTTCTTTAAAACCTGATTGCTACCTCTTGGTGTTCACTTTTAACACTGAGAAATTCAACTGACAAATTAAATTGCTCTGCCTTGCTTTGCTTTCCGTCCTTGCAAATAGAAGTGGGCTCAAGTGGCAAAATTGGAGCCCCTTATTTTTCAAAATTGGATCCAGTTCTGAGAGGGAGGAAAAGGGTATAATATGTAGTATTAGAAGTTACATGGGTAGAATATGATACTGGGAAGCTAGTAGTCCTCATTATTAGAAAGAAAAGCAGGGATTGGGGAGCGAATGGGAGCCTGTGCCCAATTCAGAGTGGAGGGCATTCTTGAGGAAGTGAGATACCTCTTTCTGTGCCAGAGTTCCACTGAGTTCTTTCATTCCTCCCACTGCCGACTTACTTGCTCCTTCTCTCTCTCTCTCTCTCTCTCTCTCTCTCTCTCAATTTTCTCCCCCCTCCAACAGCCAAGCTCCAAGATTTCAAATCGTTCTTGCTATCTGACCCAGAGACGAAGCAGAAGCTGTCTGACCTCCGGCAACGTGTGGAGACCTTTGCCCGTGGCTTCCCCATGCCTGGCTTTGATGAACGTTGAGGGCCTTGCTCAGTCAGAGACTGGCTGATCACTTGGCTCAGATGGACGGGGCCTGCAAGAGGCTGGATACCAGGAATCCCTGCAGCCCTGCCTCTGAGAGCCAGCCAAGCGGGAGCCTTCCCGCCCTAAAGGGCACTCTCCTTGGCTACCTTTTCCATCTGTTCCCCATGACCATTTTCTAGTGACTCAAACAACTGACTTCCTTTTGTTTTATATCAGGATTAGTCTCTGACCCACGGTACACATGTAATATTTTGCTGGCACATTATGCAAGATGAGTTGTAAGAATTAAACGACTTCAGCTCCTTCCCATGACTGAACTAAAAACACAATGTTTTGAGAGCATTTTCTGATGTAATGCTGCCTCCTGTGCCATCCATGTCTGTGGTGATTTATGTACACTCACAACTTACTTGTCTGCATCTAACATCTGCAGCCAGAGATAATGTGGAAAAGCACAGTGCTTCCGAGGCTATCTGATGTTGGGGATTGACACTTAAATTTTCCCAGTGTGCCAGGGACTGGTCCCGTATTTGTGTCCATTGACTATAATGGTTTCTTTCTTCCCTGGAAACTCTCCAGGGATTGACGGCCAATAGCTCATAGACTGGTTTGTGGACCACCACCTTAAGTAGCACTGGTGTAGTAGAGTTGAGGATTGCAGGGTTGAAGTGCTGGAGTTTTTTGTATTGGCAGAGATGGGATCAGCATCTGTGGCCCCCTGTAAGCTTCCTGTTTCACTCTTGAGTGGCAAAGGTGGTATTTCTGCTAACCCTAAGAAAGTAATATCCATGGATAATGCTGCAGTTGCTGCTAGTTTTATTGTAGGAGTTTGGGGGGGGGAAATCCCAGCATCCTTATATTGTTGTGAGCTATTCTTATTGTAATACAAAATATTTTGGTGGCAGTGTGGTCATGGCTGAGCAATTAAGACCCCCAGCTTCACAAAGAGCCAGCATGGTGTAGTGGTTTGAATGTTGGATTATCACTATAGAGACCAGGTTTAGATCCCTGCTCAGCCAAGGAAGCCTGCTAGGTGATCTTGAGCAAGTCACACTCTCTCAGTCTAGAGGAAGGCAAAGGAAAACCCCCTCTGAACAAATCTTTCCAAGAAAACCCTGTGATAGAACCACCTTAGTGTTACCTGCAAGTCAGAAGCCACTTGAAGACGTTCAACAAGAGCAACAGCTTCACAAAAGAACTGCTCTCAGTGGGGACGAAAACTTCAGAAACTGGTTTGTTGATATGGATCAATATAGCCAACTTCATTTTTCATCCATTCTAGTTTAAGGGACTGTCGTGAAGAGTGCCACAAGATCACAGCAGAGATAAATTAGAATATAACCTCTGTTCACAAAGATATGCATCTAAATCATGCAGGCAGAAAGGTGCTTGGTAAAGAAGTAAGAATCCAAAATGTATGGGACAAAAACCTCAGGATGAACAACCAGAGGGCTCTGAGAATTCCTTAAATGAGTACCAGAGCATCCCTCCTGTTCATCTTCCCCAGCAAATGAAGTATGCTGCCTCTGAATGTAATATAGCTGCTGATGGCCTTACTCTTCATTAATTTTCCCCACCCATAAGTTGCCTGAGACTTCACTTGCCTTCAGTGGCTACATCTTTTCGTCAACGTCAAAGACAGTATGATTTTTGATGAGTTTTCCAGTTAAAAGAATTGGACCTCTTAACATCTTTGAAAAGGTGGTTGATAAGGACACAGGGTGGGCTTTTCTTCCTCATTGAAATTGTGAAGACACAACTATTTGCGCGGCTTTAATGTGATGAAATGGTCTTGCTCTCGACAGAGGCTAAGACTACAGCTCTCATATTGCCACACAACATGCTTGTAAGGTTGTTTTCAGTATTGTGTGAAATGTCAGCTCTTGAAGAATATCACATGAAAACTTTAGTTGTGAATGGACCCTCTTCTTTAAATAGGGTCCATGCACATCTCTTTAAGGCTGTGTTCCTCAAGTAGGTGCCCTATATGTGTGCAGGACTGTAGTTTCTATAACCCAGCCATGCTGGAATTATAGGAGTTGTAGTTCAGCACATCTGGAGGGTACTGAGTTGGGAAAGCTGCTCTAACTGCATGTGGGTGGCCATTTGCCAACTTGTAGCATATTTTATTTATTTGAAGGCTGCTCTTAAGACATTAAAGGGAATGTTTCCTATAATTGGTTCACACATTTCCTAGGACTGATATCCCTTCCACAATGGAATTTCCTCAGAGATATATGCCTCAGTAATCAAATTTGCACATTAAGTTTCCAGTGACTAATCACAAAGCGTGTTAAATGCAAGAGAAGTAGTTGAGGAAAATCTGTTCTATGACAAACAGATGCCCTTCATTACTTGAGGGAGTACACGTGAAAAACAAGTGATGTATAATTTAGTTTGAAGGCAATGGACTTGACCCACTTGGCAATTGTCTCCCACATTTCTTGGTCAAATATGTTGGCTTTGTGTGGAAGGTGGCTGCTTGAAATCAGCGTCAAAGACCATCTTAAGTTAAGAGAAAGTATTCAGGTGAATTGGTAGTATTAACTATCTGAGGCGGACTGAAGTCTCCTGGTATGTGACATGATGAAGATTACAGGAAGGTAAGTAATGAGAGGAAATAAAGTCATATCTGAAAATATTATTTAAATATTAAATATTACCATATAAATATTACCCTACAGTGTGATTGCTAAGTATCCCTTATTATAAATGATGTCTCTTATTGAAGGATTAGAAAGCTGGCAAGTGTTCTATATTTCAAGGGACATCCCCTGTTTGAAGGTTGGAAAGCTTTTCCTTTGATATAGACTGGACAAGATGCCCCAAAAATCTCAGATAAAAATGTGTGCTTTATGTAGTTATGAATGTGAGCAATATGTTAATTTTACAAAGAAGCACATGCGTAAGTTAACTGAAATCAATACTTTTCATTTGGCATTTAGGTAGAACACAGACTTACTAATAGCTGCTTCCTGACTGTCAACCCTGCATGTCACAAATGTCTTTGCTGTTTTGAAAACCTAACCACACTGGTCTACCTTCAGCCTTCCATATTTGCAGATTCTGTAGCTATGGATTCAACCAGCCATGGCTTGAAAAGTGACCTCTGATCTCATCATATAAAGGATGTCATTTTACTAGATCATTGTACACAATGGGACTTGAGCATCCACAAGTTTTGGTATTCACAGGGGACCTTGGAACCAAACCCTAGGGGATGCTGAGGGCCCACTGTATAGGCAAAGAAGCAGTAGGAGAGGCAAGACAAGAGAGAACTTTTCAGAGACCCCAACTGCCTCTTCTGCTGCCCCCTGTAGGCCCGTAGTTGCTTGTGCAAGTGTACCTCTGCCCTACTCCATTTCCCAGAAAAGGGTGAGTGTCACCCCTGATGTTCTGTATTTGTGCCTGAATGCAGTGTTTGGTAAGCCCATTGTTACCATTTGGCAAGACAGTGCAGAAGCCCAGCTAATTAAACAAGTGATGCAGCCAGTGGTAAAACACTTTATGGTGAAAGACATCCATAGAAGAGACCTTCTGCCCCTTTTGACAATAAAATTACTGGGGAGAGGGAGGGCACTCTTGAAAGAGATATGCAGGAAATTCTCTTGTGTTGGTGTCTCTGTTGTTTCAAACTCCACTCCTGGATGTTTTTATCAGCTTGACAGGAGCATCTATTCTGAGGTGATGGTGATGATGATGATGATGATGATGATTCATAGTGGACCATGAGATTCCTCCATGAACAATTTCAGTTTGATTTTCTGTGAGAAATAATAATTGACCATACCTATTCTGTGTGCACGTGCTACCTCTGAACAACCTGGAGTATGCTTCTACAACCTGGTGACTACAGCTTCAGGGTTTGTGACCAGTGGCTTATCTAGTCTGAGGATGATGGGAATGATGGGGAAGAGTCCCCACTTAGAGGTCAGAAGGATGGGGAAGGCTGACTTAGGAGAAAGGCTCTTTCTCTTGCTTCATTCCTTTAGGGAAGTACTTCTTCTCTTCCTGGAAGGTACAACTTTAAGTGGGGTACCTTGCTGAGTAATGACTCTCAAGGCATAGTCAGAACAATGCCTGACTGCATGTGTGTGTATGTGTGTAGTGGCTTCCTCTACATACCTGACAGGTTAGGAACTAGAGCACTGGCAGAAAATGGAATTGATTGGAAAACAGAACCTATGTACACTCACCGAGGTCCTTCATGCTGCTTGCAAAGTCTCTCAGCCAGCTTAGTGCCTTTTTCTCCCTCTCAGCTGACTTTGCAAGCAGCATATGTGTGCAGTGGTTCAAGGCAACCCTCCATAGGAAAGAACAACTGATGAAAGAGTGGAACCCCCTGTGAAATTAATGGAATTTGTCCTTAATTTGGAAGTGTCGAAAGAGTGAGTCATCAGATGGTGTCAACAGGTGGAGGATTCCTGTATGTGCATTTCTGTGCAACTATGAGTCTCCTTAACAGCAGGTAGCAGTTATGATCAATATTCTCTATTGCAGTCTACATTACATATATACATTATTACATACATTGCATTACACTATGACATACATTACACTATGTATGTTCATCTATGTGGCAGGAGGATTAAGAAACTCTGCTCATCGAATTGTGAAGGTGCGTAATGGGACACTGGCAGGAGTGTCCTAATGTGCACTGGCCTCATTACAGATGGGTCACTTGGCTGTCTCCTCTACCTAGTAACGTCATGGCAGCCCCTTGCTGAATATGGACATTGCAAAACTGCTCAGTTCTGTTTTCCCCAGTAAATCCATTTATGAGGAAGTAAGTCCTTTAACTGAATTCCGGCCTATGTGTGGTGACAGTGGCTCTTTCCGTTTTCTAACTTTCTAGCAAAGCATGCTTCTAGGCTGAGAGCCTGCTGGGACTATGTTCTTTCTGGACTGGGAAATTGGATAACAAAAGAAATAAGGTTGCACATAATGAGTAGGATGAGGGTGGTGGGACCCAAACAGAAATATTTTACAGATGGTTTAAATTTGCCTTATTGCCCTGACAGCTGTTAACACATCTGTCTCTTGCTCCCCACCCTGATGCAAACACAGCAACCTGCCTTATAGTGCAGCAGACTACTGGTCCCACCAGTCCCATGCTGTCAACCCTGACTGGCAGTGGCCCTCCAGGGCTCCCAGTCTTCTTTGGAGATGGCGGGGATTGAAACTGGCAGCTTCGGCGAGTAAAGCATGTGCTCTGCCATTGGGCATGTTGACAAGAGCTTTTGCAAAGCTGGCTCTTAAACTCTGTGTATAAAAGCTGGAATAATAAAATGGAAGGCAGAAGCTTTTGAGCGATGGGTCTGGGGACGACTGTCAACACATCCCGTGAGCATTGTTCCCGCTCATCCTCCGCTTTTGAATTAATAGTTAAATGCTAAATGATCCGCTTGATATCATCTAGTCTCCCTGTCTTGCTCGTCCAAGCCCTATAATTCCTTCTGTTTATTACTGAATCAACTTACTTCATTTCAGGCTGGGTTTATGGAGGGAGTCCATAATTCACCAGAGAGCTGCAACTTATGGGGAACTCTATTTTCACCCCCCTCATCCCTTGACAGCTTGTCTTGATGATTAATTGCTCCTGCTGGTAACAAGTGGTGCCTTATTTCTCATTGAAATGGTTCCAGCTTTAACTTCCAGCTGTTCTTGTTGAGTTTCCCTCTGCTGCCACTGGCTTTGACTGTGCACTTTTGGTTTCAGACTTCCCTTTTGTATTCTGCTTCCCAAGTTATGATGCTGCAGGCATGGAAAGAGGGGGATGGATGGATTGACCTTACAATCTCTTGATGACTCTGCTGGCTAAGGACGATGGGTTTCTAGTCCTACACATTCTTGCAGGTAGCAAGCGGAGGAAGGCTATTGTAGGGGCTTCACCTCCTGCTGAAAATCCCAGCAGAAGACAGATGTGAGACTGCTTTTTACTGTCTTCATAGGCAGAAGCTGTTCATACAGTTAGACCAGGTCTGTGGAGTCAGAGTCAGACTTGTGAAGTCAGAGATGGAAGCAATTTTGGGTGGAGTGGGAGTCAGTAGAAATGTACAGACTTCCAACTCTGGCTTCAAAATAAAAACTTAACAATATCAAATCTCTAGTTCGTTGCATATTTACTTTCACAGGAATTTAGGAAAGTTTTCCTGTTCAGAAATTTTAATGAAACAAAATATATGTCTTACTAATCAAAGTAGCCTGATGATTCACGTGATGGTGATGAATTGCCTTGTGCTACCATGTTACTACAGAAAATTTGTTATTTCTAATTAAGGTATTGTGCCATTTATGAAGGAACCTGAGTCAGAGAGTAGAAAAATAGAGTAGTTGAAGATTTGGCATACCCCTTCCACAACTCTGAGTTGGAATACTCACTTTTCTTTGGAGAGGACCATCCTGTACCTGTAAAAGTATGCACACATGCTGTATCTTGACACAAGAGGACCTCTAGGAGCAGGCCTAGCATTTGGTTTCTTTTCAACAAATGTACTGTACATAAAATCCAACATCCTGCTTCGTGCAGGATGGGGAAAACTCAGAGTGCCAGGGTGGGAAAAATTTCTGGCATTCTTGATGTTTTGCACTTCCTGGAAGCTCCAGTGACCATGCAAGGGATTGTGCAAGATGTGATTTAAAACATCTGGACTCAATGTTCAGTGCCCATGTCTTACTACAAGGTGTGGCCTGCTAAATGTTGTTGAACTGCAACCCCTGTGAGCACTTGTAAGTATAGACAGTGGTGAGGGAAGACAAGAAGTTGCAACATCTGAAGAAGTACATTTTGCCCATCCCTTCAACATTTCACAGGTGAAAACTGGGAGAGGAGTGACCAAGCAACATGAGAGTGTGGTCAAGTTGGTGAAAGTTATAAATGAGGAAGAACAGGAGGCTGCAGCAGTTTATATTTGCCAGAGCTGACTTACTTCAGTTGACTGGAAAGGGGAAGATTTTGCACCCTAATCTCTACTCTTCCTCCACTGCTGAGTTAACAGAGTGGAAACCGCTTTTGCACTTTGAACTCAGTTTGGGGCAGCTGCAGTAAGCTGAAGACTAAGGGAGGAAAATGGGAGGAGGAGACAGAAGCAGAAACATTTTAGAAGCAACACTAAAGAAGTGGCACAACAAAGGATTAATTGGCACTGTCCCTGCCAGATTGGGACAGCTGGAGGGTATGCTCCAATAAACAGGTAGAGGAAAGCACATGCAGACGTTTATATTAGTGCTGTCATTTTTTATGGCTGGGGAAAATACATAATGTGCCAGCTCTCTAAATCCTAATCTTGATCACTTTTTGCCATTTACCTGTTGCAAAGGCTTTTCACATGCTTACCTGAAGCTAAAGGGTTGCAAGGAGCTAAAGTATTACATAGACCCAGCGCGGTGTGGCAGTTTGAGTGCTGGGCTGAAACTCTGGAAACTAGGATTTGAATCCCCACTCAGCCATGGAAACCCACTGAGTGGCCTTAGGCAAGCCACACTTTCTCAGCCTCAAAGAAAGGCAAAGGCAAGGCTCCTCTGAACAAACCTGGCCAAGAAAACCCCTTGATAGCTCCACCTTAAGGTTGCCGTAAGTTGGAAACAACTTGAAGGCACATAACAACAACAAAGAAGTATTACAACAAAGCTAAAGATTAAGAAGAGCTCTGCTCAGGCATAATAGCTTGTGCATTGGTACAGCTTCTTATTAAATCAGCTTGCTGATTTGATGGGAAAGTTTTTTGCAGCATTGATCCAGGAAATGTAGCCGTTAACATGTTTTTCTTAATTGGCAATACAACATTGTTTAGGAGGCTGCAGCAAATAAATATACATTTTATGGCCCTTTGGTGAACTTGGCTCTGTGAAAAACAAATGGGGAGGTAAGATTTTCGGAATCAGATGAAGAAATACATCAACGTGGACACCTAGAACCTTTCAACTGGTAATTCAGAATACTGTCCCTTACAAAGTTGCTAGGTTGCAGCCTGGGGAATGGGTTTCTTGTTCTAATGGTTGGACAGAATTGGTTCAGTAAGCATATCTTTTTCTCTTTGCTTTCTTGCCTCACCTGGGCTGCTTTAGAACTAGCTTTAAAAACAAACAAACAAACAAACAAACAAACAAACAGGACTAGGGTTGATGGAAGGGAAGTGGAACTCTTGCAGCTGCTGTTAAAACTGTTTTTCAGACTTCCCTTATCCTGTACTAAGAAGATTGCATGTTTGACATCAGAGCAAATGGATCTTCACCAAAGCACTCCCCATTAGGGGTGCAGCTAGTCCACAGACCCTGGAACAGTGAGGATGTGAGTATGAGCCCCTCTAAGGCCATTTCTACACTACACCGTTATAGTGCTATTATTCCACTTTCAACATCCTGTGGAATTCTGGGGTTTGTAGTTTACTGAGGCCAAAGAGCTCTTTGGCTGAGAATTAATTCTAAAGGCCCCTCCCTCAACTGCAAACCTCAGGATTCCATAGCAGGTTGAAAGTGGAATAATAGCACTATAACATGTAGTGCAGAAATGGCCTAAGTCTAGGCTGGCGGTGCAGGGACTGAGTCCCTCTGAAATGATGAGGCAGCACCTCAGGAGCACCAAGGCTCCTGTGCAGTTGTAGGGTTTTCCATATTTTCCCCTTTCCTTGACACACTTTAAACAATTTTACAATATTCCATTTCGTATTTTGTCATCATGCTAATCCCATAGTTAACAGCTGCAGTTGATGGTATTATTATTAGTATTAATATTAGTATTAGTAACTGTATGATCCCACCTGGAATACTGTGTCCAAATCTGGGCATCACAGTTCAGGAAGGCTACTGGCAAACTGAAATGTGTCTAGAGGAGGGCAACCAAAATGTTAGAAAGCCTGGAAACCATCCCTATGAGGAGAGGCTTAGGGAGCTGGGTATGTTTAGTGTGGAGAAGAGAAAGTTAAGAGGCAGCATGATGGCTATGTTTAAATATTGGAAGAGATGTCATACGGAGGATGGTAGAAGCCTGTTTTCTGGGGCTCCAGAGGCTTGGACACGGAGTAATCGTTTCAAACTTTAGGAAGAGAGATTCTACCTTAACATTAGGAAGACCTTCCTGGTGATAAGAGCAGTTTGACAGTGGAATGCACTGCCACAGAGCGGGTGGAGTCTCTTTCTTTGGAGGTTTTTAAGCAGAGGCTGGATGGCCATTTGTCAAGAATGCTTTGATGGTGTATTCCTGCATCGCAGGGGGTTGGATTGGATGACCCTCGTGGTCTCTTCTGAGTCTATGATTCTGTGAAATTCATGAGATTGCCATAAGTCAACAAGTGACTTGAAGGCACACACAAACATACATTACTGTTCTGTTTTTTCCCCTCGAGTTTTAAAATGCTTGGAACCATGCAAAATACATAATGACTTGCCTGCCAGTCTTCAGCTCCCCCCCCTTCACCTGAAAAACATTTCCAGGGGCTTTGAATGGGTCACACATGGCCTCTTCTGGGAGACTCCATTTCATTCCTTGCCATGCCCATCTGATTTTGTCTCACACTCTGCCTCCAGCTACATGGCTGCTAAGCATGCTGTGTCCTCACTGAGTTAATTTGGGTTTCCCACCTATTTGTATACATTTTCCTGGAGTGTCTTTGTACTTCTGCAAACCACAGGGTTCCCTATGCAGGCTGTCATCTCTGTTTTACACAGATGGCACTGCTTTGGCTGCAGAACACAAAAACACAAGACACTCTGAGAATTAATCTGGTGGAGTTATTAGTATATAGGATAGTTTACTTTCAGAACGTGTAACTGAATTATGACACACCTGCCCTCAAAGGAGCTTCTCTGTCTGATCTGGACATATTTCCTAATCTGAGCTTAGAAAAATTCCTTGTTTGGAGCAGAGTGGCCATGCTGGCTGGCGGGACCAGAGGTTTCTATGAGCTGTAATCAACCCCCACCCCCCAAAAAAGGTAAATTTACAAGCTCTTTTTTCTGATTGAGTAGAAGAAAATTGAAAGAATGATTTAGACAGAGATGTTTTCAGAGAAATCATGGCCCATTTCTTCTCACAGGGCTTGCCCAAGATATTTTGCTGCTGGAGGCAAAGCTGCAAATCACTCCATCCCCACCTCAAGTCAGGATGTACCCAAAATCAACCCACTTGTTGTGGCATATGAGGGAGGACATCCTGCAAGACCCCCTCCCTGACAGTAAAAATACAATCAAAGCAAAGTAGGTAGCAATTTGCTAAATCTGTTGTCTAAAATGCTAAAATGTTGTCCAAGATGCCTGCCTCCCTCTGCCTAATGGAAGGGCCAGTCTTGTCCTTCCTCCTCACACTGTGATGGTAACTGCAGCCATGCTAGGGATTGCTAGGAAGATGAAATCATATATATAGTAGCTCTCCTAGAAAACTCTCCTTCTTTTGGGCTGTGTGAGTCCTTATAACCCATGGAGGGAAATCATAATACTGCTAAAGAGGGAGTTAAACGAAGCTAAGCTAGGCCTGGCCAGGCTCAGGCAGGGAGATCTGGCTCAGTATCAACTCCTTGCTTTTTCTCTCTGCTTGGCCTGAGGCCTGGATGCTTTTCAGAGTGTTTCTGACGCTGCCATCGCTTAAACCAGCAACAAACTCTATTAGCTGCTACTGCAAATTGGATTTGTTCAATGCGATTGGATTTTGCCTCCGGCTTGTGTGGCTTTGTTGGGGAGGGGGGAAGGGGAAGGGATGGGGGAAGCGGTCACTAATAATAGCAAGTGTTGCCTTTTTTCTCTACAGGCCAAGCAGAGCAGCCTCCCGTTCCTAGAGGGCTGCAAGAAGCTAAAGATTTCAGCAAACAGGTGGAGACAACAGGTGCCTTCTCTCTACAGCAGTGTGCTTTGACTGTGTTGTCTTCTCTGCCCCTTCCCACAGGCACATCTTTCACAGCAAGGAGGAAAATAGAGAAATAGTGTGATCTAACAGAAGAAGCAGGATTCGAGGTTGGTAGGTGATATTTTTAGGGTTACCACCGAACCCTTAAAGAACATGTGGGGGCCAGACCTAAAATATTAGGTCTGCATGGACTACCCTGAGTAGTCTGCATGATTGCAGTGAGTCCTGAATCAGCTTGGAAAGGTCCCCATCTTTGGCCAAAGGGCCTCTCCCCCACCAGAAGAAAGCAGTCAAGACCACTTCTTACATGGAGTATGGAGATAACTTTCAGGCAGAACAGTGTCAGGGCAGCACTGAACGTGATCAAAATGGGAAATGTTATTAACGAGGAAGGACAGACAAGCTAGGAGAGGCTGAAGTAGTTTGCTTTTGCCCGTCCCTGCTGGAAATGTCAAGACCCTTCTCCCTCCTCTCCTTTCCCTCCTGCTGAGTTAACTGAGAACAAACTATAGTTTGGCCTCTATATTTATGGGTTTGACTTTCACAGATTGAATTTATCTAACCCCCGATCCCCCACCTTAGGCAATTATTTTCTGGGGAAACATCCCTCTTGGTGGCCCCAATCAGGCCTTGGATCCCTTTTTAAAAAAACCCAACTCAGGTCCTCCTCCACCACTAGCTGCTGCTTGGCCAGCTAAGGACAGCTCATAGCCCAGTTTCTGAGCACTGCAAACTCTACCGATGCTCCCCCCCCCGCCGCCGCAAGGAAGTTGGTGAGCGAGAGAGAGGAGTATAAGACCACTATGCCGACCCACACTTCCCGTCTCCTTTCCCTGACCTGGTTTGGACTCTGGATGCCCGCTCTCTCCACCATACCTCACCCCCCTTTCCAGACACACACACACACACACACACACATTTTGATATTTGCAATTTTTCCACTTTTTGCAGGAGTCCTTTGCTCCTAATCATAGCAAATGTGGGGATCTGACTGTACTTTTGCATTTGGAACGAAGAGTGCAGCAGCTGGAGTAAGCTGAGGACAACAGGGGAAAGTTGGCGAAGGAGACAAAAACCAGAAACCTTCAAAAGCAGCTGAAAATTTTTGAGTGTTCCTACCAGTTCAAGACAGTTGGAGGACATGAATGCTTTAGCAGAGCCAGAATCAAAGCACTGGGATTCTTTGATATTGTCAGTATTTACTATCAAGTCGATTTTGAGTTATGATGACCCTGTGAATGAAAGATCCCCATGAGCTTGCTGGCCAGCAACAGCTCTGCTCAGGTCCTCCACATTCAGGGCATGGCTTTATTTATTGAGCCAATCCATTTGTAATGTCGTCTTCCTCTTTTTCTATTGCCTTCTAATTTTATGGAGTATTATTGTCTTTTCCAATGAATAACTATTTGATTAGTAAAGATGATTATACTATCAGGTTTCCCTGTCTCCTCGAGCTTTGGCTGCAGTCCTCACAGTAGCTACAGGAAGAGGGGCAGAAATAAATCTTCTCAGCAAGGAAAATGTTGTAAGCCACATCCCTGAAGCAATGCAAAATATTTGGGTTGAGGGCAGTCTTGACTAAGCAGGTTATCAGCTTCACAAAAGTGCTGTTTCCATTGAAGATGAAAAACTGCTCCAAGTGGTATGGGTCCTTAGCATTTCCTGTTTTTAACCACTCCTTGGGGAGGTATCTGTGGGGAGTGTCACAACGAGTACTTGTGTTTCAGAACTGATCACTGCACCACTGAAAGGGTTTGAAATCAAATTAATATTAGGCAACAGCCAAACACTACAATAATGCAGGTAAAAAGTGAAGGAGCCCTGGTGGCGCAGTGGTTAAATGCCAGTACTGCAAGCCACAAGGTTGTGAGTTCGATCCTGCCAGGCTCCAAGGTTGACTCAGCCTTCCATCCTTTTGCAGGTCGGTAAAATGAGTACCCAGCTTGTTGGGGGCATGTATAGAAATGTTTCAAAATACATGTAAGTTGTTCACCGCCTCGATCCATATGGAGAGGCGGGATACAAATAAATAATAATAATAAAAAGAATCTACACTCTGTCTACATGTGTGCTACTCAATCCAGCAATGGAGCTGCCAGGTTGTATGACTGGAAGTCATGCCTACCTATACAATGGAAAAAAGAAAGTGCCCATGCAACTATGGCAGCTTCTTTCTTTCCTGGGCCTTTTCTTTGCCCTTTCACTCCTCGCTGCTGGAGGAGGAGGAGGAGGAGGTGGTGGTGGTAAGAGGAAAATACATGTTCTGTTTGTTCCATTAGAAGAGGGTGGGCAGTGGGAGGCAGAAGCTGCAGCATGTCTGGTGTTGTCAGATCTCAGGGCCTGGCCCCCAGAGCACCCACTTTTTCATCGACATCTCCAGGTGGGATATGATAGTACAAATTCTCCAGTTTTTGTGGGCTCAGCTCTGGGCAAGAAGAAAGGGTTATGGGCAAATCTCCAGTTTAACTAGTAGAACAAGAGCTCGCTACAATTTCCAAGGCTTAATTACTGTGTTGCTACAACTGGCAAGACTCTTCAAGTGGTCTTTGTATTTCTTTATTTAGCTTTCTCCTTCCCTTGCTGTCATTGTGGTGCCAGGGCGCACATTCCAGTCTGCTTTGGGTACACCTTCTGGCTAGAAGCAAGTAGGCTAGTCTGGAGTGTTCCTTATTCTTTCTCCCAAGTAAGTAAGAAGGAATAATCCCCTGATATCACCTTGATCTGTAAACAGCCCTTTACCTGCAATTTCTGCCTTAATTTCCAAATATGAGGTGGTGATGTTTGGAATGTCAAGCTGTGAACAACTATGGTTGGGACTTAATGCATAACTCAATGTACTGTATTAATGACATCACCAGGGGGGCCATCTCTGCGTTTTGGCCTGGAAATCATCACATCTGGGACAATCCAGAATTTGTACCCCTGACTATGTCGTCTTATGCCAGGAGAGGGTAGGTGGAGTTTAAAAAAAAAAAAGACACAGGATATCTTCAGGTTACAGCCTGGCATCTTTCACCAAAGGAGCATCATAAAGAAACACTTGACAGAACAGTAACAAGAAAATTGTTTGCTCAGACCTGGGAACGGATTGAAGCACTGACAGTGGGAAGAATGGGTTGTTAAGGTTGTTGAATTAGCCTAAATGACCAAACTAACATGGATTTTAAAGGATGAATCAACAGAAGATTTTTCTTTTTGAAAAGTTGGAAAGCATCTGTGGACTTTTCGAGGAATAAGAAATCTAAGGATGCAATAATTTGTGACTATGGTTACTAGTAAGTCTAGTAGGATTACTTAGTTGGATCTGTAAAGGTAGAATAGTATGTGTGTGTGTTTTCATTTTCTGTTATTATAGCTTGGCTTGGGGGATCATAGCTCCGTTGTATTTTAACGAGTTAGTGTTTAGTGTGTTAGTTCATATTCATTGTTTTAATTTAGGATGTTAGTATTGTGTTTTAGTTTGTTTTCTTTTTACTGCTTCTCCTTTTTTGAAAACATTTATTTCTTTGTGTCTTATATTGTTTATGTTTGTGTTAAAACTAATATATAAATAATTAAAGAGAAGAAGCAGTACTTGACATTTACTGCAAATTTGTGCTGCCGGTGGAGTGGTAGTTTAAGAATGCAGCTCAGCCCACTATGGTACACATTTTCACCAGCTTAACTTATGTTAAGCATCTCAGTCCTAAAGGGTATTCTTTGAGGCAGGGGCTAGCATTCTGTTAATGTAGGGCCTCTGGCTTCCCATTCTCCAGCAAGAAAACCCCTTTGTTGCTGAGAGAAAGGAAGGAGCAAACTTTGATTTCGCCATTTTATATAAGGAATGCTATTTTACACCACCGTTGTACATAATGGGACTTGAACATCTACGAATTTTGGTATCCATGGGAGAGAGTGGTTCTGGAACCAAAGCTTAGTGGATGCCGAGGCCCCACTGTATTTATATAGCACCATCACTGTACATGGTACTAAGCTTACAATATAAATAAGATATCACACAGAAGGAAAAGGGAAGGGCAATCTTGCTTTCCTGGAAACTCACTATTGACCAGCAGTAGGCCACAGGCCTCCACTTTGAGTAGCAGTGGTCTATTGGGTAGTCTAGTTTCTAGTTTCCACTGAACTATGAACCTCTCTAGGTGACCTTAAACTAGTCTCAGCCTGACTGGTTCTGATTGGGGCAGGGTGGCACTCAAAGGAGTTTCCATCTGTATTGTTATCCTGACCAAAATGCTCTCTCCCCCAAGTGTCATTGGCTCCACTGATATGTGTGTGTGTGTGTGTGTGTGTGAAAGAGAGAGAGAGAGTTAGTAAGCAATATCTTTATCATGTCTGTCTTTCCTGTTCCTACCAGGCTTCATAAGGACTGGCCCTCCCATCACGCCAAGTGAGGCAGCTACATCAGGCAGCAGATTTGTGCCATCAGTAAAGAGCAAGAAATTGTAAGTTAAGACAATTTAAGACTGTTACCATTGTGTAGGTTTTTTTTTCCAGGGTTGAGAAGAGAATTTTCTGCCTCATGTGCCCAAACAACTGTCTTTCAGTACTATGTCCCTTGGATTAGTGGGGTGGGGAATGCCCCTTACTGTTCCACCCTGTCAATCCACAAAGTTTTGTTAGTTAGGCCAGACCTGGATCGAATAGCTTTGGAGAGGATGGGACATGTCTATTTTTGAAGAAAACAGCAGGAGGCAGACAGGAGGGCTAACTCTTCTTTTACAAAACTGCTCTGCTCAACATCAAATTCCACTGCCTCCTTCTGTTAAAGAATGAAGAAATCATATGAGATGTGAATTCTGTGTCCCCTGTGTAGCTGGTGATGGTTGGGGACTGCAGGGTGGAAGAAAATTATTGTGGCTTAAATCCAACAGCTCAAGGGAGAGATGTCACTGGACTGCAATCTCATCAGCCCTAGCCAGCATAGGGTTCAGGGGAATCATGTGAGTTGCTGTCCAAAAACATCTGGAGGGCTGTACAATTCTCATCCTTGTAACAGCTAATTTCAACTTGAGTGAAAACCCATTGAGTCAATGAGATTTACACAAATGTGGGATTAGCATTCAGGAATTGATCCAATGAATCTGCACTAGTAGGAGATAGAAATGGACTTGATCTTTCTTTTGCAGCTCTGGGAGATTATAAGTGGGGAATGGCCTTTCTTCAGAGTGGCCATAATCCTCTGGGGTGCTTTGAGTGGCTCCGTCCACACCGGCACGTCCTCTTGTTCTGTTTATACATCTGGTCAGGGTTTGTGTTTTGCTCTGGAGCCAAAGTAAACAGTCTTGATGGAGGACGCAGACAATATTTCATGCAGAAAGCTGAAGAGAGTTTGAAAGAAGAGAGTTTCTGATTGTGGTGCGTTCCCTCCCCTCCCACTTTTGCCTCTGGTAAACTGGTTTTGAGGCTTCTTATATTACTGCAAACTTAGAACACCAGTTTAAATAGAGGTTATCAGTGAGACAAACATGTGTTTAAGTAAGTTCACTATGAGAAACAAAACTTCTCTCACATTACTTTCAGTGTGTTTAAAAAATCTGCCTAAAAGACTAATACCTTCTACACCTGAGGCAGACTAGCTTGGTATTTATATATAATTGCACATATCATTGCTACTCAAATATATAAATACTAATGCATTTAGACTCAGGCAACTTTGTCAGCAATACATATGAATTATTTCCCAATCATATATGTATTTTTGTGTATGGAAGCCTGTTTTTATGCAAGGTGTACATCTGTTGTGTACACTCACATAAAATACACACAGGTCCTAAACACAAGTATAATGTAAAGGCCTAATTCACACAAATGTAAACTTACTCTGTTCCAGGAGCTGCTCTCCTTAATCCTTCATGTGCAGGGATGAGCTTGGGAACTAAATAGTTGATGAAAAACACTCTTTGAATGCTCAGTGGAACTCTCTTCCTTGTTACTGCTTTGCATAGTCCAAGGCTGTGTCTTAAAAAATAGATTTCTATGGCTAAGCCCTACTTGGCCCTTGCTCTAGCAAAACAAAAGATGGACTGTACCTATTTAAGTGTGTGTGTGTGTGTGTGTGTGTGTGAATGTATGTATATATATATTTGTAGGGGCCTAATACCCAAAAGGCACCAGACTTGTCTGCTCTTGGAAGCTAAGCAGGGTCTGCCCTGGTTAGTATTTGGATGGAGACCATCAATGAATACCAGGTGCTGTAGGCTATATTTCAGAGGAAGGAACTGGCAAAACTACCTTTGAGTATTTCTTCCCTAAGAAATCTCTATGAAATGTATGGAGTTGTCATAACTTGACAAGCAACTGGAAATGATACACACATGCACAGACATAGTTGTATAACTACTCAAGAGTGTGCACACATGGGGAGCATGCTGGCAGTGATATATTCCTATATTTTTATAACATTTGCACCTAAATTATCCACATGCGCAAAATGACATAAAAACTATAGAATAAATTAACACACATACACACACATGCTGTTCAGATGTCTGTATAACAATACCCAGATATATAAGCATAACAATACAACTACCCAAGTGTATAAGCTAGTGAGGATGCTCACGACTGTTAATGAATAGTGGTCTTCTAAAAAGGGTTCCGTAACACTTGCCAAGCGGTGTTGTCTCATTCCTTGGCCCTTCTCCCATTCCTACCAATCCATTTCCTCTGGACTGACTTTGGATGGCATCTCCTTTCAGCTGGCATTTCCATCTCTGAAATCTAATGTCCTGTGCTGCCCACTTTTTGTGGGAATCTGAGTGCAGGAGATAGGAAATGCCACAAATGGTGGGGTGGGGTGGGAGTAAGGGACACTCACTGGAAGAAGATTGGAAAATACTGAACTGAAAAACCTCCCTAAGACCCAAAGGGACCATGCTCCGTTTCCTCTACTTTCTCTTGTTCCTCCCCCTCTCTTTAACAAATGAGCTGTTTGTTGTTACTGTAACACACAGAGCCATTTTGCAGAGATAGCATAGGTTAATAATTTCCTTTGCCTCTTACTGGATGGGCTGTTGATGTTTTCTTGAGGATCCTTGGTGTAGTGAATCACACGCAGGCAGGCAGGCAAGTGGCAGCAGCAGCAGCAACAACAACAACAGTAGCTTGGCATGTACACAATTGAAATGAATGGCACTTATAGGCCCACAAAGGAGCAAAAGATGTGGCCATGCATACTGGCAAATCAAGTGGTCCTTTGAGCACAGCCAGGGATGGCCTGGCACCCTCAGAAGTCTGGCCGATCCTTCTTCAGGGCTTTGTAGTCCGTGGAGACAGCCATGAACTATGGAAGAAAGAGATGCTGATGAACAATAGTTCCCTTTCTTTGTCCCAGGACCAGCCGTGCCGGAGGAGAGGAGTAGCAGCAGCTTCTCAGGGCCAGAAGCAGACAGAGCTGTGTTAATTCCATGGTTTGCCCTGTACCCCTTTACCTAGTCTCCTGCCTTTGGGGAGACTGCTGTACCACCAGCACTTTTAGAGTACAATTCAGCTGCCAGTCTGTCTGGCTTTTGTATATGGAAAGGTGGAGGTGCCATCTTGTCCATTACCTGAGAAAGCAAAATGACTCAGGGCAGCCTTACTCTGTCCAACTGAAATTCCTCTGGCAATTCTTGCCTTCCTTTAAAATACCTTCTACAAAACTTTCCAGCCTATCCACATTTATGGTTCTGTTTAGGGGGTGGGGTGGGAAGGACTGGGCATCCATGAAGGCCCATACCTTTGTGGGTGCCCACTGGCACCCTCTGGAGGCTTCTTCGCTACTTGTCACTGGCCATTCAATCGTGAAAGCAAGGAGAAGTTTGAGCAGATGAAGGAGACTCCTTGCCCTGTAGTCTCCTTCTGGACATTTGGGTGGAGGGGACTAAGAGGGAGACTGCAGGTGAGGGGGCAGCGGTGGCCAGAAGTGGGAGCTCCTCCACTCAGACCAAAGATGAAGCTGGTAACTGAATCTTTCCCCTGTGCATCATTGGGCATTATTCTCTTGTTTTTGAACGAGAGTGTTGGAACATGTAATCCTTCACGTACCTTGTACTGGTCATTGGGACTCAGTTTATTCCATGGTTCCGGGTTGTTCTTCCTATCCCAGCTGAAAGTGAAGGAAAATAAAGTTATTTCTATCGTCATTATTATATGTTAATGGTCTTTTAAAAAACTGTTTTAAATGAATTTTGTCAATATAATTTTTAAAAAACTTTTGTACTATCTCTCATTTTAACTTAACTCAAATTGTGAGGCACCTTGGGTCTCATATTGCAAGAAAGGCCAGATATTAATAAAATAAAATTATAAATGATAATTATAAATGGTAATAAAAGTTATAAATAACATTTATAATAAAATAAATATTGTAATATAAATACATAATGTAATTTCAGTAATTATAATATAGTACAATAAACATTAACATTATAAATTTAAAAAGGTTATAAATAGCAAGCAGTTAATGGAAAGCCAGAGTAGCATCAGCTTTGGACTACAACCTAGAGAGCAGGGTTCGATTCCCTGCTCAGCCATGGAAACTCACTGGGTAACCTTGGATGTGTCACACACTCTCACCCCAGAAAACCCCATGACAGGGTCCTCACATGTAGGAAATGACTGGAAGGCACACAACAACAATGCCACTGACTGGTAACCTGCCTCCTCCCACCCTTTCTTAAGCAGGGAAAGAACAAACACCTTTGGCTTCCGTCTACCCATCTTTTGCAAGGATGCCAAACTCTTTTTATAGACCTGATCCAGAGCTTAGAACCCTTAGCATTGCTGCCAGCATGTTAATGTTAAACCATTAAAGAAAAAAAAAGATTTCTTAACATTACAACATTAAGAGAAACCTATAAAATGCATTTGTCATGTTAATCTTGAATAAAGAGCAGTAATAATTAAAAGTAAAAGAAAAATCATTTATAACCCCTAAAAATGGCTAAAGTCCCCCCCCCACTTCTGGTTACTCACCTCCTAAGTAATATATTATGGTAATAGGGATGGTTATATTGTTACTCGAAAAATTAATGCCGCTGATATTTAACAATTAAACTAATGCAATTTAAATTGGTTATTGAATGTTGTAACAAATAAGGGGTAACAAATTAAATGTTTGAGAAATTATTCCTAAACTCTGGTCCAAGTATGGGCATCCCCACACTGTGCCACATGGCCTGAGTGGAAAGAGAGAAGTCAGGCACATCATGGTTGGTTTGGTGCCAGTGATTTAGGCTACACTATATATCTCTCTGTGGGAAGATTTTTTTTTTCATCTAAATCAGGGGTGCGTGGGAATCATACAGCCTTCCAGGTTCTGTAGCTCTATAATTCCCATCATCCCCAGTCAGCACAGTCAATGAGGAGGAATGTTGGGAGCTGCAGTCTAACTACCTCTGCAGCTTGCCGCATTAAGGTATTCGGAGGCCATAAATACTCTTGTATTCGATTCCCTGGCTCTCCTCAGCATATTACTAGGGATATTTTTGTAGACCTCAAAATTTTCATAGGTCTTGGGCACTGTGCCTAAAGTGCCTAATGGATAAGGGTAGGAGCACAAGATTTCAACCTCAATCTAATCTCTACCATTATTGCTTATTAATTGACAAGGAAGGCCAAGTCCCATCTTCTACAGAGCTGCAGCCAGATGGCTAACTGAGACTGGTTACAGGGAGCACACAACTGCCTGGCTGCAACAACTCCACTGGCTAATAGTCCATTTCTGGGCACAATTAAAAGTGCTGATGGTAACCTATATGGCTCGAGTTGAGAGTATTTGAACGACTGCATCTTCCTTTATGAGCTCATTAGAGTTGCAAGAACCCTTCTCTCTGTCCCACCATCTTTTCAGGCACATTTCATGGGGAGAAGGCCTTCTCAGTGCCTGCTCCCAGACTTTGGAACTCTCAGCTCCCCGGCTAAAATGTTAGGCTCTGCATCTGTGAAAGAAGTTAGATTAGTTGTGAAGAGAGCCAGAGTATTATAGTCTTAAAGCTAAAGGATGCATTCATGCAAAGGCATATTCTGTGCAGGAACAAATCATGAGAGCCTGGTCAACCATTTCCCCAAGGAGAAGCCATACTCACTGGTTAAAAGCTCCATCAGAAACTCAGATGCCCAAAGCTAACTGAAAAAAAGAGGGAGGGAAGGAAGGAAGGAAGGAAGGAAGGAAGGAAGGAAGGAAGGAAGGAAGGAAAGAAAGAAAGAAAGAAAGAAAGAAAGAAAGAAAGAAAGAAAGAAAGAAAGAAAGAAAAGTGGCAGCACCTTTAAGACTAACTGGTTTTTATTTTCTCATGACCTTTTGTGGATATAAGTACTGACTGGTATTAAGGCCCCAGGCATAAATCATATTTCTAAAGTTGTGGGTGAGAAAGGGAATGTAATAGGATCCAGATGAACTGAAATCATGTCCCTGCCCCTAAATTTTCAAAGATCTGCTAAAGATGATAGGTCTTTCAGATCTTTACAGTGGTCAGTTACTGTTGATGTTTGAAAGCAATAAATCTGCTTACCAAAAGTCAGTTCCCTAGGATTCAAAATTCTCTCTCAGAAGGTTTATTTTGTTATATGTGTAGTAGTGAGGACTCTTGTATTAATATATATAGTGTCCCATGAAGCCATTGCCTTTTTTCATTCCTAATGCTAATAGATTGGCATTTGTGAATATATTTCAATTCAACAGTTTCTTCCTAGTCTTCCTTTGTAATTTCCTTGTTCAAGGACTGCAACCTGTAAATCCTTTACAGTCTGTCCAGGAAGGTTGAAATGTTTCTGCCATTGGTTTTTGCGTATTGCTGTTTCTGATGTCAGATTTGTGCCCATTAATCCTCTTGCATATAGGCTATCCTGTTTGTACAATGTGGAATGTATAGAGTGGCATTGTGGGCACTGGATGGCATATATCACACTGCAGGAAGAACAAGTAACTGTACCCCTGATGTTGTGGATGATTTTATTGGATCTCTTTCCATCTCCTTGCAATCTGTAGAACCTGGAAATGTTTCTTCTTCTTTTTAAATGACAACTCTGGTTGAGGGACTTAAGGAGCTGGAGTCCAAAAAAGTAACTTTTACAAGCACACTCCTTGCATACCTTTTATTTTCTCCATGAAGTTATGGATAATAGAACTATTTTCTAGGTCTCCAAGTGAATATATTGCTATTTTTAGCTGAGCGGGATTTATGTGCTAAAAACACATGCAGGAATTCTTGCAAAGGTGCAGCTGTGGGGGAAATGAGGATAAAATGAAGACATTGCTCTCCAAATAGGAATGCTGCGTCCCATTCTCTAAAATTTTCCTTCAGTCCCCAAATATTTAGCATTGCAAAGAGGGAGACACTGAAAATCTAGAAAACATAATTCATATATTTGCTGTCCTAGCATTCCTTTGGGAACTTTGCCTATCTCTTTTCTATGGATGCCACAACTCTGTTTCTAAAAGCTGGGTTGGATGCAATGCTAGAAATCTGAGAAATGAAAGAAAATTTCATTGAGGGACAGAATCTTTATTTGGAGGGGGCAATGACCTCATTTCTCACCCCCCTGCTAGGGCTACCAGATCTTAGGGCCCTGGCCCCCAGTTGCTAGTTTCCATGGGTCATCTCCTGGTGGGAGATAAGAGCGCAAATTCTCCATATTTAGTGGACTCACCTCCAGGCCAGAGGAAAGGGTTATCTGCCAATTTCCAGCTCAGCTGTTAAAGCAGCAACTTGTTGCAATTTCCAAGGCTTAACTGATTTGTTGTTGCAACTTGCAAAGACACTCTGGGAGGTCTAAGTACAGTCAGCCCTCCACATTTGCGGGTTTCACTTTTTTGGATTTGATCACTCACAGATTATTTGCTGTCAGCTCTGCTGCCTCCCTATGCCATTTTTAATGGGGACTGCAAACTTTGTGAGACTGAGAAACTACAAATGAGGCTTGTAAGTCCCTATTAAAAATGGTGTGAGGCAGGAGGGGAGGTGGCAGTAAGTCGCACCAGCCACTCACTTCTGCCCTGTGAGGGAACCCTGATACCTCAAAGGAATCCACGGTGAGCTGTATATGGTGATCACGCTTTTTTTGTGTGTGTGTTAAATATGGTTTGGAAGGCCTAGAGTTATTCACGGTTTTTCCACTTTCATGAGGATCCTGTGCTCCTAACCCTAGCGAATGTGGAGAGATGACTGTATTTATTTAGGTAGCTTCCTCCTTCACTTTCAGTCATTGTGGTGCCAGGGCTCCCCCTCCACTCTCTTTACTTTCAACCTTCTGAGTGGAAGCAAATAGGGCTAGATTAAATATCCCTTATCATCTTTCCCTAAGTAGGTAAGAAGCCATAATACCCTTATCTCACTTTGCCGCTCCAACTCAGATGTCCTACTTTCCAATTAGGAAAATTTGCACTTTCTCTTTTGCTCTTTGTTTGAAAGAGAAGTTGTGAGCAATAGTGGTTGGACTTTGAGGCATTGCTTAATGACATCACCAGGGCTGTATTTAGGTCTCAGGTTTTGGCTCAGAAACCTCAGGGTCTGGGACGATTCTGAACCTGGCAACCCTAATCTCAGCCCTGATGAAAATGTAGAGACGCTGTCATACTTGTCTCCCACAATGGATGAAATAGTGATGCCTCCTCCCATCCCCTAAAACCCCATCAAAGTCTTTGCAGCAAGGTAGTTGCTGACTCCGGCTCTTTGGCAAGTAACGGCATGTGCTGCTAACATGATGATGGTTGTAAGCCACAAACTGCCAAGTCGTGTTAACAATCCTCTTCTGTCAGCTGCACTAACCACATAATCAATGTGGAGAGAGCTTTTGCTGCTGCTGCTTTTGTTTTTTTAAATCAAATCTGGCTTTTGAAGTGTAAAAATATTAACACTGAACAAGAAGCAATTTGAAATGCTCCAGCAACACAGGGGGTGGGACCAGATTAAAGAGTTGCTAGTACTACAGGACGTTCTCTCTGACCCTAGGCAATTAAATCCTGACCTTTCTGTCACTAAATGGTCAAGGGCAATTGGAAAGTTTAATCTGGCTCACAGGGACGTTTATATACAAATACACATTTAGGCAGAAACAGTGGCTTAGAAGTAATGAGCAGCAGGCCGGAATATTACTGGGAGCAGCTGGGCTTATAAAGCCAAAGCACAATTTTTGTATAAATATAAAATCTAGTTAAGGGTATAGGTGTACCTGAATTATCAAAGTGGATGTCTTCCTGAGCATTGCTTCTTTAACAGAAGATTTGGTATCAAAGGCAGAAATAAAATAGAAAGAATAAGGATAGTTCTTACTTTATAAAAAAGAAGCATGGTTCAACATATTTCAGTGAACACTTTACCCATAACTAATAATATCCACATGTGAAATGAAACAGCTAGGTCAAAATGAACAAAAACATTTTAGCCTTTTGGGGAGAACTTGAAAGCTTCTTCCAACATTATCCAGGAATTATTATTTTTTTCTTTAACTAGCCGCCAACTTTTCTTATTCTTTCAATTATGGCGGTCAAACTTAGAGACCTTTTTTAAAAAACAAGTTGGTGGAAGGGAGGGGTATTGTGAGGCAAACTTATCTATTTTCCCCCTTTATCTCTGCTTTGCTATTCATGCATGCTCAGTAAGGGATTCTGGGGGCAGCTGCTGTTTACCTTAGCTGTTGTGGGCAGGCACACACAGCCAGGTAAGATCAGATAGAGGAGAATCCCATTCTTTCCCAGCTCAAGCTCTATTGCATTGCTCATTGCAAACACACTGCTGCAAAGCAATATTGAATGGCTATGTTTTTACAGCCATCCTTCACCATCCTCCTGGTGTTGATGCTGCTAACAAATTTCAGCTAGACAGAGGACAAGGAGCCAACTGGTGTTTGGGCAGGCATAAACAGACTTTGTAAAAAGAAGCTCATTTGTCACAGGATTTGTTAACTGAGATATGCCTGCATAGATATAGGTATACAGTTCTCCCTCCATATTTGTAGATTTGACCTTCCCAAATTTGATTATTTGCAAGGTGCGTGCATGCCTCCACCCCATTTTCCTTCCATGCCCTTCCCTTTTGCCCCAGCACAGAGAAAGCTTGCCAAGGCAACAGGCAAGCGAATGGGGAGAAAGCCATGTGTGTGCCCTCCTTCTCCCTTCTGGAGCTCCCCCTCCCATTCCCTTGCCTTTTGCCCCAGTGCAGAGAATGCATGTTGAGCCAAAAAGCCAAAGAATGCAGGGGGTGAAGGCACACTCGCACCTTTCTTCTCCCCTCCAGAGCAGCTCCCTTGCCTTTTGTCCAGCACAGAGAAGGTCTGGAAGGGAATGGGAGGTGGAACATGGGGAGAATTATTTGCAGTTTTTCTACTTTCCCTAGGGTTCTCTTCCCCAAACATCACAAAAGTGGAGGGACCACTGTATAGCATTTCTTATTCACTTCTAAGGATTTCTTTTAAAAATAATGTTTTATTGAATTAAGAGGTAATTATGTTTAAGTAACCCTAAGTGCACCAGAACGTGTCTGATCTTGGAAGCTAAACAGGGTCAGCCTGGGTTTGTATTTGGATGGAGACCACCACCAAGTACCAGGTGCTGTAGGCTATATTTCAGAAGAAGGAACTGTCAAAACGACTTCTGAGTGTTCCTTGCCTAAGAAAACACCATGAAATTTATGGAGTTGCCATAAGATGACAGGTGATGTGAAGGCAGGCAGGTAGGCAGACGTGTGCACGCATGCACACACACACACACACACACACAATCATACCACCTTGCATTTTGGTTTTGCTGAAAAGACAAAACGAAACCCCCAAAACAGTATGTCCAACAATATGCATAGCTGAGAAGGTTACAGAAATGAAGAAAGGTAAGAGAAATACGAACCTGAATTTTCAAAACAGCGCTGGCGGGGTAGTAGGGTTGGATCCACTACTACTGGGTAGTAGTGTGGTTGGATCCAGTGGGGCCATTTTTCTGATGAATCATCTTCTTTCAACAGAAGTTATGATGGCACCCTCAAATTCTGCTCTGGAGGTTTGGAAAACTCTCAGGAGCAGATTTTTAGGTTGACTGTCCAGTCAAACAGCCAGTATATACCTGCCCCATAGACTCTAATACTTCATAGATGGAAAATGAGGACATGTGTGGGTAAGCAACATCAAAGTATGGTCAAGAAGGCAAACATTATTAACGTGGAGCAACATACAAGGTAGGAGAGGCTGCAGTGGTTTCCTTTTGCCAGAGCCCACTGGGAATGGCAAGATACCCCCCTTCCTCTCCACCTGCTGAGTTGAGTGCAAACTACTGCTGCAGTTTGAACTCAATTTGCAGGAACTGAAATAAGCTTCTGAAATATGCTGAAGACTAAGGTGGAAAGTGGGAGTGGGAGAGAGAAACTGGGACATTTTAAAAGTGGCTGAAAAAGTGGGGTGACATAGGATTAATCGGGACTCTCCCTGTCAAATCAGGACTGATGAAGGGTACACTGTCCCATTGAAAAGCTGCTAGTTGTCACAGGCAAGAGTACTTTGGTTAAGAAACCAATGGACTAAGTTGGTACAACTCAGCTTCCCATGGACTGTATTTTGCAGTATGAAAAAAGTATACTTGGACTACAGCTTCTAGCATCCTTCTCTACCATGGTGACTGACTGTGAAAAGGCACAACCGATTCCTACTGAGTTTATTGATGTGCGACAGAAAATGCAACATTTTAGGAACTGCTGAAGGAAAGACCTCAGACTGTGAGAGACTGTGTGTGATAGCGCAGGGGTGGGGGGTGGGGTAGTGAGGACTGTCATGGGATGGAATGATAGCTGATTTTCTAGAAATGTTAGATTGGATGAGTCAGTAGAGAATACACTGTCGAGAAGAATTGCACAATAAGTAAGACAGGCAGAGCTAAATGAAACCCAGGAGGAGATTTCTAGCATAGTTGGGAGAATTTACTTACTGCACTGAAAAAGTTAATGAAAACCAAGATGCTGAGTTATTCCTTGCCCAATACACAAGGATACAGCTTACTTTCTCCTCATAGTTCAAGGGCACACTTCTTTTTGGTAAATTTGCGCTCATCTCTTGTGTGATTTTATGAACCTTTTTTTGTGGAAAGCCCAGAAGTAATGCTAAATACCTGGACAATATCTGCCCAAGAATATCTGCCCAACTTCAGGGCCATTGTAACATTAGAAAAGAAAGACTTCCACAGATGACACCAATGGTTTCTTTATTCCAGAGTGCCATCTCTGGAAGTGGCTGAAATCAGATGCTTGAGAGAAAATATGAAAGAAGATATGGGGCAAATGGGGAGTAACCCATCTTCTGCAGGTTCCAATCATGTACTGCCAATCCCACAGACTGAGAGGTGCCTTCATCTTCCATGAATCTGTTCAGTCCTGTTTTTGTTTTTTTTAAATGCAAGAAACATTATGCTATTCGCTTTCTCAATGGCTTAGAGGCAATGGGTACCACAGCTGAATGATGTGTTGTTGCAGAGGAAAGCTGTTTGGAGAACTTCACTGGTGGGCAGAATTCTGATTGGCAATGCCTTCCTTCATGTCCTCTCATTACCTCTTTTCTGAACTGTTGTGGGTCACTTTGAGGCCCATATTAGGAGAAAGGTGAGGTATATGTTAAATAAATTAAACCATGGTTTTAACATTATCCGCTATGGCACTATTCCAAAGGTGCCTACCGCGTTTGCTCAAAATGTTTTTTTTTAAATCAGTGTGCAATGTGTATAAAATCTTTGTGTGTATACACATATACATGCATGGCCTATGTAACTGATACAGCTGAATCCCGAATAACAAACCAAACAGAATTGATCTGGATTGATTTGATGAGCTCTGGGGATAGGAATAGATCGATCCAATTCAGTTCCAGAAAAGAATGGCACTGTCCAAAGCACTTCAGACTGATCCAGATATTCAAAATAAAGAGGAAAAATGCAAACAGTGTGTTTCCAATATGACTATATAAACCTCTCTTATATTATAAGAAAAATGCCAATGTGGTATCATGCAGAAAGGTGTGAGGAGAACCTGGCTTTGCTTGCTTATAGCACTGTTGTACAGTCTGGGGCACGAATCTCTCTCCAGTCACGGTATTTATTGAGTGGGCCTATGTGAGGTCACTGAATTTATATAATCAGATATACCTTCCCAACATTTCTTCATTTTGTATTATTAGCAGATCAAGAAAATGCTGTCGTGAGGGTTTGCCAGCTGTTGTTTGTCATATGACTTGGTCTTGCTGAGCCTTCTAGTCTCCTTTTGTTTTGTTGAATACACTTTTCATGTCTGATTTGTGTCAATTTCTCCTCTTGCACAGAGACTGTCCTGTGTCTCCAATGTAGGGTGTGTGTTGGAGGAAGAACAAGTGAATGTACCTCTGATGTTGTGGGTAGTGTTATTGGCCCCTGTAATATTGCTCTCAGAGTAGAAGTGGGAACAGAGTTTGGCATATGGGTTTCTGGCAGGCAATATTTGTCTCTGTATTTATTGTTGTGTGCCTTCAAGTTATTTCTGACTTATGGTGACCCTATCACCGGCTTTTCTGGGGCTGACAGTGTGTGATGTGCCCAAGGTCACCCAGTGAGTTTCCATGGCTGAGAAGGGAACAAACCTTCATCTGCAGGACTGTAGTCCAGTGTTCAAACCACTACACTACGCTGGCTTTCTATTACCATCCATATTATGCATCCTGTTGTAAATAAGCAATTTAAGATCTGGAGGCTGTCCACTGACCAATAAAGGCTTGCTTCTCAGAGCTTATGAGAGGACTGTATAATTCTCCAGAATTCGTTGTAGCTCACTGATGATGCATTTTAGTGGTCTCAGCTGGGGAGTGCAGGTGACCACTAGAGGTGTTCTGTCACCATGTGGTGTTGATCTGTCTTGTAGTAGGTTGTTCTTGGGAACCACTCTTGCCTTGTTTCTTCACCTCAGGTGGATATTGTAACTTCAGAAATGCCTGTTGTAAATCCAAGGGTTTTGAGTATCTGTCTTGTGGGTCTGAGCAGATGCAGTTTTTTAAGAGGGCTTGGCTATAAACAACAGATTTGGTTGTGTGTTTTCAGTGGAAACTAGAAACGTGTAAGCATGTGTAGTGATAAGTGGGTTTCTGATAGTGTGTGAGGCATAGAAGTCCACATAGTGTCAAAGTGAATTTATTTGTGTGGATCAGGCTCAGGTTGTTGGTAGGGTTTCCATGCATCCAAATAATGAAGATGCAATCAAGGTAGCGTAGGCAGAGGAGAGGTTTCTGGGGGTGTGGGCTGAGAAAGCATTGTTCTAGGTCAGCCATGAAGATGTTTACATACTGTGGTGCCCAAAGCATTGCCAATGACTTGGAGGTACATGTTATTCTCAAAAGTGAAGTAGTCATGAATGAGCACAGATTGGCAAGACTATGGTGGCTGGGTGTGCTGTAGCCTCATTCAAGATGGTATTCTTGATGGCCTGTAGTCCATCCTGGTGTGGAAAGTTGGTGCATAGGGATTCTGCCTCTGTAGCAGCTAGCATGGTGTTGTGGATGGACTGTATTTTCCCCAGGAAGTCAGTTGCATCCTTCACATAGTTTGGAGTGTTGATGGCATGTGACCTGAGAAATGAGTCCATGTATCCGGATACAAAACAAATGAAGGTTCTAATGCTTGATACAATGGGTCTTCCTGGATTGCCTGGTTTGAGTATTTTGGGTAGTAGATAGAAGACGCCTGATTTGGGCTCCTGGGGTATGTCTATTTGAATTTGGTTCTTTATATCAATGAAGAGTTTTTTGAGTAGTTTGTGGAGTTCCGTCAAATGTTCATCAGTGGGATTTTTAGAGAGGATTCTGTAAAATATGGTGTTGGACAGACACATCTTGCTGGATCCTATTATATTCTATCCCACTCTCACAACTGTATAAATGTGCTTTATATCCAGAGGCCTGGGTATCACTCTGTACTGCATCTGCAGTAGTGTATTTATATTCATGAAAGTGCATGCTAAAATTTGTTAGTCTTTAAGGTGCTGCTACATTCCTTGTCCCCCCCCAACCTCTTTTTTAGTTACAGGAAGGTCTGTTGCTGGAACACTGTTAATTTGATCTTTGTTTCTGTTAATTCTTTGCCTGTCATGTAGACAGAGGCCAGAATGTTATTGGTGGTATAACTCTTGGTTACTCTACTGTATGCAGTTTGATGGGCTTTGTGGTATAAGGTAGCCATTATCTCCTTGGACAAAACCAGCCTCGTGGTGCAACTCTAGCTTGACAGTGCTGGTTTGCATCCTTATAGGGAGATCTCAATAAAATTGGTCTCTGAAACAAGGCTATAGGATGAAGTTAGAGTTGGAACTGGGAAAGAATTTGGCTTTTTAGTGGCTAAAATCAGGATTCTACTGGCTTTACAGAGCTCAGTGCCAGTTATGTAACATAAAGTGCTTTTTACTAGTCTCATGCTGCACTGTGTGTATCATACCCTTCAACATTTCACAGCTGAAAACTTGAACATGTGGGGCTAAGCAACACCAGAATGTGGTCAAGACAGTAAGATATCAATGAAGAAGAACAGATAAGCTAGGAGAGGCTTCAGCAGTTTGCTTTTTCCTGAGTCTGCTGGGAAAGGCAAGTCTCTGCTCCTCCTCTCCTTTCCCCACTGGTGAGTTAATTGAACACAAATTCAGTATGCAGCCACTGAACTGAGCTGAGGACAAAGTGGGAAAGTAAGGAGGGCAGAGAAACTGGGATATTTTAAAAACAACTAAAAATGGGGAATGACAGAAGATTAACCAGAACGATCCCTGCCCAAACAGGACATTTGGAGAGTATGATTAATTGGCAAGAGAAGGTGCAGGAGAGGGCCACCAAAACTTTTCCAGGTCTCCATTTCTCATTCACACAGCAGGGATAAGGTCCCCCCCTCACTCTCTCTCTCTCTCTCTCTCTCTCTCTCTCTGTATGTGCGTGTGCGTGTGTGTATCTGTGGGAATAAATACGGTTAATACATTTTAAGGTGCTCAGATATTATGGAAACAGGCTGTTTAAAGCTGGGTAAGGTATAGACTTGAGGAATGGCATTTTAATGCATATTTACCTGTCAGGCAATGGCCGCAGATCGTGGTGAGGTGCCTGGGGGAAATAAACTGCATCTTTCCATTTAAATGAATATCCAGGACAACGGCTGACATGATATTGAAGCCTGACAAGGGATGGAAAGCTGCCTGTCAGCTGCAGGCTTGTCCTCTTATAATGGGGCTGTGTTAACTT
The DNA here is from genome assembly GCA_948474755.1 of Ctenosaura bakeri. Taxonomy (NCBI): domain Eukaryota; kingdom Metazoa; phylum Chordata; class Lepidosauria; order Squamata; family Iguanidae; genus Ctenosaura; species Ctenosaura bakeri. Next base: position 808,388 of record CAOLHI010000092.1, on the reverse strand, counting down.
AACTCTTCTCAGGTCAACGCTGAGCCTGTATCCCATTTAAAATATAATACAATAATAAAAAAGAGCAATCGGGGACATTACTGTCTGAAGCTACGGTGGGTAGAGTGTTCCCAGCTACAGAAGAAATTTGCAGGGGGAGAGATCTTTTAGAAGGAGATTTTAGGTTCAAAATCTAGACTTTGAAAATACTAAGCTATCACTGTCATCATCATTATCATCATCACGAGCAGCAGCAGTAGTCACCCCCTGCCCCATTCCTCCAAGGAGCTAAAAGAAAACTAAGTATGTTTTAGTAGCTACAGGATTAAGTTATTTAAGGACATGAATTTTCTAAGTTCTGTCCTGACATTAAATGATGGCAGTCTTTATTCACAGATTCACAGTCTATTAGGTGTTGTACAAAAGGAAATAGGCTCGGGAGAGAAGATGAAAGAGAAGGGATTTGTCCCATGCTATCTCTGCAACGGTTCTGCACAAGGAAGGCTAGGATGAGAAACACAGTGGCTTGTCCAAGTTCACCAAGTCTGTTTCAGGCACGTGGAGGCACTTATCTCCTTTATGCTCAAGCTTGGAATCATACAGCTCTCTAGATATTGTTGAACTGCAGCTCCCAGCCTTCCTCACCTCTGGCTTTGCTGGCTACAGCTGGCGGGAGATGCAGCATCTGAAGGGCTGCATGATTCCCATCCCAGCCCTATGCCAAAGTCCAGCACTTTGTCCTCTTCATTATACCAATGCTCTGTATCCCTGAAGTATCCTACTAACAAGTTGACCTCCATTTCTCTTCTGTGTCTGCGATTGTGGTGGTTAACCACTCCTCTCCCCATGAGCATTCAGTTTCATGCAGAGTATGCAGGGATGCAGAGTATGCAGGAGTATATGGTAAATACTCCTTCCCCTATGTGCATTCACTGTGTTCTCCATGAATGTTTGCATTGTGCTGCAGAGGACTCTGCAAGTTGTCTAAGTAAAGCAAGCCAGAACAGGCTGCTCTAATCTAACCTAATCTGATCTGATCTAATCTAATCTAATCTAATCTAATCCATCCATCCGTCACTTGATTGATATCCTGCCTTTTCCTTAAAAGTCTGACCAAAGGCAACTTCCAGAACAAAAAGAAATACAAGTTAGAAATACAAGTGTAGCTAAAAACATACAAAAAAAAATTAAGATTAGGATAATATTGTCTGTAGAATTAAAACCATGCAAAATATTAATTTAACAGCATAGACTAAGAACAGTACAACACTAAAACAGAAAGCATATTAAAACAATCAGTTCCCAAATGCCTGCTGGAATAGAAATGTTTTCACCTGATGGCAAAAGGACAGCAAGGAGGGAGCCAGCCTGGCCTCCCCGGGGAGGGAGTTCTGGAGTGGAGGAGCAGCCACCAAAAGGTTCTCTCCAGTGTTCCCACCAAATGTGCCTTTGAAGGTGGTGGGACTGAGAGAAGTGCCTCCCCTGAAAACTTCATAAAGGAAGATATGGTCCTTCAGGCAGGAAGTGCCAGGACATGGCAGCAAGATGTTGGAGGAGAGAACTGTGCAGCATGCAGCCTGCTCTGCATCTTTACTCTCTTCAGGTGCCATGGAGAACTGTCCTACTGCCAGTACTGAGGTTTCAACTGCTAGTTGAATCTCAGGAAGCAAATGTATTGAGCTGGCTCTGGAGGTCAGCATTCAAGGGCCTGCATGCCTGCTTCTCTTATTTTTCCTTTTAGCCTTAAAACTATTAGCTCTTAGACTACAATAGAAAATAACCTGTATGCACACTCACCATTCTAGCTTAAGAACCAAAAACTCTTATGGCTAGAAAAGTAATAGAAGGGAACCCACTGTACTGCCTCTCTGTGCTGCTACTCCTTCGTTGAACACAAGGCTATTAATATGAAGACTGCACAGTCATTTTCAGACTTCATTTTTGGACTTCTAAAGGTACATAGGAAAGGTCAGGGAGTCAAAGAAAGGGAGATGGGATAAGTGGTAGTCAAAGAAGCCATCAGGGTAGGGGAAGTTGGAGGGGTGGGCAGGGATGGATAGACCTCAGGCAAGCAGGTTGCCTGAGACAAAGGTCAAAATGGCCCCTCTCTCCATTATTTGTACAGGAGCTTCTTGGACTGTCAGCTGAATCTTGTTGGACTGTCAGCTATATCAGCATTGCCAATTTGATAGCATCTCTAGGACTGCTAGGTCAGGACTTTTCTGAGCTTTGAGATTTCTGGGCCAAAACCTGAGAATGAGGGACTTGCAACATCACAGGAGGTGATCCCTTATGAGTCTACAAGGTTGATGTTACAAGGGGCAGCCGCTGGTGATGTCACTAAGCATGACAAACTAAGGTCTTTTCCACACCATATCTGGATCCCGCAACTTCCCAGCATCATCCTGGCAGTGCCATTGCTGGGATTGGAGTGTGCCCTGACACTCTCTTCCACACCTGGCTGGCTGCAGACAGATGGGTGGTGATCAGGACACACTCCTTTCTTCCATAGGGCAGCCAGCCTCTTCCAGTGCTGCACTGAGGAAGGAAGTGCTCGATAGTGTTTCTGCCCTTTCTCATAGTCCCAGCCTATGTGATCAGCATGCAAAAGGGGCCTATTACCAGATTTTTTCCAGTAACAGTATACTGTGCAATTGTGATGGCTGGGGACATGACAGGAGTAGGACAGCGATGATGTGCAATAGTATGCATCGTGGACTGGCTTCAATGCATCCTTATGCCAGAATAGGGCTGTAGTGTGGTGTGTATACACACAGAGTATACAATTCATTAAACACATACGCACACACATTTCAGTAATGAGGAAAATATGTATTTTCCCTGGCAGTGCTCTTGCCCTCAGATTCCTCTCCTCTGAGAATTAGATAAGAAGGCCTAAGCTCTGAGTCTTCTTCCACAATACTCGAGTTCAGCAGAGTCGCCTAGGGAGTATAGGCCAGTCTATGTGGCACACGGAACAAGGACCATTTCCTTCCTTTTCCCTCAGTTTACTTTAGTTGCTACAATCTGGGTTCGAAGTGCAGAAGTGCAGAAGCAGCTTTCCCTCCATTCACTCAGGAAGAAGAGGGCAGAATCTTACCCTTCTCAATAGGCTCAGAGAAAAACAAATTGCTGCAGCCTGTCGTACCTTGTGTATTCTTTCTCATTAATTGCTTTTGCAGTCTTGACCACATTCTGATGTTGACTGGTTGCATGTGTCCCAGTTTTCATCTGTGAAATGTTAGGCAATATGTGATATCTAGTGCTATCATGACTTTAGATGTAGGCCAGTATTCTTTGTCTATTTATTTATTACTTTTTTTTTTTTGTCCTGACTGCAAAGAGATCATGAAGAATCCTACCCTGTTATCCTCAGAGGAATCTTAGCCCTGTTTAGGTGTTACAAAATAGCATGAAAGAATCATGGTGTTTGTGCCCACCATTCCCAACCTTATGAGATGGAACCAAAAGGTCTTCAGAGAGGCTGAGAGATGTTTGACTGAACACAGTTGGCTATTCAGTGGCCATGGTGAGTGCAGCATTCTGGGAGTTGTAGTTCCCCCAAAAAAACTTTTCCATATTGTGCCTGATCCTAATCTGTCTGTCTCTAACCACTACACTGGATCTTAATACATAAATACTATTAAATTAATTATTAACTGCATGCCAGCTGTACAAACTAAGGCAAATGCAAAAATAATATTGTATACTAGCTATCAAAAACCCTTCAGTTTAAATAATCAAACACTAAAATGCAAGAAAACATCTGTCTAATGTAGATATCAAATATTCTGTGGGGAAAAAAGAGGGAATATTTGAATATCCAGGGAATGTCTTAGCATTTTTCTGCACATAAATCTTCAGAATGAGGCTTCAGAGGAGATACTTCTGACCAAATTGATTTTAGCTTCTACTGTTAGTCATTCTCCCAATTTCTAGTCTTTCCCCCTTTAGTCTGTGACTGGTTGCAGCTGCCTTACATACAGTGCAGGAGAACAAGGACAAGATCTCCACATGTGAAGCTGAAGGGATAGAATTAAGCCTTTAAAATTAACAATTTAGAAAACCAGAGAGACTCCTGTGAACTCCTGTATCTATGACAACTAGCTGCTGGGGAGACTGCCAGGCATGGTGCCATTATTTTAATTATTATTCCTTTTTACAGAGTTGGAGGAGACCGCAAGTGCCATCCAGTCCAACCCCCTACCATGCAGGAATACACCATCAAAGCACTCCTGACAGGTGGCCATGCAGGCTCTGTTCAAAAACCTCCAAAGAAGGAGATTTCATTGAACTCTGAGGCAGTGTATTCCACTGTTGAGCAGCTCTTACCATCAGGAAGCTCTTTCTCATGTTTAGGTGGAATCTCTTTTCCTGTATTTGGATCCATTGCTCCATGTCCTAGTCTCTGGAGTAGCAGAAAACAAGCTTGCCCCTCTTCCATATGACAGCTTTTCAAATATTTAAATATGACTGTCATGTCACCTGTTCTCTTCTCCGGGCTAAACACACCCAGCTCCCTAAGTCGCTCTTCATAGGGCATGCTTTCCTGGCCTTTTACCATTTTGGTCATCCTCCTCTGGACACGTTCCAGCTTGCCAGTATCCTTGAATTGTGGTGCCCAGAACTGGACACAGTATTCTGTGTGAGATCTGACCGAAGCAGAATAGTACTATTACTTCTCTTGATCTAGACATTTTACAGCCTAGATGCAGCTTAGAATCACATTGACGTTTTTAGCTTCCACATCATACTGTTGACTCATACTCAGTTTGTAGTCTACTAAGACTCCCAGATTTTTTTCACATGTACTGTTGTCAAGTCAGGTGTCACCCATTTTACATCTATGCCTTTCATTTTTTTCTGCCCAAGTATAGTACCTTACATTTCTCCCTGTTGAAATTTATTTTCTTAGTTTTGGCCCAGCTCTCTAATCTGTTAAGGTAATTTTGAATTCTGATCCTGTCCTCTGGGATCCTGTCCTCCTCCTAATTTAATGACATGTGCAAATTTGATAGGCATGTCCTCTATTCCATCATCCAAGTCCTTTATAGAGATGTTGAACAGCACTGGGCCCAGGACAGAACTCTGTGGCACCCCATTAGTCACTTCTCTCCAGAATGAAGAGAAGCCACTGGTGAGCACCCTTTGGGTTTGGTCAGTTAACCGATTACAAAGTCACCTAAAGGTAGTATTGCCTAGCCCACCTTTTACTAGTTTGCTTGCAATAATATCATTGTGAACCTTGTCAAAGGCCTTACTGAAATCAAGATATGCCACATCCACAGCACTCCCTTCATTCCCAAGGTTGTAATTCTATCAAAAAGAGGTAAGGTTAGTCTGGCATGATTGTTTTTGAGAATCTCATATTGACTTTTAGAGATCACAGTGTTCCTTTTGAAGTACTTACAGAATGTTTGCTCTAGAATCTTCCTAGTATTGATGTCAGGCTGACTAGATGATAATTGGGTCCTCTTTTTTCACCTGTTGAAGATGGGGACAACATTTGCCCTCCTCCAGTCTTCTGGGACTTCTCTTATTCTTTAGGAATTCTCAAAGATTATTGCCTGTGGTTCTGAGATTACTCCTGCTACCCTGATACCCTGGGATGTAGTTCATCTGGCTCTAGAGACTTGAATTTACTTAAGAGTGGCCAAGTACTCCCGTACTACCCCTTTACCTATTCTGTGCTATACTTCCCCTACTTCATCACCTGCTTCATTCTCCCCAAGCTGAACATTATTTTCCTGTTTGGAGAAGACTAGCCTTTCTGCACTACACTGTTATAGTGCTATTATTCTACTTTCAACATCCTGTGGAATTCTGGGGTTTGTATTTTACTGTGGCCAAAAAGCTCTCTGGCTGAGAATTTAAATGCCCCGCCCTAAATTGCAAACCCCAGGATTCCATAGGATGTTGAAAGTGGAATAATAACACTATCACACTATAGTGTGGAAATGGCCTAAGACAAAGAAGGTGTTGTGTAGTTCTGCCTTTTCTCTTTCTTCTGTTAGCATTTTGCCATCTTCTCCATGCAGTAGCCCTACCATTTCCCTGCTCTAACTTTTGTTATGGACATAACCAAAACGTCCTTGTTATTGTTTCTAATCTCTCTAGCAAGCCTGAGCTCATTCTGCACTTTAGCTTTTCTGACTTTCTTCCTACATATGCTATTTGTTTGAATTCCTCTTTGGTGATTTTTTTTCTTTTTCCATTTCTTGTACATGGCCCTTTTAAACATTAGATCATCTGGAAGTTCCTTAGAGATCCATCCTGGTTTCTTTAGAAACCTCCCATTTTTCCTCCTTGTTGGAAATATTTGAAGTTGTGCCTTGAGTATCTTACTTTTAAGAAACTCTCATCTATCATGAACTCCCTTCTCTTTTAGTATTCCTGCCCACGGGATCACACCCTGTATTTCTTAAGTTTACTGAAATCAGCTTTCTTAAAGTCTAGAATGTGTGTCTGTCTGTACTTAGCTCCCCCTTTCTGCTGCATAACAAACTCCAGGAGAATATGATCCCTTCCACCCCATTAACCAGGTCATCAGTGTTGATTAGGATCTGGTCTAAAATAGCTGATCTCTTTGTCGCCTTTGCCACTCTCTGGACAATGCATGGCAAGTGAGGTATTTGTTGGACCTTATATTCTTGGCAGAGTTTGACTTCCAGTGAATACCAGGATAGTTGAACTCTCGCATTACTACTAATTTCTCTTTAGAAAACCAACTACTTGTAGCACTTGATCCAAACAGAGAACAATGACTCAAACATGTGGGTCATACAGAGAAGCCCCATTTATCCTTTGACACACACTGCACACAGACTTAACTTTTAGTTATTCAGTTGTTTGTGTATCTGTCCTTACTCATATGTATTTCTGCATCTGCCTATCAGTTTCAAGATTCCCAGACTTTGGAAGCTGGACACTCTTCTCCAATGTTCAGGTGAGGAGGAAGAATATTAAGATGAGAGCACAGCCTTGAAAGCTGTAGAACCTACCAACATTTCACAGACAAAAACCAGGACAGACGTGGCCACGCAACATCACAGTGTGGTCATGGTGGCAACATTATCAACGAGGAAAAACATACAAGGTAGGAAAGGCTGCTGCAGTTTGCTTTTGCCTGAGTTTACTGGGAAGGGAAGACTCTTGTCCTCTCCATGAGTTAATGGAGGGCAAACTACTTTTGCACTTTAAACTTCATTAGCAGCAATTGAAGTAAGTTGAGGAAAAAAGGAGAAAGTCAGCAGAAGAGAGAAAAACTGGAATATTTTAACAGCAGTTGAAAAAAATAGGATTAAGCTGGACTGTCTCTTTCAAATTAAGAGTGCTGCAGGGTATGATCTATATTCTCTGCATTTCTTTGACTTGAGTGGCATACTCAACTGTGGTTGGTATATCATGTTCTGACATCATTAGGGGCTGCTCCTTGTCCCATCACCAGGACTCACCTACTGTGATATAATAAGGGGTCATCTTGAGGTTTTGGATTTTGGCACTGAAGCCTCAGGGCCTGGGATAGTCAGTGCACAAGTGATACGTTACCCTCCCATTTCAGTCTTCGATAAGGTGTGGTCTTTCAGGTGTTTTTTGAGTTGCGGTCTCTACTACAGCTGACTATGTGGGTTAGGGCTGGTGGAAACCTTAGGCGAAAACTATCTTCACACCTTCCAACATATCCCAGATGAAAACCAAGACAAATGAGGCCAAGCAACATCAGAGTGTGGCCAAAAGGTCACTCATGAGGAAGAACGCACAAGCTACAAAAGGGCTCAGCAGTTTCCTTTTCCCTGAGCCAACTGGGAAATGCAAAGTTTTGCCCTCTTTCTCCCTTGATGTGAGTTATTTGAAAGTAAACCACTTTTGCACTTTGAATTGAATTTGCATCCATGGAAGGAAGTTGAGGAGAAAAGTAGAAAGTGGGAAGAGAAGAGACAAACAGGCATTTCAGAAGCAGCTGAAAAAATAGGATGGCAGAGGATGAATCAGAACTGTATCTGTCAAATTGGGGCAGCTGGAGGGCATGTATCTGAAAGGCCACAATTACCTGCCCCTGGTGTAAAGGACCTGGCCTCTTAATTAGTGCCTGCTCACTTAATAGAATCCTAAATTTCCCTTGTCTGAGGTAAAACAGCATAGCCTCATTTGAAAATACATGGATTAGGCAACTGGCAAGAGAAGAAATGAGGGAGGCCCTATGCTACCTGGGCAGAATAAACTGTAGGACAAAGAATTACCTGGGGTGATCTGTCCAGCAAGACCTTAAACCGAGCAACCAGTAAGTATGCATGGAGAAATTCTCGCTGTGGGGAGCAACTTTTAAGAATGGGTGCGGTTTGTTCAGTTTTCAGATTGGGACATCCCTAAGATAAAGCAAAACTGAGGAACCTTTAATCCCCCTGATATTTTGGCTTACAAATACCATCAGCCCATCCAGCATGCCCAGCGGTAAGGGATTGTGGGAGCTGTGGTCCAAACTGCCAATATCTGCCAATCTACTTTCCATTCCTCATTTCTCACTGTTTTATAGCTCTGTACTGGAGGGGAAAATCACGTGTCCCCCAAATTTTGTTGGAGAGAAACTCCCAGCATTTCTAAACATTGGCTACGCTGGCTACAGCTGCTTAGATCTGCGGTACAACAATGTAGTTCCCAATTCTGCTCTATATGGACAGTGTTCTTTAGAAGCTAACTGCAAGCAATATTCCTGGTATTCTTTCAGATATAAAGTAATTTTTGTTTCAGATTTGTAAGGATGTTAGTGGCAAATTGCAAGTGGAGCCACTGGGTATCTGTGGATGGACAACATGGTTCTGTAATCCATTTGGGTCTGACACCTTCCTATGTTAGAGAAGCTCTCTTTGAACAGAGAGAATAGGAAGAAGTTTGCCAACCTTTTGGTCAGCCTCTGTAAAGTGTTCCTGTCACTAGAGGTGTCTAAAGCATTTAATATAGACTCTCTCTCTCTCTGTGTGTGTGTGTGTGTGTGTGTGTGAGAGAGATGTGCCTTAAAGTCTCTCTTTTGGTGACCCCCCCCCATAAATCTCATAGGGTTTTCTTAGTTGAGGAATACTCAGAGGTGATTTTGCCAATTCCTTCCTCTGAAATATAGCTTACAGCACCTGGCACTCTTGGTACTCATTGGCAGTTTCCCATCCAAATATTAACCAGGGCTGACTCTGCTTAGCTTCCAAGCCCAGGTGGCATCTGGTGCCTTTAGGCCCACTTTAATACAGACTACATATCTGCAGTCCTTACTATAAACCCTAACAGGAGTGCCAACTTGTAGATACAGCTATGCTTTTAACAGTGGTAAAAATCTTCACCTCCATGCTATTAAAGGGTTTGCTTTCTCACTTCTGTGTATCAGGCAAGCTGCAGTGGAAGTCAGGAGTGAGAATCATGTGGCCCTCTATAGGTTGTTGGACTACTGCTCCCGGCAGTCCCAGTCAGCATAGGCAGTAGTGAGGAATGCCGGCAACTGTAGTTCTGGAACTACAACTTCTGAAAGGCCACAGATTTTATACTCTGGGTGTAATGTTTAAGAGCAGGCCAATGTTTAGTTCAGTTTGCAACAAAGAGATGGGTAGGAAGTTGTGTTCCTGTCTTTGGTCACTGTTTAGCTACACCCACCCAGTACTCACACTGTTACAGCAATGATCTAGCTGCGACCATCAATAAGGCACAGAATCCTGGTTTTGAATCTTAGGCGAGGATGAGTAGCATTCTGATGGGACCCCTGTGTCTCCTTTGCTGTTGGTCGTAATGCCTGATGGAGCCCTTGCAGAGTGCCAGAGAATTCAGCATCCTCATAAAACATTGCAAGTTGTGCCATTATTATTCCATCTTCACAAAAGGGGAATGAGGACCCAGAAACAGCTGGTCGCCAGAGGCTACCTTGCTGGGTAATGTCATAAATGGGGACTGAACTCCACTGCATAACAGCAGTAGCTGCTTTCAGCTAGGGTTGTATGGGCAGGTCTTTTTTCTCTACCAAAGGACAAAGTTTCAGGAGACCATCCCCTACATTTTTGTGCATGTACAGAGGCTGAATTCGCAGCCATGTGCTCCTGGAACTATTTTTTTGATACACAGGCTGTAGGCATACCATGTCTTGCCCCTTCTGGTGGTGAGGGAGAGAGTCTGTCTGTCATGCCTGTGGCCTTTGAAGACAGATATTAAAGCAGACCCTGAGGAAAGAGCATCAGTTACTTGGGCTGGCCCCAGGCTCTGCCACCACCTGCTTTCTTCTCGAGTGGTTGACTGGGCAAGGCCAGAGGAATCCAGTCAGAAGCTATGTACTACTTCTGTGCTGACAGTAAATTTGTACTCCTAATGCTCCATGTCCCTCCATCAGTATCTACTTAGGAAGCACAGATCTCCCTCTTATCTTTCTGTCTGTACAGAGGTGGAAATCGGGGAATCTTCCAGAAGTCATCGGACTACATCTCCTAGCATTCCTCACCCTAGGCTATGCCTTTCTTATTCCTTCCAGTTAGTAGATCTAGAGAAGGGATAGGCAAAGTGTGGTTGCATGAGGTCTCCCATGACGTCAGGGTCCCCCCAAGAGTTGAATTTCTTTTGCCCCCAAATGTCCTCTAGGGGCTAAAGGGGCATTTTTGCCATATATTGGAAGCCTCCTGGACCATTTTAGGCCCAGAGAAGCTCTTAAAAAAAAAAAAGACAGAAGCGACTTCTGGTCACTTCTTGTTTTGCAGAAAGGTCTCTCCTGGGCATCAGGATATGGCAAAAATGACCTCCCATAGCCTCTAGAGGACATTGGGCAACATTTGGGGGGGGGAATTGCAGTGAGGTGTTGACAGGAATGTGCCCTCCCAGGTTCTCAGAGGGGCTACTGTGTATTCTTAGCTTCCCAAAGTTGCATACTCTCCTTATCTAAGGGTTAGGGCAACTCTTCCTATCCTTCCTTCCTCTCACAATCTCCTGGGAACTGGCAGTGGAAATTTTGGATTAGAGGATCTGTGACCAAATGCTCATCATCTTTCTGATGGTCCCCAGGACTCTGTTAGAAGGCAGGACAGTTGAAACTAGCATAAGGTGGTATAAGTTTGTATTTCAAGTATTCCTACAAGCTGTAAGCTTGAGGAAAGGCCATTTGAATCCAGAAGAAAGAAACAAGGTAACATGACTATAAGGTCAGTGGCCCAGTGCTTGGAATCATTTAACGTGTGGAGTGAGGCTGATAAATAATCAAGGAACAGAAGAAATTAGGAGGAAAAAAATATTTATCCCTAGTGGATTTTTGTTCTTGTTGAAATATGATGTGTATCAGAACTTTCTTTTTTTGGCTTGGAGGTGTTGTTGAGCAAATAGCTTGCTATGGGTTCAGGAATAGGATGGCGGGGGGGTTAAGCGGGAAAAATAGTGCTGGAGATCAAGGCCAGAGAAAGTTCCCACGAGAAACTCTTTCTCACACACTCAGGGGCTCTTTCCTGCTCTGCTAACACTTTGGCCCTAGACAGGAAGCAGGAGACCAAACTTTCCATGTGGGAATCAGGCTCTCATAAATGAATATGCTTGGTTTGGCACTGGGAGGGAAAGAGAGCTTGAATGTTCTTATGCAACCCCACTCTACCCTTGGGCCTTAGTTTGGTAAAAGCTTCAGCTATTGGCTGATCCCAGCTAGCTGACCATGTGTCTTACTATAAAGAAGGCTGCCTGTTCAGTCAGCCCTCCACATTTGTGGATTTGATTATTCATGGATTATTTGCTGTCACTTCTGCTGCCTCCCTAGGCCATTTTTAATAGGGACTGCAAGCCTCATGAGGCTGAGAAACTGCAAACAAGGCTTGTAAGTCCCTATTAAAAATGATGTGGGGCAGCAGTGGAGGTGGCGCTTCTGCCTTGTGAAGGAACCCTGATGCCTCAAAAGAATCCATGGTGGATTGAATATGGTGATCATTCTTTTTTTGTGTGTTAAATAGTGTTTGGGAGGGCCTAGAGTTGTTCACGTTTTTTTCGCTTTCACAGGAGTCCTGTGCCCCTAACCCTAGCAAATGTGGAAAGATTACTGTAATTTGAAGGACTGTCAGAGGATGGTCCTCCATGTTGTTGTTCCCAACCTTGAGTCCCAAGTTATTGTTGGACAACAGTGCCCAGAATCTCAATCCACATAGCCAGTGGTCAAGACTGTGGGAACTGTAGTCCAATTCAGGGTCCCTCTGGCTTGAAGAAATCTCTGCTCTGTTTGAAGAAATCCTCTAATTTTGGGGGATAGGGGGGAATGTGTGGCCCTCCAGAAGTAGCTGGAGTGTAGTTCTTATCATCCATCATCCTTGCTTATGCTGGCTGTGGCTAATGAGATCTGTACTCCAACAACATCTGCAGGACAATGGATTTCTCCAGATTTGAAGAGCTGCTCAGTCTGTTTTAAAGATAACAGCTCAAAGGATGGAAGTGTGTGTGTGTTTGTGTGTGTGTGTGTGAGAGAGAGAGAGCAAGAGAGAGGGAGAGAGAGAGAGAGATTGAGAGTAAGATAAAGATGTTGTCTGTAAGTACTGCTACAGGCATATGGTCACAGTATTCCTTCCCTATAGTGAAATTTAGAACAAGATAGTTGAATAGCGATGTTTATTGTATCTGACATTGATTGATTGTTGTGTATTTTTATTAGATTTTTAATAATAGTGCATTTTATATTGTTACCACCCCATGATCATTTTATGATGAAGGATGAGATATCTTGTTAAAACAAATGCACACAATGTTATTTCTATTTAAAATTAAGGAAGTTATTTCTAAATCTGTACTTATAGATATAAATTAGCCTATGCAAATATTAAGCAAAGCAGTGTCCTTTTTTGCCTTCGGTTTTGGTGAAGCCTTAGGCAGCCACTCTAGTTCCTGGCCTTTGCAGGTATGCAGGCTGTTAAATGATCCTCCATGGGTTCTCCCCTGAACATGTGGACTGAGCACACTAGATGTGGTGATTATTGGGTGGGAACTAGACTCATAATTTTTGAAAGGTATTGCAGAAGAAGTGGAAGCAGGAGTTGGAAATCTTATTGTCTGACGTTCTGAGGCTGGTGGTGTGACTATGGAATAGCCAGAGAAAACACTTTGTATATTCTCAGAAGCATGGTCTTCCCTTGAGTAAGGATGCAGGAGAAACAGGAGGGTCCATGCTACCCGTGGGGCCCTCAAAGAAAAAGAAAGGGTGTTTTTACTGACCCTGCCATTGCCTGCTAGTAGGATGCTGCTGAACGTCTCCGGACCTCTGTTCCAGTGCTGCATGCAGCTCACTCAGAGGCACAGGGGCTCTAGAGCTGATAATTGCTGTGCTAAGTGCCCTGGGCAGCTGGTGTCAAATTGAATCAATGATAGCTTTAGCGGGAACAAACAGATATTATAAAAGCATTAGCCGCCTTCAAAGGGTGACTCATGGTGCACTTGCCAGAGGCAACATAGACTGTCACTTGGCAGGCAGGCATGGGCAACTGAGAGAGAGTAGCCATTCATTCACTCCTTCGCTATTCCTAGCTCTGTTTTTTTCCAGCATTTTTGTTCTTTTTTGGTATGAGTGAAAACTAAAGCTGGGCTGAACATTTCCTGATCAGCTTCTCTAGGTATAATGGGGCACTTGCCAAAGCCTACACCCCTGTGGGGCCCCTTTGTCAGGTCTGGAAGCCTCTTTGCAGTTAGGACTTCTTCATTTGCTTTCATATGAGAGTATGAGAGTATGCAGGGAGGACCCTATGAGAGAAGGCAGAAGAGCTTCCACCATGACCCGTGCTCTCTCCCTCTGGATGGTTGTACAGACTTGGTCCAGAGGGAGAAGACAAGTGAATGGGCAGCGTATCTTTCTACATTTCACAGATGAAAACTGGAACACGTGTGGCCAAGTAAGATCACAGTGTAGTCAAAATGGCAAAAGTTATTAATGAGGAATAGCACATAAAACAGGAAATGCTGCAGCAGTTTGCTTTTTCCTTAGCGTCTCAGGACGGGCAAGAATCCACTGTCTCTTTTCCTCTTTCCACTTCTGAGTTAACTGAGTGCAAACTACTTTTGCAGTTTGAACTCAGTTTGCAGCAACTGAAGTAAGCTAAGGACAAAGGGAGAGAGTGAGAGGAGAAAAGAGAAACTGGAACATTTTAAAAGCAGCTGAAAAAGTGAGACAGGGAGGATTAATCATTACTGTCCCTGTTAAATTGGGTCAATTGAAAAGTACAAGGCATCTGGGATAGAAGAACAAGGTAGGCACTGTGAGCATCTTCTCAAGTGCCCTACTCAAAACCCTGCTCCACTCCTAGCACTGCTCCATGTAGAGGTAAGTAACTTCTAGAGACCTGAGTCCTCCCCAAACCTGGCAGAACCCAAGTACTCACTTCTGATTTTGACAAAAACAAACAAAAACCCCCACAGGCCTAAAACAGACCCCTGCAAAATAGAGTGAAAAAAATCACTTTCACCTTCTAGAGCAGTGCTGCTCAAAGTGGTGGTCCATGGGACAGTGCTGGTCTGTGAGCCATTGGCTGCTGGTCCGTGGCATGTTTCCAGGAAATAATGAAATAGTTGTGGCCAATGGACACAAATATGGTGGCAATGCCTGGAACATTGTGGGGGGAAATATACTCTGTTGGTCCCCTTCCTCAGATAGCTTAAGAAGCATGGTTCTGGTGGGCATTACTGCCCATTTTCACCTCCTGCAAGGCTTTGGTCCTGGGGACTTGGGGTGGTGGTGGTGGAGGAGAAGGGGCCCAGGCTAGGACCCCAGTGAGACCCCTTGGAAGTCTGCATGCAGCCTGTCAATTGCACCTTGCTCCTGGCTCGGTAGAGTGACCAGGAGGTACTCCCAAATGCACCAGGATACATTTTGAAATGAGTGAAGTAACATGCAGTACCACCTAAAGAAGGGCAGAGTGAGGCGTAAGAACATTTGATCTAGATTTCAAAATTGTCTGACCAGACCGCTGTACTAGGTAGAAGTCGGAGGACTCTTGGGTACAGATATAAAACAGTCTCATAGTAGATGTGTAACTTAAAACTCAGTTTCTCTCCTGAGAAACAATTACTAAATTCTCACCTCTTCCAGCACTTGGCAATGGTTTCCATTTGGAACTACACCTCCCAGAATCCTTCAGACAGCAAGGCCCTTCTGGTTGGATATTCTGGGAGTTGTAGTTCAAAAAGTAACTCTTCTTGAGTTCCCTTCCCAAACAGTGGCAGAGCTTGGAGTGTGTGGAGGGGGGACAGGAGGGAGGGACACAGCACAAGAGATGTGGCCACTGTGCGTGGGGGTGTGGCCGTGGTGTGTACAGGCGTGGCCAGGGCTCACGGGAGTGTGGCTGTGGGCTAGGATGCCCCAAAAACATTGCTGCCTGGGGCGATCCACCCTCATTACCTCCTCGTCCCTACATTACTGTTCCCAAATTGCCTTTGAGCTTCCAAGTCTAGCATAGCTCTTAGGATGATCTATGGCAGCCTTACCCAATCTCATGTTCTTCAGATACAATAATTGCCATCATCCATCTTCCCATGTTTATGGGGATGATGGGGGTCAGAAAGTGCAATGTTGGGGAAGGCTGGTTTATGCTGTAACTAACCCAGTGCCTTCTCAAATATTGGACTAGATTGAAGGATGGATCTATCGCAAACAGGGTAGACTGCTGCACTCTGGTCTTAGGCAGAACTGCCTCCTGGAAACGTACCTCACATCGGGGCTGAAGATGGCCAATCTCAAAAGGTAGAGGGCAGCACTGCCCAGTCCGAGTCCAATGAAGCCAATGAGGGGAATAAGCTGCAGAAAGAGAGAGGCAGAGATGAAAAATGCTTAAATAAAATGAATATTTATCAGGGGGACTGGAGAGTGAAAGGGAGACCTGACACACTGGAAGATTTACAGGGAAAATATGGCACAGCAGTCGTGTAGCCCAGCTCAAGTACATAGTGTAGCTGTCAGTATGAGTGACTGAATTAAAAGAGGGGGAGAAAAATAGCCACGTCTCGGGGAGAAATTGGATCTGGGGAAAGAGAAATCACTCCCCACTCCCCACACCTTGTAGGATATGTACGGGTACAAGGAGACAGTGGGTCTCTTTGACATTTCATATTGGAGTTTGGGTGAGTGAGTGGGAAAGTCTAAGGATGGCATGACTTTTCTCTCTTTGCCTGCTGAGTCCTTAGAGAAATGGCAGTGGGGAGACATTTTGTCAAGAGCACTGTGTAAGTGATGTTCATTGGGTATTGCTCATGGTAGACTTGGGAGATGCAGTTATGAGCACCTTTCTTTGCTAAATTAAAGCCATTATTTATTGCAAGGCACTTAACTACCTTCTCTGAGTGCCGCTCCATCCAACCCAGATGGATTTTTCTCCATCCACTTACCTACTCTTGACCCCTCTTTCTTCACTCTGCGTTCTCCTCCATCCCCCCTCTCCCAGTAATCCTATATCCACACTTTTGACACTTTTCTCCTTCCTTGGGTCCTTTCTCAACATGATTTACTCTTTAGCCAGCTTATAACTGAACTAAGTTGAGTGGAATCTGAGAGTGGATTGAAAGAGTGCTTACGGTTGGAACGCAGGAATTCTCCCCATTAAAATCAGCCCATCCACTGAGGCTCCCTGAAAAAAAGGCATTCTCGGTATTCCAGTACACCACCACTAATTAAATGTGGTCATTGTGAATGTGGGGAGCGGCCCTCTCAGAGCTTGGAAAAATGCCTCTCTCCTTCCTTTCGACTACAACTCCCAGAATCCCCCAGTTAGCATGGCCAAGAAGAGATCCTCCTCTTTACAGCTCTTCCAGTGCCCCCTGACTATCTTGCTCTGGGCAGACCTTTAGATTAACTATTAGTTGAATTTCGTTGATTTTCTTGATACTATTTACCTGTTGTTACTGCCTTTTTGTATTTAACACTGTTCTATCTCTGAAGTGTCTTTTTAGGGGGAGAAAAATTAATGATAGTAGGTACAGTGAATACTCATTTTCAAGTGGAAAACATGAAATGGCACAATAAACAATAATAAAAAAATGCTAAAACCTCTGTCAGAGATTATGATTCTGGAGCTAGATTTTATGCAAATATAGCTGGTAAAGAATATGAGGATGTGATCTTGGGCATGACGAATCTTTCCCCTTCTTTCTTATTCAGGGCTTTGTGAATTCTGAAGTTGCCTCCAGAACTGGCTACAAGAGTCAGAAATCATTTTGACCATTTCAGCTTCCCTTTTTCAAACGTTTCATGTCCTTATTGTTGCAAAGATTGGATTGAAAGTATCTTTGCAGCACACAAGGTGCTGAGAATGGGTAGGACCTCACTGAGAAGGATTACCAGGGGTCAGGAGATGCATTTTTTGGGGAGGCTTTTCCTAATATGTTGGATGAAGAAGTGTTTTGTTTTGATCCCTGTCTAATCTGCTGATAAACAAGTTCAAGGTTTAGTATCATGAATGAGGGAGACTCCTCACTTCTCTACATCCCCATTAAAAGCAAGCATAGTTGGTTGTGAGACATTAGTTCCTCTCCTTGAAACAAGTCATTTAGATGTTTTTCCTATAGTTCCCTTGTCCCATAATCCCATTTTTTCCTTGCCAGTTCTGGCCAAATGCCTAAACTGCACGAGGATAGGCCATTATGAGTTGATGCATAATTTATTCCTTTGTTGTATTTATATCCCTCTTTTCCTCCAGTGAGCTCAAGGCAGAATGTTGTGCTTTCCCCTAATTTATCCTCACATCAGTCCACTCAGGTATGTCAGGCAATGGGGACTCGAACCTGGTTCTCCCAAGTCATAGCCTAATAGGCTAACCATGGTACCATAATGGTTCTATACGCTTTGATGACTTGGTCAAGTGTCCTGTCGGACTCTTGGATGGGACAGCTATGATGATATGGGAGACTTATGCACACCCACATTTGGAACTTGGAAAAGTTACTTTTCTAGACTACAGCTCCTAGGATTCCCTCAACCAAGCAGCCACGCTGGCCACTGTGAAACTTGCAGTCAAGCAATATTACTTTTTGATGCTATGGGCCAAACTTCAGAAAGAAAATGAGAAAACTCATTTGATGAGGAGGATATTTTTGGTGCTGTTGTCATTCTGGAAAAGGGTTCAATTTACTCGGTTCTGAAAATGGTGAGGTAGAGGAAGGGCTGCTGCTCGTGAACAGCACTGTCTTCCACTGTTTCTTCTACAGTAAACAGGTGTTGCAGGTTTCATAGAGTCATAGAGTTGGAAGAGACCCCAGGGGCCATCCAGTCCAACCTCCTGCCATGCAGGAACACACATCAAAGTGCTACCAATAGATGGCCAGATTTAGGGGGTATCTCAAAACCTCCAGTGTCTGAGAGGCTAAAATGTAACAACAACAACAACAACAACAACAAAAAGCACTTTCTTGAGAACCCTAGACTAACACTAGAAATTTCACTGCCTGAAGCAAAGAACAAGATAACACTCTCAACCCGCACGCCCTCCCCAGTTCATGTACAAAAGCTGACTGTACCTATAACTGGATCTTTCTTTAAAAATGTCAATGGGAGACAATCCTCCTCTACATCTGAAGGCAACAAGCACATCTGAATGTAATGTAGGGGACACAGAAAGCTTAAATACTCTAAAGCATCAGATCCTGTCTGATTTTAGAAGCTAAGCAAGGTCAGCCCCAGTTAGTACTTGGATGGGAGACTGCCAACAAATACCAGGTTTTGTGGGGCATATTTCAAAAGAAAGAACTGACAAACCACCTCTCAGTACTCCTTGCCTAAGAAAACCCTATGAAAGTTATGTGGTTGACAGAAATTGACAGATGGCTTGAAAGTGCATGTGTGCGCGCACACACACAGAAGCTCACACGGCACACAGCTCTTTCGTTCAACCACCTTATGCTGCATCCCAGCAATTGTCAACAGACATCACTACTCCACTCACCTAATGGTAGGGCTAAACTATGGCCTGTTCTCCAGCTGTCCAGTAACAAACTTCCTGGACATTGCTGACTGCTGGATCTGTTCAGTGGATTCTGAACTGGAAGTGGTTGCTGGCAACAGCTCTTCTTCTCCCCAGCTTCTTGGAATGAACACACACACACACACAGAGTTGTAGATGTGCAAGTGAACACATTCAATCAGAACACTTATGTTTGCTTGGCTCTGGGGTCTGAGCTACCACTGGTCCTATTTAACGAGGCTGCCCCGAGCACCAATGGCTTTGTATCCAATTCCAAGGTAATTTCCTTCCCAACCTGCTCTATGAATCCCCAGGAGACTGAAGGTGCAAAGCCTCAATCCAAACAGATACAGCAGCTGCTTGACCTTTCCCAAATTGCAATGCCCCCTCACGCCCAGATAGGTGTTTGTGGCATAATGAACCTCCCTGTCCATTCCCCCTGGCCTCTAGGAAACTAAATGGTCAGGTGCTTATAATCTGAACCATTGCTTTAAAAAGCAAAACAAAACATTTGTCTGTCCTGAAACAAAGAGCAGAAGAGGAGCAAGTGGGACAAACCTACATAAACATGGGCTTACTGATTACGAAAGACCATCTCTGCACCTTACCCTTTTCTGTTATCATCCTAGCAGTGCCTTTGCCAGGATGGGAGCGCGTCTCCAATGCTCCCCTCCACACCCGGCTGGCTGCCTGCGGATGGGAGCATGAGTGACATGCACCTTCCTTCGACCGTGCAGCTAGCCTCTTTCCCATGCTGCACTGAGGAAGGAGGCACCTAGATTGCATTTCTGCCCATTCTGCATGGCTGCCGGCAATGGGAGCGTCATGCGATCATGGGCCATTAATGGATTTTTTTCCGTTAATGGAATATCCCACAATTGTGATGGGTGGGGATGTGTTGGCAGTGGGACTGTGATGACATCATGTGAAAGCAGGACTTGTGGACCGCCAGCAATGCGTCCCCATTGCAGGACAGCAATGTCATGCGGAAATGGCCAAAGACTCTTATGAGTAGTGAACTTTGCTCCATGGAACTCTCTCTACAGGGCTAGCAGCCCAGTTACCAAAAACACTTTGCTGTTGGGATCCAAATAGTCAGGAGATGGGATTCTTGGACACCATCAGCAGTCTGCCACTGGAGATATAGGAGAACGGAATAATTATTTTTTAGAACAGGGCAGCTGATTGAGAAGTGCCCTCACTGCAGTTAACACACACACATATATTTTAGGGAGGAGAGTTGAATTCCAGCAATGCCAGTCCTGCAAATCTGTAGGAGGAAGCAAGCTGTGCACAATATGGATTGGCTGAAAGCTTGTGATGTCACTGAGAAACACCCCATCCTGCCCAGTGGCAGCACTTTGAACATAGCCTCACTGCCCAAACTGGCAGCCAATTTGTTTTTGTTTTTTTTCTTGTTGCAGAAAGAGATGCAAAATTTTAATGTAGCACTGAGTACTTTTGTTTACCAAAAATTAGTTTGGCCTTTTTAAAATAAATCTATAGAGAGATGGGGATGAATAAGCTGATACAGGCAATGATTGAAAACAATAACAGGAGTCACACAAAGCAGGAGATGGGGGCAAGGTGCATAAATGAACTGTCGTTTCATTTACCAATGTGTACGTCTTGTCAATTATATTGGGAAAGTGAGATGAAATATTGGGCTCACCCCATGACTGAGAGAGATGCAGTGAGCTTTTTGGACTGACTAAAAGATGCCAAATTGTGATCTGGGTATAAAACAATGAATGACTTAGACTGGAACACCACCACCAGGTATATTGGAAAGTGCTGGTTGCAGTGACAGCTGGTGGCCCCCATGTCAATGGAAGGCAGAATCCACACTGGATTTTTTTCTTAGTTTTAAAAAAGCATTCTAGGGTGCTGAATTTATTTCAGAGATATGGTTCAACACCTTGGATAGCTCCTTTAGAGTTCAGGCTGGGACCTGGAACTTGGATCTACTGTCCCTTTGACCTGGAAGCCACCAACTTGTAACTGGGAGGCCACAAGTCACACAACTGTGGAGTAAAAGCTGTCCTTATTTATTTTTGACATTAAGAGCCACAGTAATCTTACTGTTCCATGGGCTTAAACATAAACTTTATGAAGATTAACACACACCTGAGGCCTGGTGTTACAGTTCACACAGCTGCTTCCGGGTCCCTCAGATCTGTGGGCCTGTGTGAAACACACATCTGCCCATGCACAGGCCTGGTTCTTTCAAATTTTGCACATGAGGGTATAGATAATTTAAACACTTACACATAAAAATCTGATGGCTGAAGTGGCCTTGGCAAATAATCTTGAAAAGGGAAAGGACACTTTGGCCATTTCTGCACTAGATTGTTATAGCGCTACTATTCCACTTGCAGCATTCTTTGGAATCCTGGGGTTTGCAGTTTCAGGAGGGGCTCAGTGGCCCCTCCCTAAACTGCAAACCCCAGGATTCCATAGGATGTTGCAAGTGGAATAATAGCGCTATAACAGTCTAGTGCAGAAACGACCTCAGTCATGGAAAGATTTCTTTTGAGAAAAGCAGTGGCCTAAAGGCTTCCCTCAGAAAGGATGTTGGAATTTTATAAGCTTTCTAATAAAGGTGCTAAGGCACCATAACCTTCCAGGCACTTTCACAGAACTACAATTCCCACAGTTCCTACATTTGCAGAAAGGATCATTTGAGAAACAGTTTAAGGAAGCCATGTAAAGTCAGACTAGGACTGGAGAAACCTGAGTTCAGATTTCTACTGAGATAGTGTTGCCAGGTTGTCAAAATACCAATAAAGGGTAGTCAAAACTCATGACATGATGGGTTGACAATCAGAATGAAGCTATTAACCAGTTTGTGCTGTATCTAAATATCTAATGAAAAGTATTGGTTTCAGTTAACTTAGCCATGTGTCTAAAATCAATATATTGTCTACTTTCACAAATTATATGAGGCATGTATTTCTGTCTTTATTAGGGATCTATACTCAAAAGTATGGGATTTTTCTGGCATCTTGTTCAATCTATATAACAGCCTCCCAACCCTCAAATAGGAGACATCTCTTACAATAAGGAATACCTTCCAGTCCAGTAATGCACAAGCTTTCAAGTCCTTAAATAACAGATTTTGGGTAGTGTGTACAAACACCTTATTGTCTAGTGTCCAAGTATTGATGTACTTAAACCATATTTATTGTGCTTTGATTGAATATATATATATATATATATAGCCATTCCCCATAATAAGGGACACTTGACAACTCTGTTCTGACATGTCCACAGCCCAATCACTCAGTTGTTGTGAAGTTGAAAATGGGCAAGAGTGCCATGTATGCTGCCTTAAGCTCCCTGGAGGAAAAGTGGGATATAAATGTAAAGGACAATAATAATATATGCTTCAAGAAAGGCTGGGGAAGCAATGTTACATGCAACAAACAACATGATAGAATGGAAAACAAGGAACTAGCAGGGCATTGAAATGAAGACAAAGAAACAAGATAGCAGATAAGCTTGTGCAAAGCAGCATGAAGGCCGGTAACAAAAGATAATGAGGGAGAATATATATTATACAGGAGACAGAAGCCTTTAATCACTGTAAAGCAGGGGTGGGAACTGTATAGCTCTCCAACCCAGTATTCCTTACCATTGGTTATTCTGGCTAGGACTGCTGGGACTTGCAGTCTACCAACATTTGGAGGGCTGCATGATTTTCATCTGGTCCTAAGGACTAGAGCAGGAATGGGGGAATTTTTGTCTCAAGAAGTTCTGGATGACAACTTCCATAATCCTTTACCACTGGCTATGCTGCCTGGGACTTCCTGGGAACCAAATCTTCCCTACCCAGCCACAGGAGCTTGAAACTGGTGTAGAAGAGAGGCAAGGACCCAGTGCACATAAGAAAGGATGACATAAATGAGAGAGAAAAGCAAGCTAGGACTCAGGATTCTTACTAATTATTAACTACTAATCCACTAGTAGTAGAGAGAGAATTAGAGAATCCAGAACAGCTTTTCTCCTATTGAACATTTCAGTGTTTGTGCCTAGCACCATCTCATCTGCTTGCTGTCATCTTCTAGCATCTCAGTTGGCTCCGTACCAGGCTTGAACTCCCCTCTCCCTCCAATTTCTCTTCCTTTGGTGAATCCCACGTTTCAGGCACTGGAGGCCTATCAGGATACCAAAGGTTAGAGTAGTTGGGAAATAACAATTTTCCTTTTTGTGCTGTCTCTTGCTGTGCTCTGGCTGTGTGCCAAGTATACCTGGCAGTGGCTGCTATCTCAAATACACTGGGTAATCAAGAATGATGCCACAGTCCCAGGGACTGCTGGCTCCTCTTTAGAAAGGCAGGAATTACAGATGTATTTCACCATCTGCTGCTGGGTTATTAATACTGGGGAAACATATGAGGATGGGCAAGTCACTGGGGATAAACATACAAATTTGGCTGCTACCTGGAAGGAGGTTGCAATGGCTGCACAGCAGCAAGCTGGGTGGTTTGATGTCTCTGTAGGAGCCATAAAGAGTATAGAAGAACACAGTAGTGGTATGTCTCCCAAGAAGCTTTCTTGGCTTGCTGGCTGGGGGATTCTGGGAGTTGCAGTCCAAAACCATTTTTTCAAGTTCTGCTCCTTTCAGACTCATTGTTATATGCCCATTGGTTGACTAGATTAGGAAACTGAGTGCCAACCCTTTACCTAAGAAGCAAACAAAAACTGCTCTGAATAAAAGGACAAGTTAAGCAAGTGAGGAAAGCTACACATGGGAGGAATGGGGGAAGTAGGCTTAGCCCTTGTCAAAAGCTGTAGCTCAGTGCAGAGCACATCATTTGCATGTTAAAACTCCCATTTTTGGTAAATGGCATCTCTTGGAAGGGTTGGAAAAGTGCCCTGTCTGTAGCTCATCAGCTGGATGGACCAAAAGTTTGGTTTGGCACAGGATTTTCCATACCTTGGCTCAGTCATTAATCAGAATGGAGACTGCAGCCAAGAAATCAGAAGGAGATAAAGACTTGGAAGGGCAGCTATGACGGTACTAGAAAAGATCCTCATGTGTAAAGATATATAACTGAATACCAAAGTTAAGATTGTCCGTGCCATTATATTTCCAGTTTCTATGTATTGTTATGAAAGCTGGACAGTGAAGAAAGCTGACAGGAAGAAAAACAACTCCTTTGAAATGGGATGCTAGGGAAGAGTTCTAACCCAGGACATCCTGTACTGCTAAAAAGACGAATGAATACGTCCTAGAGCAAATAAAGCCCAAACTTTCCCTAGAAGCCAAGATTACTAAACTGAGGCTGTCATATTTTGGCCATATCATTAGAAAACATGAGTCACTAGAAAAGACAATAATGGCAATGGTAAGGTAGAAGGCAGTAGGAAAAGAGGAAGACCGCATTACAAATGGGTGGAACTAATCAAGAAAGACACGTCCCTGAATCTGCAAGACCTGAGCAGGGTGGTTGAAGATAGGTTGACTAAAAGATCTCTCATCCATATAAGTCAAAGTGGACTTGACAGCAGTTAACAACAACAAAGACAATTTTGTAGGGCTCTTTTTCTGCTAAGTCAGCTTTCCCCAGCTGCTTGTCTTCCAGCTGTGTTTGACTACAGCCCCCATCACTCACAGTCAGGGAAGCATCAGGAGGATGCTAGCCCAGGTTGCACTCAGTAGGCTAGAGAGCAGACAGCAGACAGCAGGCTGTTGGATGGCATTATGCTTCTGCTGTTACCCTGAAAAGAGGCATGTTCCTCCCCCTCCTCTTGCTTCTTCTCTTGCTGCTGCTATGACTATTATCAACACTGCTACTATTTCTGAGTTCTGCCTTGCTAGCATGGCCTGTTTCTGTTCTACTGTTGGTTCACTAGCAGTGTTGTGGGAGTTGTGAGCCATTTCAGACTCAGCTGGTCTTAGATGTAGAGTTGGCATTAATCACAGGCTGAGGCAGTTGGACGCCCTGGGAAGTGCAACCGCACAGCAGCAGGAGAAGCTGTTGCAAGGTGAAAATGCTGATCTACATGGATGGTGCACACAACAGCTGATTGTGGATAATGGATGGCATGTCAGGCAGGAGCCCGAGTTTCACCAATTGCACTTCCTCCTGCCCTAATTTCTTTTATACGTACCTGGCCTGGCCCTCCTAGTTAACTATTTGTGGACCTTCCAACCACCACTATTTTCCAGGAAGAGCCTCTTGTTTTCTGATATCTGTCTCCCTTTCTATAAGTTTAGTGTAGAAACTGGGATTTTTTTTTTAAATTAACATGTTGGTGATGAGGACACATGTGCAGCAGAGCTCACTGCCAGCTCTCTTCTGTTCCTCCATTCCCCACAACTGACTGTTCCATTAGTCAGCCTTGCTGAGTATTTCCATTGTTGCATCTAGGAAGATGGGTGATAAGGGTAATAGACGACAGACTCATTCCAATAGAACTGGAATGGGCCACAATGGCCATCCAAGTCCAACCCCCTGTCATGCAGGAATACACAATTACATCATTGCCAAAAGATGCCCATTCAACTTCTGCTTAAAGACCTCCAAAGAAGGAGAATTTACCACCCTCCAAAGTAGTCTATTCCAGTGCCAAAGATCTACAGTAAATAAGTCCTTCCTAATGTTTAGGTGGAATCTCTTTTCCTGTAATTTGAATCCATTGGTTCTTGTTCTAGTCCCTGGAACAGCAGAAAATAAGATTGCATCCATATGAGGTGGAAGTTCTCAAGTGAGGCTACTCTGTGTGAAATGGAGGGAGAATGTGTGGTGGGGATGATGCGGTGGGAGGAGCAATCTGAGGGAGCACTTCATTTCTTCAGAAGATTTGGCAGTCTCTACTGTGGGAGACTGGGCTTGCTCCGTGCCTGTTCTGTTTCCAAATGTGAAAAGGTTTTCTTTTCTTGGCATTTGGGGTCACTGGCAGCTGATGGGTCCAATGTTGTTGGGGGTGGTAAATCCACTTTAAAAGAGCTATCCAGGATGCTGGACCCAATCTCCAAAATGGAACCAGCACTTTGGATACTTCTTTTCAAGTTCATAGTAATGTCCAGAGTGGAATAACTGTTCCCATCAACACTGCAGACACCAGCTACCACTGCTGCCTGTGGAAAGACTTCTGGCAAGTTGAGATCTGTATTTTCTTTCACTGATGTGTTTTCTAGATGGTGATTTTTTTTTTTATTCAATTCATTTACATCCCATCTTTCTACCTTTTTTTAAGTCTTGTGTTTGATTGTCCTGTTTAACTGAGAGATGCCTCTGAGTCACATTCATGGCAGAAAGGCAGGATATAAACTGAGCAGATAAATGAAGAGTACTACAGCTCCTCCCAGCAGCTTGGTCCCCTGTTCCCCTCACAGAATCTTCCAGACCATTTTAGGTCAGTCTGAGAAGTGGGTGGGAACAATGGATATGGGCTGCCAAGAGGGAGCACCGTGGTCTTCTGCAGCAGTGAGAATTAGTTTTAAAACCAGGCTGGGCAACGTGTTGCCCTCTGGTTATTTCTGGACTGTAACACCCATCAGCCCACTTACCCAGTGCTCCTAGGCTATCTGCCAGGGATCGATACCATATTCATGCCTATTGGCTACAACTGCTTCTTTCTTTCCTAGAAACTCCTCCACAGACTGGCAGCCGATGGCTCAGGGACTGGGTCTGGTCCAGCGACCACCGTTTTGAGTAGCACTGCCTTAGAACCACATAGACAATGAAGGGGTGTGTTAGGACAACAACTTGGAGAGACACATCTTTCCCACCCATTTAGGAAAGGTGGGGGCAATACAGCTGCTGGTGATGCTGCCAGTGGAAAGTTTCTCTCTCCCCAAACCTTTTGAAGAATTTTGCTCCCATTCCTGAAAGGCAAATGGAATGGGGACACTGTTTTTGCTTAGTTAAAAACACAGTAAGATCAAACACTTTATTTGACTTGCTGAAGTGTCCCTTTACGAAAGGATGCTATTATGGATACTTTGCTACCAACACAACTGCTTCAGAGGCGGATGCAGCACAGCATATTGTAGAATAAACAAATGCAGCATTAGGCAGGCCAAGTAAAATATAATAACATATTGGAGGGTACAATAATGCATTGGCCAGGCTGAGAAGAGTATAATAGCAAGGGATAGAGGAGGAAGGGGGCTGCACTCAGGCAGTAATCCTTGATGTGAGACGAATGGGGTGTTTGAAGTACCAAACCCCCTCCAGCTGTGTTAGATTATTTACATTATTTGTAACAGTGAAAATGCTGGAGGGTGAACGTTTGGATCATACACACCTACAGAAGATACTCTCTTAACCTTCTGTGGCAAAAGAATGTGACCTCACTAGCGTTGCTGTAAATTGGTGGAGAATGGCAATTCTTTGCTTTAATTGCCATGGGGACGGAGAGGTGCTCTGATGGTGTTAAGATCGTTCCAGTGGTAGAGGATGAAGCCTCGTTAAGCATGCTTCCCTGGACTGAAGTGTAGCTACAGAATACCATGTATGTACCCTGCGGTAGATGAAGGAACAAATTAAACCAAATCCAAATCCTGCATTAAAGCAAACCTGAATGCTGCAATAGATAACTTACCCCAAAGAAGCATTCATACATATATTCCTTTATTTTGTGTAGTTCAACCTCATTTGACTAATCATGGGAGGGGGCAAAGAACTATGTGGGGGAAAAGTTCTGTTTCCTAAAAATTGTGTTTAGTGTGTTTCTATTCAACCACACCTGCTTCTAGTTGCATGTTTACAGGTTTACAACAGGTTAGTGTGTGTGGGGGATACATGGGTGGGGGTGCGTGGGCGGGGTGTGTGCCCTTCATTTTGTTAGATTGCAACTCACCTAGGCAGCATAGCTAATAGTGAGTGATGGGGATTGTTGCAGTCTACCAGCATCTGGAAGATTACATATTTCCTATTCTTGCCACATGGAGGGGAGCCTCCAAGACTCCCTAACAGGAAAGGCAGTATGGCAGGGATCATTTATTTATATAGCACCATCACGTACATGGTGCTTTATAAGTATAGTGGGCCCTCCTTATTTATGACCTCCACATCTGTGACTTCCCGTTCATAGGAAGCATTACATCCCATACCAAAAATGGTGGTGACATCAATGTCGACTTTCTAAAGTGTCTGCACGCATGTCGCTCCCACTGAATCTAATGGGACTCAAGCATTCACAATGTCTGCTGTTTGCAGGGGTTCCTGGAACGGACCCCTCCCATATGGAAGACCCACTGTAAAAGAATAACAAAACAGTTCCCTGCCCTCTGGCTTAAGAGTTATTCTGCCTGCTTCTCCCTAATATGCTTGCTTTTCTATGTGCAGGGATACTTTAAAAAAAGAGAAAGATTATGAAGATATCCAACATGCTGTTCCCCCTTCTGCCATCCTATAGAGTCTCAGAATGGTTCTCACTTAATGTATACACTAAGCTGTAGGATGCTCAGTTCTGAGAGAAGTTAAGATATAGACATAGCATGGCTGTTCTGGTGATTCCAAATGGGTCAGGTGGCTCATTTTCTATGTGGATTCCTGCACTGGCAAAGGGTTGGGCTAGGTAATGCTTGGGAGTTCTTTCAACTCTACAATTCTGTGGTTCTGCAGGATGAAGCAAAGAAATGTAGCAGGGATGGGCAGACTTACGGACATCTAGATTCTCTCAGACTACAATTCCTGTCATGATTACCAGTCTAAATCCTTATTTTTACTCCTGACTAGAGTAGACCCATTGAATTAATGGGATTTACCCTGGTTAACTCACTGTTCAACAATAAATTCAGTGGGTCCGCTTAATTTGGGTCAAACAAACTGGATTCCAGCCACCTTTGGCAATGTGAATAGGTCTGAGGAGAATTGCAGACCAACATCTGGGTTGCCACATGTGCCCCATCCTTGATCTACATGCAGTTAAAAAAGGTCCTGTGGCCGTGGAGAGGAACTAGTATTTTAAACATTTTTCCTATATGAAGTGAAAAATCATCTCTTTCTCTCTCTCTCTCATGTGCTCACCCGCGCTGTGTGTGTGTGTGTGTGTGTGTGTAGAGAGAGAGAGAGCACGTGTGCTTAGCCAACTCAAATAAGGCCATCTCCCTCTCCCCTTCTTGAGCCTGTGAGAGGGGAAATTGTATTTATATCAAGGCCTCGCGGGCATATATAATTTATCTGGGTTTATTCATATTTGTAAACAAAATCCCTGTCATGAATTTTTGATAGAAAGCAAGACAATGGCTTTGGGAGATGGGATGAAGGGGTGGGTAGACTGTAGGCTTTCCATTCTGTCACTGAAATTCTGAAGCGTGTGTGTGTATGTATGTATGTGTGTGTGCCCACGTGTGTTTAAGGGGTGGTGGAAGTCAGATCACAAAGGACACAGGAAAGCGAAAACACACACACACACCTTAAGCTGGCTTTTGAATTTGGGAGGTCTGCAAGCATATAAGGGAGGGTTGAAATCTGCTCTGTGTTGATTTATGCTTAGAGTGTAGAAAAACCCCTTAGAGGCATCAGATATAACAAGGTAAATAACAACACATCAAATCTCCTCTCTTGCCAAGCGTGTGTATGCCAGCCGTGGCCATCTAGGGTTAGTGAACAAATTACCCAGCATTAAACAAGGCACATGCTTGCATCTGTGCAGATGGAGAGAACAGCGCCAAAGTTTGGGCTGTAAAATGAGTTTGAGATAAAGAGAAAGAAAGAGGGCAGAACAGCAAGATCCCTTTAAATCCTTCCGAATAGGAGTAGAAAGATTGCTCTTGTCCCTTGGGGGAAAGCAGGACAGGAGTTCCAGTAGCAACGGAAGCAGGAATGTGGTGGAGTCCAAGTAAAGATCCTTCTGGGAAAAGTCCCAGGAAGGGTCCAATTTAAGAGGGAAAATGATCATCAAAACAAGTGGCCTTTTAGACATCATATTCATGTCAAAGAAAAGAACGACAGGGGAAGGTTTCTTGCATCCTCCTTTCCTTGAAGTACGTTTTGAGTGTATAGTGGGGAGAGGCCACAGAAGGAGAAGATGGCTACTGTTTGGCCCCAACCTTAGTCAGAAAGACACACAACAACAATAAACATAAAACTTTCCATTTGGGTTGAGGAGTGTGCAATCTTAGCCAAGGAGAGTTATGGTTAGGTGGGGAAGGGAAGGAAGTTGATTCCCTCTTGGATAGCTTAACTATACAGCAAGAGTTGAGAGCTTCTTGCCCCAGATATGATTGGATTCCATGACAAATAAGCATGAGTGGATTCCATTTTCCATAAGTCCCTTTCCATGGGCAAAGACTAAAGATGATGGGAGATGGAGTCCAGCAATATCTGGTAGTACCCCAGGTTTATCACCCAAGGTACAGAGAGATGTGATGAAAGTCTAGATTCAGTCCTGGTGTGTGTGTGTCTGTGTATGTGCACACTACACCCTTGCCATTGCATTTTAGGCCATATCTGTGGCTATTCTTCAGAAGCATAGATACATTTCATGCCATGTCACTGATTCTCCACACAGAGCGGCTGCAATCCAACATCCCCTCAATGTAGCATAAACAGCTGCATGCAGAGATATGTATATCAATAGTACACAACCCCCAGGCAGAATAGCAATGTTGAGCAGCACATGTCAGTGACTGGGTGCCACTGTGAAATGTACAATAAACAATGTGCAATCCACAGCTGCAATATGCAGCACTGTTATACGCACAACTCCACTCCTTCTGCTATCAGCTGAATATGGCTGGCATCCTGTTGGGAGCATCTGCATATACAAGCTTCCCTTATGCTTGCGTATGTTCTTTTTTTTTTTTTTGGCATTGCAGACGCTAGTATTCCCTTCCTCCCATTGCAACACCCAAAAGCCCTGGAGCTCTCCCCCATGATCATTCCATGCTTTGTCGGGATCAGACAGGATTGCTGAAGCATCTGATTATGGAGCCTATCATATGAGACACGTAAATCACAACTGCAGTAGGATAATAGGGTCTTTGGCTCGGACTTATCAGATGACCTCAGTTCTCTTCTGATGTTCTCCCAGTAAGTGTTTCTTTTATCAACACAAAAAATCTGTTCATGACCACCTTTGTAAAAGAAGTGTTTTCCAAATCGTCTCCCAATGGGAGAACAACAGAAGAGGAACCAGGTAATGTGATACGTCCCAGCCACAGATGCTATTATCCTTCTGTAATTGCGATTTACTTATCTTGTGTGTTAAACCCCTATGTCCCTATAGCCAAATATGAAATGGTAACATCAGCAATGAGATTCACTGGGGTCGTCCAGTGGCCTCAGTGCTGCTGTAACAATTTTCCATATGACTACAGGGACGTAGCCAGTCACTTCTACAGATCTGTCTCCTAGCTATGAAGCATGGAATGTCTGTCTGTCTGTCTGTGTGGCTTCTGAGGTTATTCAATAAGCCCAGCTGATGGCTCCAGAGACTAGGACAAGGAGCAATGGATTCAAACTACTAGAAAAAAGATTCCACCTGAACCTCAGAAAGAACTTGCTGATGGTCAGAGCTGTCCAGCAGTAGAATATGCTGCCTTGGAGTATGGTGGAGTCTCCTTCTTTGGAGGTTTTTAAGCAGAGGCTGGATGGCCATCTGTTGGGAATGCTTTGGTGAGTGCATAGCATGAGGTTGGACTGGATGGCCCCTGTGGTCTCTTCCAGTTCTACGATTCTAAGATGGTATCTGGCTCAGCCTGCTGTAGGCCTGCACACGAAATTAGTATACTACACTGAGCCATACGGGATTGCAGTTGATGTCTGTTGCACTGCGGTGAATAAGCTGCCTCACTTGCATGACTGCATATGTCACTAACAGGATGCCAGGCAGCAAAGGAATATAGTTCCAAACAACTGAAAGAGCTTACATCCCTGGCAGAGCTCTGCCAACTGCACAAGTCCCTTTTGCTTAAATGCTTGTTTCGTAACCCATGTTGTTGGAAACATTGTTCAAGGTGTTATAAAGCAACGTAGAGCTTACTACAATAAATGTTCCTCAAATACTGAGCACTTTCTCTCCCCCTGTCCTATTTGCAATTTAATCTGGGAATTATGTTGGCCGGTTGGGGGCAAGAACTGAAAAAGATTAGATGTTTGTATAGGTAGATTCAGGGCACTGATAGCTGAAAGGGTAGCAAGGGCACATCCCAAGAAATCTATTTTCATAGAATCATAGACTCTTAGAACTGGAAGAGATCACAAGGGCCCTGTGGCTCAGTCCTTGCCAGGCAGAGTTAAACAAGTAGGGGAATCCTGAACAATGCCCATCCAACCTCTCTTTAAAAGTCTCCAAAGCAGGAAAATCCACCACTCTTCTAGGCAGTTTATTCCACTATTGAAGGAATCTTACTCTTCACAAGCTCTTCCTCATGTTTAGGTGGAATGACTTTTCTTGTATTTTGAATACACCAGTTCTCATTCTAGTCTCTGGAGCAGCAGAAAACAAACTCCACCTTCTACAGGACATCCCTTCAGATATTTAAATATGACTATCATGTCCCTTCTTAGTTTCCTCTTCTCCAAGCTAAACAGACACAATTCCCAAAGTCAAACTTCATAAGCCTTGGTGTCCCGACCTCTTTAAAAATCCTATAGATCTGCCATGGCACAATGGAAGTAACACAATATGCAAAATCACTTCTAAGCATGTGCAGAATGCCCTTCCATATGAAAAACCACACAATCAATTTGCACAGACACATGGGCTTGAGGATGACTTCTAAGGAAAAAAGTATGGCTTGGATCTTGAACCCCAGAGCCTTCTCATTTTAGACTAAAGAAGGCATTTAGGCTACAACATTTGAAAACTGTGGCTTTGGGATCAGTTCAAGAGTGCAATAATTTGCGAGTTGCTGAACCTACCGCCACTCTTCCTTTACAGAGATGACACTTAAATTTGACTTTTACTTTCCAGTATTTGCAGGACTATCAAATAATGTGTACTTCTGTTAGCTTTACATATTTGATGTTTAAAATCACTTTCTCTTACTTCCTGCATAGCACTACAACGTCCACACGTATAGACACACAGTCCAAAAGAGGGTCCAGAGTTCCTTTACTGCCACATGAGTGAAAACAGCATAATTCTCAACTATGCTATTTGGCAGGGACAGTCACAGTTGGCTCTTGGTCATCCCACTTTTTTGGATTTTAAAATGTTCCAGTTTCTCCCCACCCCCCACTGTCTCTCTTTGTCTTCTGCTTACTTTGACTGCTGCAAACAAACTTCAAAGTGCAAAAGGAGTTTGCACTTGACTAGGTGGGGGGAACAGAGTAGGAGCAGATTTTTTCCGTTCCCTGTAGACTCAGGCAAAACCAAACTGCTGCAACCTCTCCTAGCTTCTGTGTTTTTCCTGATTAACAACTGATTAACAATATTTTCTTCTGTGAAATGTGAAATGGAGGGTACAGAGCAGCCTCCAAGGAACACATTGCAAATGAAAAAGATGAATGGGAACACTTCAGGTGTAAGCTATAAGATTCACCAATGATCCACAGGGGTTCCTCCAATACCTTTAATCCACAGCTTGGAAAAGTTACTTTTTTTTACAACCTAGCTGTTGAATTCTGGGAGCTGTGGTCCAGAAAGGTAAAATTTTCAAGTTTAGAAGGAACCAAATATGAAAAGTATTGTGGACTGTGGGGCATTAGAATCACTATGGGATGAGCTGAAGCTAGCCAAAGAAATTTTGCCACCCGAGTTGCAGGACAAGATGGCATCCCTCCACAAAATTCTGTGTACAGAACCCTACTGATGAGTGAATCTTATTCCAAGGACCCCTCACTTGAGGGCAGCAGACTTTTGTAGGGGGCACAGATCAGGCTGCCTGGAACACTCAGTACCGTCCTCCATCAGAACAGCTAGGGGCTGCTACAGATATATGCCTTCTAGTAGCCTGTCAACTTATGGTGAGCCCCATGAATTTCATTGGGTTTTTTAAGGCAAGGAATACTCAGAGGTAGTTTTGCTAGTTCCTTCCTCTGAAACACAGCCTATAGCACCTGGTATTTGTGGGCAGTCTCTCATCCAAGTACTGACCATGGCTGATCGTGCTCAGCTTCCAAGATCCAGTGGTATCCGGTGCCTTTTTAAAGGGCATTGAGGCCACATCCCCTCCATAGTACCCAGCATTTGCTGCAGGTGATGACTTCGCCCCTCTGCCTAACAGAAGCACTTTCCCTGGAGATGGATCTTTTGGCATAAGGACCAAACATGACCAATGGTAGGGATAAGGGTAGGAGCTTAACAGATTTCTAACTAGCAGTGTGGGGAGAAATTGGGAAGCAGCCAGGTTGGGAGGGCACCTCATGTCTTACTAGGATAGGGAATGTGGTCGGTTGCCACTTCTTTTCCGGGGGGGGGCTCCTGTGCCTTGTGTGATAGTCCCCCTCCTCTTGCCCCAGAGCAATTCCACTCCGTTCATGCCCAACCACAGTGGTCTGACGCTGAGGGGAAAGCTGTATTTCCTTCCTAGGAGAAGGGGCACCTGTTGAATTTCTCCCTGCAAAAGCCCTGTTCCAGAGTGAGAAGGGCGGAAAGAGAAAAATGGGGGTTTTCTCCGTAGGGAGTGAAGGCGAACTCGGGGAAGGGGCGAGGAGGAAAAGAGCGAGTCCATCTTTGAAAGTAGCTCTTAGGGGCGAGGAGATTTGGGGAGATAAGAGTCCAAAAAGTGACTTTTCTCAAGTTCTGCTGAGGAGCCCCCTCAAAAGTGGGTCCCTCGTCTCAGAAGGGGGAAGGGGTTCAGAAGTCGGGGGGCGCGGACGGAGGGGGGACATGACTCACTCCTGGATGCCGCCTGAGTTGCCGAGACAACATGCCCCGGAGAGAGGCGCCCTTCGTGCCGGGGCCGTCCTTCTGCGGGGCTGCGCTGGCTCCGTCGGCTCCCATCGGCTCGGCTCCCGTGGCGGTGGCGGCGGCGGCGACAACCTCTCCAACAGCCTAGTCGGACAACCAAGACGGCGTCCCCGGCGACAGATGCGCCCCTGCCTTTGGGACGGCGGGAAAGTACAAGGAGGAGGAGTAGAGGAGGCGGAGGCGGGCTGAGACGCATCTCTTCTCCCCCGGCCCTCCACCCCTGCCCTCTCTGTCTCTCCCTCTCTCCCCCCAGAGGGACGCGGGGCAAGGAAGAGAGGCGAGGGGGGCGGCGTGTATGGGATGGGGGTGTGGGGAGACCCAACAGGAAAGTTTGAGGAAAGGGGAAGAGGAGCGCGCGCAAGAGAGAACGCGCGGGAAGATGCCCGCTGGAGCTGAGGGGAGGAACGCCGGGCAGTTGACTGGGCTGCTTAGGATTTCAGTGCGCAAAGTGGGGGGCTATTCTTCTGTGTGGGGCTAGGGATGGTGGTGATGACATGGAAAAAGAAGGGGCGACGGGGTAAAGAAGGAAAGGCCTTTCTTGAAACGCCAACTTTGACATCTCTGTAGGAAAAGTAGGAGCCTTTCCGCCCTAGGCTGTTACAGTGCTTTTATTCCACTTTCCACCTCCTATGGAATCCTGGGGTTTGCAGTTTAGGGATGGACATTTGGAATTCTCAGCCAAGGAGCTCTTTGTAAACTACAAACCCCAGAACTGAAAGTAGAATCATACCACTATAACAATGTAGTGTGAATAATAGAACTGTACACCTCAGAAATACATGCAGAAATACCCAGACCAGGAGCTTGGAAAGGGAGAAGAACATTGGGAAGGAGGATGGATTTTTAGGCACAGACAGTGGTTGCCACCCTCAAGTTCCCAGGTGTTGTTGGATTGCAGCTCCCAGAATCCTTTTCCATTGGCCACACTGGCAGGGACTTCTCAAGGTTAACCTTCAACCTAGGGATCTGGATTTGGGAATCAGTGGGCTAGGAGGACTTGAAAGCCATCTCTGCTGTCCATTCTTGTGTAGGTTTTATTTTTTTTGAAAGATACTTTGTAAGCAAACATTACTGCGTGGTGTCCAGATAAAAAGAAATAGAAACAGGCTGGGCAAAGGATGTGTGTGTTTAGACTAGGGTACTGCTGTGAGACTTTTTTTTTTCCTTTTAGAAATCAATTCCTTTCACACCTCTTTCCGACATAATAAAAAACTTGAGGTCCCTCTGGGCCTCTGCAGCTGTCCCATCTTGCTGTTATGACAAGGATTGCCAACTGACCAAAAACAAACAGCTTGGCCTGCTCCTGTGCCAAAAGCAATCTGGAAAATCCACTGTTGTGCAAGTGAGCATTATCACAGGCTAATACCTGCAGTGAAAGGCAGAGGGAAAGGTGTTGGTAATGAACTGGCAACCCTAGCGATCACAGGGCAAGTGTTCAGCAGATTGGTAGAAGCATCCTACTCCAGCAGAAAGGAAAGCCAGGAACTCCCAGGAGCTGACTGTGCCATAACTCTGGAAGCAGAACTCCTTATGGGAAACTCTGAGAAACCCCCAACCTGTTTGGCCATTCAGGGTGAGGAATTTTTAACCCTTTATTTGTTTCTGGGCTGGATCACCCCTCAGTCTCCAGCCAGCAGACCCAATTGTGTGGGATTATGGGAGCTATGATTCTGGACAGCCAGCCCGATCCCTACACCAGACTGTGGGTTCTCAGCCATTAATCTGGCAAAGGGGAGCCAGCCCTGAGGCTTGAAGGACCTGCAGCCCATTTAGGCACAAAGCTCACCTTCTGTCCAAAACATACAGCCCTCCAGATGTTGCTGGCAGCTTTCCTCAGTGCTGGCTGGGGCTGCTGGGACTTGCAGCTCACAAAGGCCACACGATTCACAGCACTGGTCTTAAAACTTAACCTGTAGCTTGGTTCAGAACTGTTCCTACATATCTGGAAGATCCTATCTCTGCGTGTGCTTGGAAATTGGAACCACAGTTTGTTAAATCTCATCCAAGTTGTTAACATTTTTTTAAAATGGTTGTCTTGCAGTTCATTTTCTTATTTGTTTTTCCTAATGGGGAAGAGAAGAAAAGAAAAGACATTTTTGCTTCCCTAACCAAAAATCTCTCTGTGTAAGAGCCAAGGTGCATATGTTACTGTTGTCATGCTACTTTCCCTGTGAGTAAGAAGACAAAGACAAAGATCCAAGATAGCTTGGATCTTTGCCTTGTATGCATAGTGCTAGAGAATTCTATTGTGAAGATGGTTCCTCATGCCAGCCTTCAGATATCTATGATTTTCATAACCATTTCTACCTACCCCTTGCAGGGCTGAGCTGGGGATATTTGCCAAGGCCGATGAAATGCACGTCTCCCCACCATATGCCAGCCTGCAATCAATTTATTTTTCATACAAACAAAACGCAGGTATGTTTGCTGCTGGGTCCCTACATTTCACACTAGGCGAGGGTGACATTTATAACTGATGGGGCCATCAACCTGCGTTGCTTATATATGTGATCTGTGGTATGTGTGTGTGTTTTCTTTCTTCCACCTCACTGCATGGATAGAAATAAACCTTTCCATAGTTATAGTTAACAGCAGGCTTGGAGACTCAAAAATCTAGTAGTTAGAGCTTGGTGAAACTCAGTCGGTTTGTGTTCCAGCCTCTGGAAGGAAGGCAGATCCAGGCAACAACAACACTAACAACCCCTGTACAGGATTCTTGGTCTTTTTCTTTACCCTGGCTCTTTAGAAGCTAAATGTGTATTTTTTTAGTCTGGGGACTTGGGAATCAAAGAGACAGAAAGAGCAAAGAGGTACTTGACTATTTCTCCCAATTGGGTATTGAAATGGTATTGACTCAGAATCCCCTTGCCGGCATAGCCATGCTTGGAAACATTGCTTTTTTGGATGACAACTCCCAGAATCCGCCAGGCAGATGCTGCCTGGCAGATTCTGGGAACTGTGGTCCAAAGGGCTAAGGCATCCGTTCTCTGAACTGAACATATGGATCTATGTTCTGAACATAGATCTATGTTCTGTGTCCCAGCTCAGGATATATACTACAATCTATTAGTAAGAGCAAGATGAGGCAGAACTGGGCTGCCGTCAGATTTGACAGAGCTATGTCCTGCTGGGCAAAGTAGCCTGTGACTGGCACCCTTCTCTGCCAGTAAGCTCTGGCAAGCTTCCTTCCTGTGGTGGCAGCAGTGCTTTAGACTTTGAAAAGTGGCACTCTTGCAACATCCCACAATGCCCCAGAGCAGTGCTTGGTCAAGGGAATTGGAAATTCAAAAGCTTCCAGATTCAGCTGCGTGGAGCTTTCTGGAGTACCACCTCTGGAGTGCCACACAGTTTAAGAATGTTTAGAGCAGGTGTCAACACTGCCAGGGTGCTGAAGCCTTGGCAATGGCCCCCAAATACCAAGTGCTATTGTCGGCCCCAAAGCCAAATGAAGATTGATTGCATTCAAACTAAAGCAGGCAAAAAAGTGGTGTACTATTATTCCTACAGAGTCAGGTCTGATGTCAGACAGAATAGTGCAACCATGTTGGGGAGAGCTTGGAAGAAAGTAGTTGCAAATAACTAGGTACTTGAAATTAAATCCTTTGCATTGTAACAATGGTATAGCTAAGTTAGTTACGTTACAACCATAACTTAACAAGGGACAACTTCACTCCTTTAAATACTGCAATGCCTTAGTAATTACGAAATATGTGACTGCACTAAATGTAGCATGAGGTCTCTCACAAGCCTCAAATACTGGCTTGTGCTGTTAGTTCATGCTGTGTTGCGAGTACAGAGGTGATGATGAGCTAGACAGAAGGAGAGTGTGTTTTGTACCACAGGCGAATGGCTTACAGCATTCAATTTAAAAAAAACCCTAAAAATAACTATTTATATAGTTTTAAGAAATGGCACAAGAATAAAGAATTTTTAAAAATCGCAACTAGCAGTAACTAACTACTTTGGAGGAGTCTGTGGAACTGTATCTGTAACTAAGTAAAAGTACCTTCTGCAAGCTTTTAATCTTCAGGGTGCAAATTTTTGAGCTATTTTTAACACTTGAAACACCATTTAGATTTAAAACAAACTAACTTCAAGAAGGCACCAAATTGTCACAGGCCATTTCTAACCTCTAGGGTTCAGCTGTCAGCTCTGGGATGGGATCAAAGTGTAGAAGGGAACAGAGTTAGAAATTATCATAACCAGAGAAGTGAAGCAGGCAGACTGTTCCATTTTGGTATCAAAGATCACATCCTTCTTTCACTTATGAAGCCCACCCGATGCCCCAAGCAACTCATTAGCTCTCAGCTTAACTTTGCTTGTGGATGTGCTAGGAAGACTAAATCATAAAGCAGTTTGTAATGTGTGTACTGAAAAAGTGCTATGATGTTGTAAAGAGGGGCTGATGCTTCCTCCCTCTTGCAGCCCTCCATGAACTCTCAAAATGTCCTCTACAGAGGCAGGGATTCTCTCTAGAGCAGATTTTCAGGCAGCTCTGAAGGCTGAAGGGGAGAAGGGAGGGAAAGAAAGTCCCATCATGGTGGCTGGCTGCTGGTATGACAGTGAAGTGAAGATTTTAATAATATTTATGGATTGTGTCTGGCAAAAATGGAATGTATTGGAGTGCTCCTTTCCAAGTAGTCCTGCCAGAGGTATTCATGCCCTCCAACTGTCTCA
Source organism: Ctenosaura bakeri (assembly GCA_948474755.1). Lineage (NCBI taxonomy): Eukaryota > Metazoa > Chordata > Lepidosauria > Squamata > Iguanidae > Ctenosaura > Ctenosaura bakeri. The sequence continues at coordinate 768,997 of CAOLHI010000092.1, read as the reverse complement.
ATTTAGCAGGGACAGTCCCAGTTAATCCTCTATTATTCCATTTTTGTAACCGCTTTAAAAAATGCCACTGTTTCTCTCTCTTCCCCCCACTGTCTCCTTGGTCCTTACCTTAACTCAATTGCTACAATGCAAATTCAAAGTTCAAAAGTAGGTTGTACTCTACTAATTTATCAGAGGTGAGGGGAGGAGAAGAGGGATGGAGTCTTGCTTTTCCCAGTAGGTTCAGACAAAAACAAACAGCTGCAGACTCTCCTAGTTTGGGAGTTCTTCCTTAGTAATAACCCTTGCCATCTTGACTACACTCTGATGCTGCCTAGCCACATATCTCCTGGTTTTCATCTGTGAAATGTTAGAGGTATGGGGATGTTCTGCATGTTCCAGAAAAAGCATTGATTCATACCTGTATTTGTACTACATGTGACACCCTTTCCTTTTGTGCTTCCTCATGATGTAAGAATGATGATCCCCATCTGCTTGCATGATGTCTGTGAATATTGGCGGTCTTGTGGACTCTGCTGATTGCTTGGCATTTTCCCAATCAATTCCACACCACTGGCAAGGCAGGAGACAATCAGATGGAAAAACCTGGGGCTGCAGTGCAGCTGTGGGCCTTAGCCTGTCACTCTCTGACCTCAATGCTGCTGCTGGGTGAGTGCCATATAAGGAGACTGGCTCCAGTTTTGTTCTCCATGGTATCCTTGGATTGGTGCTTTTCCTCTGTGCTCTCCCTTTGCACTTCCCTTCATTCCTCTCCCTTTCACAGTTTCTACTCTCCTTTGGTATTGCCTCATAAATAAAAATAATAAAATAATATTCTTCTTGTAATCTCCAGTATCAGCTCCACGTGGTCAAAAAAAGGGACCACTGTTCACACACTTCAGGTAAAGGCTAATTCATCAGCTCACACAATCATTGGTATATTCATTCAGCTCAGGTATGGCTGTACACCTGAGGGCTATTCGGGGATTGCTCAACTTGCTTTCCTTAACCTGTGAGCAGGAGAAAGCTTAGCCCCATCCTCCTTCCATTGTCATTTTCCTCATCTGGAAATCCATGGATCTGAAAAACAGAGGCTGATGTTTGAGAAAAGGAACTCCAAATGAGCCAAAGCCCTCATTTCCCATGGTTCTTGCTTTCAGGACAAGCCTCCATGTGAACTAGAATGTCTCTCACCCTGACAAGTCACTTTTCATGTTGGGAAACCAATGGTGGGGAAGCAAGAGGGCTAGGAATTTCCCTTTTGTAGGAAGTCACGTGAGGCACACTCCTGCAAAGCCTGGCTTCATACCTTCATTAAGTAGGATACCAGTATGCTTGTGTGTGTAATTGCCTTCAAGCTGCCAGTGGACTTATGGCAACCCCATGAATTTCATAGAGTTCTCATAGGGAAGGAATACACAATACTCAATACATCCAACAACTTGGATGAAGGAATAGAGGGCATGCTCATCAAATTTGCAGATGACACAAAATTGGGAGGGGTTGCTAATACGCCAGAGGACAGGATCAAAATTCAAAATGATCTGGACAGATTGGAGAGCTAGGCCAAAGCTAACAAAATGCAATTCAACAGAGAGAAATGTAAGGTCCTACTTAGGTAGAAAAAATGGAATACAGAAATATAGGATGGGGGACACGTGGCTGGATAGCAGTACGTGTGAAAGGGATCTAGGAGTCTTAATAGACCACAAGCTGAACATGAGTCAGCAGTGTGATGCGGCAGCAAAGAAAGCCAATGCAATTCTCAGTTGCATTAATAGAAGTATGATGTCTAGATCGAGGGAGGTACTGGTACCATTCTACTCTGCTTTGGTTAGACCGCATCTTGAATACTGTGTCTAGTTCTGGGCACCCCAATTCAAGAAGGACATGGTCAAGCTGGAGCAAGTCCAGAGGAGGGCTACCAAAATGGTGAGGGGCCTGGAAGCCATGCCCTATGAGGATAGACTTCGAGAGCTGGGTATGTTTAGTCTGTAGAGGAGAAGGTTAAGAGGGGACATGATAGCCATGTTTAAATATTTGAAGGGATGCCATGTAGAGGAGGGAGTGGGCTTGTTTTCTGCTGCTCCAGTAGTCACTTATCCAGGATAAGGAGCAATGGATTCAAGCTGCAGGAAAGGAATTCCACTTGAACCTCAGGAAGAGCTTCCTGATGGTCAGGGCTGTCCGGCAGTGGAATATGCTGCCTCAGAGTGTAGTGGAGTCTCCTTCTTTGGAGGTTTTTAAGCAGAGCCTGGATGGCCATCTGTTGGGAGTGCTTTGAGGGTGTTCCTGCATGGCAGGGGGTTGGACTGGATGGCCCCTGTGGTCTCTTCCAACTCTACATTTCTATGATTCTATGACTCAGAGGAGGTTTTGCCAGTTTCTTCCTCTGAAATATAGCCTACAGCACCTAGTATTAGTTGGCAGTCTCCCATCCAAGTACTAACCAGGGCTGACTCTACTTAGCTTCCAAAATCAGACAAGATCTGGTGTCATTAGCATATTTAGGCCACCTTAGCTATCCAGGGACCAATCTGGTATGAATACATGTAGACAGATTTCCCCACAACCAGCTGAAAGAGCATGCATAGAGGCTAAGTGCATGGTCTGTGTAATCTAAGAACACCTCTCTCCAAGTCAGTGCTTCAGTCATGCAGTGTGTGAACGCAACTCCAAATCTGCCCCTCTTGTTTCTTCTGTTCTTTGCACCAACAACCCACAGTTAGCGTGCCTCTGGTATTGCAATCTGTGAGAGAGTTTCACAGGGACAGCTGGGGGCATCCTTTTTCTCTGGACATTGTTCTTTCTCCTTCTGTTTGTCTCATCAGCATTTGATCTCTTTTCTCCTCCCCCCACCAAGCCTCCCTCTTTTTTTGATAAATGACATAATACGCAAATTACATTTAGCCATGCAAATTTTCCTGGCAGTAACAGATGTTGCTGTGCATATGGAAAACAGCTATTTGTATCCATTTACTCTTAACAAAAGATTTGTAGATTGACAGAATGTGTGCCTGAAAGGAGGGCTGTTAAACTATTATATGAGCAAGGAACAGAGGCCCAGTTTGGCTTTAAACGTAGCTCTAATTAGTTTTTTTTAATATTCTACGTAGCTATCGGATAATATCTCCTAATGGGTATTTACAATGGGATGAAGGAGAGGGGGGTAGGAGGCACAGATAACGTAGTGGTAGCAGGAGCATGTGCTGTGTTTGTTCCTGTCACTGAGGTGCACTGAAGATCGTCTGTTAATATGCACAGCACAGGTAGACATGTGCCAACCAGGGGTAGAACTGGGCATCATGCCAGGGAAGGTCACCATGTTCAACTCATGCCTGAATTCTGACCGGCAGCTTCTGCTCATCCCCAGGAATGGATTCCTCTTTCTTTCCATTTCTCCCCATGTCCCTCAAAAACAGTGTTTCCTTCCCCCTCCTCTCCAACCTGGTGCCATAGAGTTGGGGTGACTGAGACTGATTCTCCTTGGGCCACAGAAGCTAGATGAGGTTACGAGATTGAGCTGTTGTTAAGGCGGCAAGCCTGTGTCTGGGATTTACTACTTGAGTCTGGGTGGGTGTTCATAGGTATGTACATCTGTATGCACAGAAGAGAGCCAGCATGGTGTAGTGATTGGCGCATTGGGCATTCAGTTCCCTGCTCAGCCATGGAAAGCCACTGGTTGACTTTCAGTGTGTCACACGCTCTTGGCCCCGGAAAACCCTGTGATGGGTTCATCTTAGGGTCACCCTAAGTCCGAAACAAATTGAAGACACACAACAACAATATACATGTAAAGATTCTGGACAGATAAGAGAACCAACTGAGACCATTTCCGCACTGGACTGTTATAGCGCTATGATTCCACTTGCAACATCCTATGGAATCCTGGGATTTGCAGTTTCAGGAGGCACTGGACAGCCCCTCCCTAAACTGCAAACCCCAGGATTCCATAGGATGTTGCAAGTGGAATCATAGCGCTATAATAGTCTAGTGTAGAAATAGCCTAGGTGTTTTGTATCGTGTCCACTTCCATCCATTTCCCCCTGATATTTTGTTTTCTGTTATTTTTTCTCACATTGAGCAGGGATGGACAACTGTCAATGGAGCAGGACTCTTTTTCACCCCCACCTCTACTGCTTTGGAGACTCGTGACCAGAAGTTATTTGCCGCCCATCCCCGAAATGAAGAGACCACACACAAGGCTTGGGTTGAACTAGGGCAATTTATTAATGTATGCCTAATTAACACGAAGCTGGAAGTGAACTTGACCTTGAACTTCAACTTGAATTTAACTTGACCATGAACTTGAATTTATGACCTTAGCAGGGGGGTCAACAGCATGGGTAGGGTATGGCAAGAGTCAGCTCCAGACCTCTTCCATAGCCCTCTTAGAGCGAGATACCGGGCCCCAAAGCCAACCCATGAGGCTGAATTAAGACTTTGGCCAGCCCTTTTCTGGAAGGCGAGCCCACAAACCGCACCCCCACCGGCTCATGCCTAGTAGGGGCAAGTCCCAGGCCCGCCTCAAGGACAGTATTTATCCTACACCAAAGGGTGCCATAGGTACTCACCAAAACCCTTAGACCCCCCTATCAGCCATGGATAAAGACAAGTGAGCTGTGGAGACCTATTTAATACCTAGTTAAGACGCCACCCTGTAAAGCCAATTGCCCAATCCCTTGGCGCAGTGTAGGGTAGGCGAAACCCCCCCCCAAGGGGGGGAAAAATTCCTACCCGGCCCCGAAGCGACCAGCAATCTTACACTGAAACCATAGGGTGAGAGAGTGGGTCGCCCAAAACAAAGAGGCCAGAGGGAGGGGTGGCGCAGCCCTAAAAAGGGGTCTGCAACCCCTCCCCCTTCCCATTACCCTGTGCGACCTATTGTCGCATGTTATTTGTGTGATCTCCTCTTTGGGGAGGGCAGCAAATGTGCCCCCCCGCCACTTGCTGTCGTGCGGGCGGCGTGGGGCTAATTCTGGTCACAACTTCTGGTTTGATGTAAAGGTGATTTAAAGGGTTGTGCAAGGTGTGTGTGTATGTCAGAGATGTTAATAAAGACAAAATGCCACAGATTTTCATTTGAGGTGCATTTGTGTTGCCCCCCCTTTTTTTTGGGCAAAAATTTGCCTGAAAATTTTTGAACAATATTTTGTGAGTGCAGGAGTTTTTGAGGGAGTGTGCGGAAGCCACAAAACCCCTGGAGGGGCTGCATGTCATCCATCCCTAATGTGGAAGAATGTTCAGTCATGTGAATCCCATCCATAGTCTGAAGTGGTACAGTCCAAATACAGGTTTTGCCACATCAGTAGTGATAAATTACATGGCGGTTCCTTATAGTCCACTACTGGCTTTATATTGAATAGGAAAATGGGAGGGAGCTGCATATCCAGGCCAAAGAGCAGTAGAGTGAGGGTGTTTTCAAAAACTTCCCCCAGCTGCTACTCATATCTTCCCCTCACCTCAATCAGCAAATCAACGTGGAACCCGGTGGAAGTGGGGAGGTTCCCCCCTCTGGTGGCAAAACAGTCCTGAGCTAAAGACCCATGGGGGAAATTCTGTGTTCTTCTACTCAAGTTGGCAGCCTCGCTTGTGTCAGCAGACACACACACGCCATTGTTCCACCAACATGTACAGCTCTGTCAAGGCTGTGAGCCTTTCAAGATCTGACTGCGCATTTGTGGAACAGTCTTCCTTTGGACTTCCGGCTGGAGGAGGATCTCACTCGTTTTTGTAAAGCGCTGAAGAACTTCCTCTTTGATTCACCATCCTAAGTCACTGAGTTGTGTTTAAGGTGCTGGGATGGGTAGCGACTGGTGGGGTGTTGGGGATTCCAGTCCATGTATTGTTATAGTGTTATGTTTATTGACTTTTCCCCTTATGGTATATGGAGATGTTTTGCCCTTTGGTGAAAGGTGTGTTATAAATAAATGTGGTGGTGATGGTGGTGGTGGTGATGGTGGTGGTGATGATGATGATGATTAGCCTAGGAAGGAGAAGGAGTATTTAATTCTGGAGGTAAGGAGTTGTTTCTGGCAACAAGTCATTTCAGATGTTTATTTGGAAGAGGATGCATGTGTGGATCCATGATAAGATTTAAAGACTTGCTGTTGAATATAACTGAGGTAAAACTGCAGGAAAGTAGCACATGTGTTTTGTTTTGAAAAACCGGAGGAGAGAGTTGCCATTGTGTAGCAGTTTGAGGCGTGTTGGACTAGGACTCCAGGGCACCAGGGTTCCAATCCCTGATCAGCTGTGGAAACCCACTGGCCAAGTCACACTCTCTCAGCCTTAAGAAAAGGCAGTGGCAAAGCTCCTCCGAATAAATGTTTCCAAGAAAACCATAAGATAAGGTCACTATAAATCAGAGTCAACCTGAAGGTAGATAACAAAAAGTACACATACAGGGTCTTTCTTCTGCTTACTTTTTGTATTTGGTAGTAATCCAGAAACAGAAGTGCTCATCGGGGTTTGATCAAGTGTGGTGAGTAATGGTGGCTGAGTCGCACTGCACTAACTGGTGCCCCTGATCTCTGGTTTTACTCCTTGGCTTTGAGCAACATGTTGGTGGGAGTGGATGAAGAAATAATTGTGGAGGTAGGGAGGAAGAGGTTTTTTAAAAAGCCTTTTTGTCTTCTCTCTCTCTATTTTCCATGATCACTTTGCAACAGGCACCTGTTGGAGGAGGACAGGGGCCAGCTCTACAATGAGGCAGGGAAAGAAATCTACCTGAGTTTGAACATTGTTAGTTATTTCTGTATTTTGTTCATGGGCGAGGGAAAGGAGAGGAACATTCTCTGTTTCATGCACCACAGTGACTTGGTTGACATTGGGCACCATGTCCCCTGGCTTGGATGGGGAGTGGTTACCATTTTCTGCCCCACCTCAGAAAACAAAATGTCTTGGACTGGCCTTGGGTGGGTAGTTGTGTGAGTGGGTGGGTGGGCAATAGCTAGAAAAGCTAGATGATTACTAGCAGGATGAGATGAATAGGTGTCCATTGTTGGCCTTTTGCTGGTGCCTCAGTTTCCAAGCCCCAGATTCCCAAAATATGGCTGAGAATCACCATCTACTCCATCTTTTTCCACAGGTGATATTGTTTTGAATGTCATCCACATATTTTGATATTTCTCCTGTGCAATCAGTCTTTCACTTCCCTTCCTGGGCTCTCTCTTCTACCTTTCATGTGAAATTTATATCCCCTTGCCAAATGAGACCAAGATTTTTAAAATTTCAGCTCTCCCTCAACTCTGCCAGTGCTCTCCATTTCAGTCTACTGCCAATGTTTTAACTTAAAATGAGCAAAAAAGGGGGGGAAGGGGGAAAGTCTCCAAAGGGATAAACTGCCCCAAAAGAAGGGGAAGAAAATGTACCTCACACAAAATTAACACTGGAACGTAAAACCAGGACTGCTGGACCTCAGCAGTTCCTGAATTTGTATGTTGCAAACTGGACAATGATTATTGCGTGTGCGAGAGCTGGCTGTGACTCGTTCTTTATAGCCGGGGGGAAATGCACCTGCAGTGTGATATGGCAGCTAAAAAAGCCAATATAATGCTGGGCTGCATCAATAGGAGTATAATCTAGGTCAAGGGAGGTGATAGTACCACTCTGTTCTGCTTTGGTCAGACCCCACCTGGAATATTATATCCAGTTCTGGGCAACACTGTTCAGGAAGGCTATTGGCAAGCTGGAACATGTCCAGAGGAGGGTGGCCAAAGTGGTAGAAGAACAGGAAACCATGCTCTATGAGGAGAGGCTTTGGGAGCTGGGCATGTTTAGCCTGGAGACGAGAAGGTTAAGAGGTGACAGGATAGCCATGTTTAACTATTTGAAGGGATGTCATATGGAGGTTGGAGCAAGCTTGTTTTCTGCTGCTACAGATACTAAGACAGGGAGTAATGGTTTCAAACTTCAAGAAAAGAGATTCCACCTAAACATTAGGAAGAACATCCTGATGGCAAGAGCAGTTTGCCAGTGGAATGCGCTGCCTCAGAGTGTGGTGGAGTCCCCTTCTTTGGACGTTTTTAAATAGATGTTGGGTGGCCATCAGTTGGGAATTCTTTGAAGGTGTATTCCTGCATGGCAGGGGGTTGGGCTCGATGGCCAATGTGGTTTTTTCCAACTCTACTATTCTATGATTCTGTGTATCTCCAAACACCATTTTCCATAATAATTCTTGTCTCAAAGATAAAATACTGGCATCAGGTTGGGTTCTAAGGCAAGTGGTACTGCGGTTACCTGGCCCCAGCCCAAGGTCTACAATTTCATATTGGTTATGGTTAATATTTCCACATGGCACTCATAAAATGAACTCCACGTGTCTGATCTGGTCACGGAAAGCCTGTGTAGGCAAGTACGGCCACATGGCCTTAGTTATGCACGCTAGGTCTAGGCCAGTAAACAACTATCTGTCGCATAGCCGGTAGTGCCCCCCAGACACAGCCGATCGTTAAGCAAATGCAAGGGCTCTCAGCCCCGAACTGCTTGCTCTATAGAAATGCTAAGCGCTCCTCATCTACATACTGTTCTAACAATTGGCAGTGCTGGCCAAATCTCATCAATTCTAATTTTGACCTTTCGGAGGCTTTGTCTCCACTAAAAACCCTATTGTTCTCCTTGGGAGAGGGCTAGCCTCCAGGTACAATCTTCCCTATAAAAACCCCAAGTTTGAGCTCCTTGTCGGGTTGCTCCTGGCTTCCACCCCGCCTTGCTGCAGCTTTGTTCAGCGAGCCTCCCCTCAGCCTCCACATGCTGGGAAACCACAAACCCAAGCCTCGATCTCTATCTTCTCTTTTACCAGACTGCAGGATCAGGTGGAGTATCACCCCAGAAACCCTCTGAAAACCCCTATCAATTTTCCTCACTTTCTGCTTCTATAGTTCTTGGTTGAGTGCATGAGTGTGTGTGTCGTTGTTTGCTTAATTAAGGAAAGTTTAATAAAATCTTTTAATTGAACAACTTGCCTAGTTCTTGTCGCGGCCTGACCCCGTAAACATAGGGTTAAAGATCTCGCTACGTTACCCTGCCTCTCGTATTGCTAGCTTGTGCTCCTTGCTAATTCCCCCAACTTAGTAATATTTGGAGTGCACTTAGGTGTCCCTCCGGGACCCCCAGAAATCAGGGTAACACAAGACCTGGTTAATTGGTTCAAACTGGCTATCTGTGGTGCCTTCCATGCCCAGTTAGTCTGTTCCCTGAAATCTGCTGCACTTTATACATACTTGTAGATGGGGTGCAGATTCTATCACCCTCCAGATGTTGCTATGTTGTGGCTACCAACAGCTCCCTAGCAAGCAAAGCCAGTGGGGGGGAATGCTGGAAGGTGCAGTCCAACCAAATCTCAAGGGCTGCATGACCTTAAAAGGTCATGGAGTTCTGCTTAATGAGGGTTTGATCTGTGGTGGGCCATTCACATATGGATAGAGGTTGCAGTCACTGGGTAATAAATATGCCTGGGCAAACATTCTCGGTGGCCCCACTTCAGTCTCGGCCATTCCTTTTCCCATCCCTGCTGCCCCTAAAATCTCCACCTGTAAATCTCCCCCAGCTTTACTCCCACTCTGCTCATGTTTCACCCCATCTGTATTTAGAACCCCTAGATCTTCCTCTCCCTGCTTCTCCCCACTCTCACTCAATCCCCCCCCCTCGGCCAACATGGACCATTATGTTGATGCACCTCAAGCCTGACCTAATTTCTTCCTGCCAGTCTTAAAAAGGACAAAGGGGGAGAACCTCTTGGATGTGCATGGAAATAAATAAACAAAAACTTGAATCCCAGCCAGCGGCGCCATGTAGAGGCCTTTGTTGATATAATTAGAGTTTTGAAATAGAATTGATCAAGTGCCACTCCCCAAGACAAATTGCATTCTTTCTTCCCCCGACGCAGCTCTGGCGCTGCAGAGACTGGGGCTTAGCAATCATCAGAGTGCAGAACAATCTTTCCTTTTACTTGAACAAACATGATGGGCAATGGAGGGGGGCAGGGGGAGGATGAGGCACATAGATCTTAGCTCTGGCAGGTGCACTTGGCAACTGCAGCCGCTCGTATAACTTCTTCATGGAGCTCTGGGGCTCTTCCTAATTGAATGGGTGAGCAGGAGTACCTCTAGAATGGGGATGGATGGTGCCAGGTGTGAGAATGGGGAGAAAGCATCCAGGTCCCCCTTGTTTGTGTGAAAGAGGGCACAAGGCTCCCCAACTTCAGATTGTGTTGATTCAGTTCTGGAAAAAGTTAGTTTTCTCGTGTCAAGTGTACAATACTGGGCCTTTGCTTTCAAGAACACTCAGCCCTCCAGATGTTTTGGACGGTCGCTCCCACAATTCCTTCAGCATCACTGGCCATGCTGGCTGGGCCTGGTGGGAGCTGACATACAAAGTATCTAGAGTGTTTCCTCATCCCTGCTGTAGAAGTAGGAATGGTGTATGAGCTTAGCCCCCATTTGTGTCAGTTTTTCATGTTATCTCCCATGTCCATTCTTCCTATCCTTGCATTAATCTTATTTTTTAAATCCTTAGTATTTGCAGGCAATATGTATGTAAATTTACGTTTATAAATTTCTTTTCTCTCAAAATGTGCAGTTCAAAACTGAATACTGATACTTTTTTTTTTTCAAAGCAGGAAATTATTCACCAGAATATTGAGAAGCTGTGAAAGGAGGCAGGTAACTACGTTCTTACTTGCGTGTTAATTCAGAAGAAATGGATCAGGTGCACTTGCATTGAAGTTTGCAAAGATTGGATTCCTTGCGCATCTCTCTTTAGAAGGCTGTGGTTCTCTCTGTTCAGCATCTGTTTCTCCCCATTCCACTGGGCCTACCTGCACTTGGAAAACTGAGCACCTGATCCTGCTGTTGTCTAAGGCTTATATGTCTGTAAGGGGATTCTGCTAGAAATATTTCTCTGTAGCGCCCTCTGGAGACCATTGTAGGATTAGCATGGGTTGTGCACTCTTCATAAATAGTTTCCTATTTAACCCAGGGACTCTATGTACTAATACCCAAAAAGCATCAGATCCCATCTCATCTTGAAAGCTAAGCAGGGCCAGCTCTGGTTAGTACTGGGATGGGAGACTGCCAACAAATACCAGGTGCTGTGGGCTATATTTCAGAAGAAAGAACTGGTAAAACTGGCTCTGAATATTCCTTGTCTGAGAAAACCTTTGAAATTCATTGGATCACCATAAGACAACAGACAGCTCAAAGGAACACACATATGCACAGTACTATGAGACTCAGAGGTGCCCTTCCTAGGGTCACAGTCGATGCATTTCAGACCTGAAGCTCTAGGCATTCCCTTTGCCTGTGTGCCAGCTGGCATGGCTAAGGCTGGAGTTTCAGAGAAAGTGGCCCAAACACGCTATCCATCCACCTCTTCACTTGCCCTGCAGCTGAAGAATGAGGGTGGGATGGGCAGTGGATGCTGCTATCTCTTGGGAGAAATGAGGGAAGAGAGATCTCCCTGCTCTTCTCTTCTCAGGGCTGTTTCTGCCTGGATAGCATCACAGTAAAAGATGTCTGAGTGAGGCGTGGGGCTCCTTGCCATTGAGGTCCCTGGAGCATTTGCTCCAAATGCACCATGGATAATCCAGCCTTGTCAAATTTGCCTTTTGACATGGCCACTTTACCGGGGATCTACAGTATGCATTATTGGCTGTTGCTTTAGCCCTTGTAGTGGGAATTACAGGAATCTTCTGTGTGGTGTGGCCCTAATCTATTTTGTGACTAAATGGAAACTTCATGAGTTCAACACAAGGCAGCATTTTTTATCATCCAAACCATCCTTCCCAACCAAGTGACTTCAGTTGTGTTGAACTGAAACTTCCATCATCCAGCACAACCATGCTAACTGAATAGGATGGGCATTGTAGTCAAACACATCTGAAGAGCACCAGCTTGGGAGGAGAGAGACTGATTTAGGCAGGTCAGGAGTTCTGGAGAACCTGAAGGCTTACATGCTGTTTTGTCACTTTAACCTAATAAAATATTACCCAAATATGGATTTTTTTTGGACATACACACACGTGAAATATGGCCAGCATGGCTTCCTTTGGTTTTTGTGTGCACTACAGTTTGTTGATCCCATGTTTGTCTGCAGAATGTTCTTCTTAAAAGAATACACAATAACCAGTGGGTTTGTACTTGCTTGTTAACAGCATTTCCAAAACTTCTCAGAACGGTAGCACATTTCCACCCTCTGAATTAAAATCAAAGGCACACTTCTGTCCTTTATAGGAGTGAAGATGAGCATTTTGCTATCTGTAAGAGCAGTCATTTACCACCCTCAGTTTCTGCATGAATCATCATTATAAGCACCTCTCCAAGCTGGAAAGAGGCAATCCCTGTGGAGTTACTCATAAAGAGATACAATAGGCAGCTTCTTTAAAAGGCACCAGATCCCATTTGGTCTTGGAAGCTAAGCCCTATCAAATTCATGGGGTCACCATAAGTTGACAGGTGACTTGAAGGCACAGAGAGAGAGAGAGAGAGAGAGAGAGAGAGAGAGATTGTTAAAAACATAGGAAACTGCCTTATACTGAGATAGACCATTGATCCATCTAGTTGACTCTTCTGTACTATGGTGATTGACAATGGCTCTCTAGGACTTTAGCCAGAAATCTTTCCCAGCACTATGTGGAGACACTAAGAACTGAACAGTGACCAGTTTTGGTTCATCTCTGCGTTGGAACTAATTTGACTTGATCCAATGAGATACTGACCCATCCTTAGAGGAAGAAGGCAAGGCTGGTACAGAGAATCATAGAAACAACAGAGAGCCTCTAATGTGGATAGTTAGAGTTGGAGTCAAGGAAGTCAATGCTTATTTATTGGGGCCAAAATTCTACATCAGCTTCTTAGCTGAATATACTAAGTAAACTCTCCTAGCCTGACTTCCTCCAAGCCTGAAGGAAATATCATTCAACCATTGCACCTCCTTTGCCCCATGCAGCTGATGGCCCGTAAAGCAGATGGGGAGGAGTTACAATCATAATAATACAGGTAGTGTTGTGATACCACTGCCATGATCATAATTCTTCTTCCCCAACCTACTTCACTGGGTGTTAGCTGCGTGGGGAGAAGGAGGTGCATTCTGCTAGCAATCAGAGCATGGGTGAATGTGACATTTCCCTCAGGTTTGTTAGGGGTGGGGAGTTGGGCCAGGAGAGGTTACATACGAAGTTAAGCACTTTACATTTACTTTACTTTACTTTACTTACTGATGCAGAATTTGAGTGGCTTCAAGTTGTTTGCAACTTATGGTGACCCTAAGGTGACTCTATCACAGGGTATTCTGGGGATGAGAGCGTGTGACGTGCCCATGGTCGCCCAGTGGGCTTCCATGGCTGAGTGGGGAATTCAACCCTGGTCTCTAGGGCCATAAACCAAAACTCAAACCACTATACAATACGGGCTCTCTGATGCAGAATACTGATCTAGATTTCTTTCTCATGGCAAACTACAATTCTCCCAGGATACACAGTTTGAGAACTACTTTTCATTATAACAAACTTGATTCATAAACTGATAGGGAAACATCACTGAGAGCATTGCACAGATGTTTATTCTGATTTTCATCCATCTAATCAATTAGTTTATGAGACCCATTTGTGTTTGGCTTGCCTCTTCCTAACCATCTGTATGTTTATTTTGTTCCTGCCCTCCAAAATGGCAGCCGTACACCATACAATCCGCTTGTGCCAAGTTTAAGCTTATCAGGCAGTTAGTTCTTCTTTTGTTTCCATAGTTCAGAATAATTTTCTATACTTTTTGTCTGGGGAATTATTTTCTTGAGAGTGAATCGGAAGTATAGTTGTTCCATCTGCACTTGGTAACTTGTTCCTGCCTCAGAGGTAACATGTTAATCCATTTCAATACACATATCCCCTCCCATAAACATTTTATTTACTCTTGTAATAAGGATTGTCACACCCTGTATTGCACATTGGACTTCCCTATAATTGCCCACCTTTCCAAATTAATTGACTAGGACTCCATCCCAGTAGATGATAAAACCCAGGGTTTTTTTTCCTTATCAGATACACTTCACTGCTAACTCAGATGAGTAAGATGTAGGTTTGTTGTGCAAGGCAAATGTGATGTCAGTGACTGAGTTATGTTGCATTTGAGCCTGGTTAACAGTGTGGGACAGCAGTGGCAGGGCTGAATTAAGAATGCTGAGAGCCTAACTATATCAATTTTAGGAGGTCTCATAGCATTCCAAAAAACATTTATTGTTCTAACACTACTTCTTAGCAGTGTATTTTTGTATTTAGAGGCCTCTCATCTTCTGAGGCTTGAAGCTCTAGGTTACCTAGTTTATGCATAACCTGTCAAAGAGCAGAAGGATGAAGATAGTGGAACTGTCCACACAGACCAAGAGAAAGTCTAACCAGGGCTGGATTATTAGTGGTTCAATGGAACAATTGTTCTAGGACCTTCACTGACTGAAGAGAAAAGAGTTCATTTGGGGTTTTTTTTCTGATTCCATTGTCACTTTCTGAGTGATGCTTTTGTTTTCAAAATTTTATGTTGTACTTGAATAACTGAGTAAAAATGCTTATGATCAGATTGTTAATATAGCTGAAGTTGCAAACTTACTAAAGCTGCCAACTCAGGATTGTCCCAGGCCGCAAGGTTTCCAGACAAAAATTTGTGCTATAAGGACAGTCCCTGGTAATGTCATTCAAACAGAAAGAGAGAGAGAGAGAGAGAGAGAGAGATTTTCCTGTTTGGAAATTAAGACAGAAATCTTAGCTAAAGCTCCAGTTCTCAAAACAAGGTGAATGGAGAGGATTATTCCTTCTCCCTAACATAGAGAGGTGGGATAAGAAACTTTTAATCTAGCTTGCTTGCTTCCAACTAGATGATGGATGCATAGTTGTGTGGAGGATGATTCCTGGCACCACAATGACTGGGAAGGAAGGAAGATGCTAATTAATTCCATAGATCTCCTGGAGAGTCTTTGCAAGTTGCAACAACCAATAAGTTAAGCTTTGCAAATACACCCTCCCCTTTTGTGAGGGTCCAGGGTGCAAAACCCTTGCGAAAGTGGAAAAAATGTGAATAACTCCCTCCTGCTCTTCCTCACTTTCCCTTCTGGGGCTCCCCCTTCCTGTTCCCATTCAAAATGGAAGGAAAAGGGATGGGTGGGCGAAGGCTTGGACAGAGCTCCCCCTCCCATTCCTATGCCCTTTGCTCCGGTGCAGAGAATTCATGCCGAGGCAAAATGAAAGCGAATGAGTGTTGGAGGAAGGCTTGTGCAAGTTCCCCGTGCTGGGGCAAAATGCATAGAAATGGCAGGGGAAGCTCTAAAGGGGGGATGGAAGGGTCTCAGAAGCCCTCCCCCCACCCATTCGCTCCCATTTTGCATAGGAACTGGAAGAGGGGATCTCTGGAGGAGGAAAGGATGGCTCACACATGCCTTTCCCCCCATTTCCTTCCATTTGTCTTGGTGCAAGTTCTTAGCACAGGGACAAGACGCATGGAATTGGTAGGAGGAGAGTGGTGGTGGGGGGGAAGGCATACGCAGTGATGAATGATCAAATTCATGAAGTTCAAACCTGTGAACATAGAGGGATGACTGTAGTAGGAAGTTGCTGCTCTACCAGCTGAGCTGAGGATCTGCAACCAGCCCTTTCCTCTTGCCTGGAGCTGAACCCCCACAAAATGGAAAAATTTGAACCTTTGTCTCCCACCAGGAGATGATTCATGAAAACTAGATATTCAGGTCCAGGTTCTGAGACTCAGCAGCAATAATTATGACTCTGGTTCACATGAGAAGCCATTTCTGTGTAGTTTGTATTTTATTTAGTAGGCATTCATTTATTTAATTTCTATGCCATGGCACATTGAATAGCTCAAACAAACGCGCCAAAGGAGTCCTATTTTTGCAGCTGCTCCAGGACCCCAACTACCTTGACTTGGTTTGAGTGTAACAGAGGACTTTTCCCACAGAAGAAACCAAAGGAAGAAAAAGGAAGATGAACAGAAGAATAACAAAAATAAAATTAAAATTAGTTGCCCTATCATGAAAACTCCAAGGCCATTTATGACCTGTACTGTTATACTGTTATTATTCCACTTTCAACGTCCTATGGAGTCCTGGAGTTTGTAGTATAGGGAGGGGCCTTTAGAATTCTCAGTAAACTACAAACTCCAGAATTCCACAGGATGTTGAAAGTGGAATAGTAGCACTATAACAGTGCAGTGCAGAAATAGCCCAAAACAGCTATCTGAAATAGTCAGTGCATTCTACCTAATCATAGAGTTGGGCAAGGTTGGCCCTGCAATCATTTGATATTTCTCTTTCATCTGTCTGACTGTCTGACTATCTATCTATCTATCTATCTATCTATCTATCTATCTATCTATCTATCCCTATACATTTTTCCACCACATTCTCCCAGCATTGTGTATCAGGAAAAAGAATCACAGGTACGAATATGAAAGATATGAACTGGCTATAAATGACTACATATTTTTTTTGTCAGTTATTAAGGTAACATAGGAAATTTTGATGACAACGAAACTTCTGTGAAAGGATGAAGGGCAGGGTCTTCTCTGCCATAGCATCGAAATTGTTGAACACCCTCTCGCTAGAGGCCTGATTGGTGTCAAAGCTGATGTTGTTCTGTTGTTGTCGTTGTTGTTGTTGTTGTTGTTGTTGTTGTGTGCCTTCAAGTCATTTCTGACTTGTGGCAAGCCTAAGGTGAACCTATCACAGGGTTTTCTGGGGACAGAGTATGTGTGAGACAAACCCAGGGTCACCTAGGCCATTTCTGCACTAGCCTGTTAATCGTGCTATGATTCCACTTTCAACATCCTATGGAATCCTGGGGTTTGCAGTTTCGGGAGGGTCCAGCCGGCCCCTCCCGAAATTGCAAATCCCAGGATTCCATAGGATGTTGAAAGTAGAATCATAGCGCTATGACAGGCTAGTGCGGAAATGGCCCTAGTGTATTACTATGGCTGAACAGGGACTCAAACCTTGGTCTCCAGGGTTGAAGTCCTACGCTCAAACCATAATTAAAAGCATTTTTTTTTCAAGTGCCTTTGGGGACAGTTGATTTAATCCAAATCTGCACATGTGCATATTGCTAAATTAGCTGAAAGCATTTAATCTGTGCTTGTACTGTTCTTAAAGCTTGTCAGGTTCTTTAATACAGGGGTGGACAAAGTGAAGCCCACAGGCCACATGCAGCCTTCAGGGGCATTTTTCTAGCCCTCAAGGGTAATTTTTTCCCCAAAATATTTTTAATTGCCCTAAAATGATCTTTAGAAGGCATGGGAGGCATTTCCAGCACATTTTTGGGGAGTGCCCTAGACCCAGAGAAGCCTTTCTGGAATCAAGAAGTGGACAGGAAATAAATTGACATCACTTCCCATTGTTAAAAAGGGTCCTCCTGTGCCTAAAGTGGCCCAGGAAGACCCCAAAGCATGGTGAAAATGTTCCCTATAGTCCGTACATGGCATTTGGTAGCAAAGAAAGTTTGATTTTGTTTTGTGGAGATGGCTGTGATGGGGGTTGCAGTTCTCCAAGGTCGCCTGAGAGACCGATGGGGACCACTAGTCTTCTCCAGTTGTCTATCCCTGGTTTAATACGTTTCTAGTCTATTTAAATTACTTTCTATTTTAAATTGTTTTAAACTGTTGGTATTGATCTTACTGGTATTGATGTTAGTCTGAATCCTTTGATATAGGGTGGACTATAAATATTTCAATAACAAATAAATAATAAATTGTTAAAACTGATAATAAACTCCACTGTTATAGTGCCATTATTCCACTGTTAGCATCCTGTGGAATTCTGGGGTTTGTAGTTCACTGAGGGCAAAGAGCTCTCTGGCTGAGAATTCTAAAGGCCCCTCCCTAAACTGCAAATCCCAGGATTCCACAGGATATTGAAAGTTGACAAGGGAGGAAAGTGGGATGAGGGGGGAGTGGGATGTTTCAAAAGTAACTGAAAAAGTAGAATGACAGAGGATTAATGTGGATTATGCCTGCCAAATTGGGATAGTTGAGGAGTATGCTAGAGTGCTGGGAGAGACAGAGCACAGTGCATAGGGACAGTGCTGTGATGGGACAGTGATGTGCTTGCACCCCTGTCACTGACTAGCCTTAGCTGCACAGAGAGAACATGAGGAAGATGCAATGTATCTTGGCCTGTGTACAGACTGTGTATCTGCATCCCCAAGGGATATATATATTGCCAAGGATGGGTTACTGAGGTCATTTCTTTGAGGGTTTTGAATCACGTAATGCTTTCTTTCTCCATTCATTTATCTTTCCAGTCCTGAAATGGAATGCCTCTGCCAGATGAGTCATCTTTGTCTAAGGACACATTCACAAGATCCTACAGGGATGAGTTAGCTATCCCACCACATTTTATATAACCTTTAACTGCCCTGCTGAAGTCACAGTCAGGCAGTCTTAAAAGGCTAGATTCTACACCAGTGGCCCTCTAAAACTGGTGCTCTCCAGATGTTCTTTACTTTAATTTCTATCATCCCCATCCCTATGGCCATATTGGATGGAAACATTGTGGGTTTTATTCCAACTCATCTGGGTGGTACTAGAATGGAGAAGGCAATTTGGCACACGCTTTTTCAGGATGTCAGTGTTGCACGGGTGAAATGGGCATTCTAATCTCCATGTGTGACTATGAGTCAACTTCAGAGACCAAATGCAATTTTATTGTGTTAGCCACAGGCTGTAGCAATTTAATGTGATTTAAAAAAAAAATGACGATAAACATAAATACAAAAAGGAATATTCTTTGGTTAAAATCTGCACATCCCATCTTCACACAGTGAATGATAATGTGCAGCTATTTAGACTATTTAGATTAGTTTAATGAAACAGAATAACACAGGAAGAGCACTGTCTAGGCGAGTTTAATAGTGCAGTCCTTATTGTGTTCTGAGAAAGCCTCAATCAGTTTACTTCTCAGCAAGTCTCAACATGTCTGATGGAATTTATTCCCTTAGCATGTGGCTCTAGAATTGCAGTCAGTCAGAATTTACTCCAGATTCGGTTCCTAGCATGGATTAGGATGAGGCATCCACTTCAGATGGGTAACTATACCCACAGAAACCTCTCCAAGCATAAATAAATCTTCCACTCTCCTAATGATGTCAGGACCCCGAATAAGTTACCTAGTGTTTAGGGGAGAGAGCAGAACCATACCCTCCAACTGTCTCAGTTTGGCAGGGACAGTCCCAGTTAATCCTCTGTCATCCCGCCTTTTCAACCACTTTTAAAATTACCCAGTTTCTCTCCCTCCTTCTCATTCCCCACTTTGTCCTCAACTTATGCCTCTGATGCAAACTAAGTCCCAAGTTCAAAAGTACTTTACACTCAGTTAACTCTTGTGGCATGAGCAACATCAAAATAATTGAATTACCTCTCTGTCCCTGTTTAGACCCAAGGCTCACTACAGAATAGCCCTTTCTACCTTAAAGGTTTACTGTTCCTCAATGCATCCTTTCTCTATAGGTAGCAGAAAGCTGGCCTTACCATTAGGCAGAGTGAAGCAACTGCCTTAGATAGCAGATGCAGATATCCGAATGACAGAGATGTGGATGCCATGCAGTGTGTGCCCTGTCCCCACCCAAGCCAGCCACTTGTCTTCAGTTATCAGGAATGATACTATTCCGTTGCAGGGTCTGAACAAAGATTTTGCTGCCAGTCTGGTTAACTTGTGTAGATGGGATGGGTAAGGGCAACAGCTGTGAAGTGCCATTTTGTCCTTTCCTTCCAGCCAACGTCTTGGGCCAACCATGGGCAAACATGTAGCTGTGTTACAGCAAAATTCAAAATCACTAATATCGTGGGGCAGTATGCACTCACCCCAGCACTTGATTGTGTTTTTTCCTTCCCAAGAAAAGCTAGATCATTTTCCTCTTCCCCTTTTCCTATGGCTGTTGCATAAGGAGCCAGCATTAGAAAAACATGCAAGCAAAGGAAGATATGATATATGGAATAAAGTATGCAAGTCAATGCAGTATAGGCACAATTACATTTTTTTTTTTGCACAAATACTTTCCATTCATGTGCTATATTCTGAGCTCAGTATTTCAAATTGTGAAGAAGCTGGATTTTTAATTTCTGTTTTTTAAAAAAATAGTTTTACAGTAGCAATGATACAGAAGGCAGACAGGAATAGATAAGTGATGGGCAGCAATCAAAGTTTAAATAAGACCAAAAAAATGACTAGTGGTCATGAAGGATGGTCCTGTGACCTATACAGGGTGTTAGGTTGACTTTACTCTCCCTGCCATGTTTTTAGGTAGCTGCTTTGTTTTGATGCTTTGTGGAGTTTACTATACTATGAGGGAATGATGATGATGGCTGATGAGTGGTGTGCTGGTGTTACCTTGATTTCTGGGGTCCCTTAGGGGACGCCTTAATGTGCTCCACGTGATAGGGAATGGGAACTCAACAGAGCACAAGCAATAGCAATGCGAGAGGCAGGGTAACCTAGTGGGGTCTTTTTACCCAGTTTTTAGGGGGTCAGGCCAAGCCAAAAACCAGACAAAGATGTCAAATAAATGATTTTATTGAAGGGAATATCACGCATCAATACATTCACTCACACACTCACTCACTCAAGACCTACTAAGAAGCAAAAGAGAGGAAACTGGATAGGAGAAGTATCGAAGGGATTGTAGCTGGGGTGATACTGCACCTTTTCCTGAAGTCCTTGGTCCGAGGAAACAGCGAACAAAGTATCGCTCAGCACAGAAAGGGCTAAGGGGAATTACTCGATTGATGGAGAAACGGTCTACTGGTATGACCGGGAGTTATCCAAAGAAACTCTTAAAAACCAGGACTATTTGTAGGGGAAAACATACCTTGAGGGCAAATCCTTTCCTGGAGAGAACAATAGGTGTTGCAATGGAAAAGAAGCTCCACAATGGCAACTCCTTTTGCATGATGGGATTATGAGGTGTTGCCAAAGTTTCAGGATCTTTGGTTACATTGGGTTGTGGTGTGAATTTATGTAGATGGTCCTTGCCTGATATGATTTTATTGCTATCGGTGCTCAACTTGGGGAAAAGACGCTAATCCCCACAAGTTGGCTCCTCAGTGGCTAAGGATCCTTTGTCTACTGTGGGCTTGCACAGCTTGAGGTCTCCTGGGGCTACGTGACGGGGGATTTTACTGGCCTGACCTGGTTTTTGATCGTTCGACCATTGCTGCCTATGTGCTCATTCGGGTGACCTCTCTAGCATGTTGAATCACATTTAATATTAAAGATTGTGAACCCCGGGATAGGGTATACCAGTGGGGTAACACTGGGAACACAAGGAGGCTATTGTAATGAATGAATAAGGGAACAGATCCTGGCAGACAGAGTTGGCTGAAAGGTTGAACTGCTGGAAAGCTGAACAAGAAAATGGGAGGGGAATGGAATAGCCTGGGAAAGGAGTTGTTATGGGTAGCTATAAAATGGTATGTTAGTGTGTACTGATTTGAAATGTTACATGTTATAATGTACAGCAAATCCAGTGTTTCTTTATCTTGGTAACACCAAGGTGTGCTGTTGTTTCTTCGATGTTCCTGACTAACGCTTTTGAAAACTCTGCACTCAATTCCTTGAACTCAGAGCTATCCTATAGATCATACAAAGCACAGTACAGCATCCTCAAAATACTAAAACATTCTTTTACAGGCCTTGCAAAACATGCTGGAAATTCTGTATCCACAATGATTACATTTTATGCCAAAAAGCTGTATTTCCTATATGCAAAGGAACAGAGAAAATAAGCCTTGCCTTGCCCAACCAGATGCCCTCCAGATGTGTTGGATCACAATTCCCTCACCCCTGAAGAGCACGGCCATACTGTTAGGGAGTTATGCAAGTTGTATTCCAATATATCTGGAGACTACTGTATTGAACATGATGAATATACTTCCTCCAAATAAGTAAGAACTCCTGATGTAATATCTGATGGCTTACCTGTGAGGAGATGTTATATTTGTTTACTGCCTTTCAGTGTAAATTCATGCAAAATAAATCCATGCTATGATGACTTTCTCCCTGCACGGATCTGACTGGCCCCTTCACTGTTTTTTGTTTGCTTTTTTATTTAAGGAACATCTAAAAGTGTACCATTTCTGTGAGCATTTAGAGCATAGTGAAAATGGGAGAAATTTATTTAATTTTGTTGCCTCTTGATATAGATTTGTAATTTCCCTTTGTGTTGTGGCAACATTGGCTTTAATGTTGTCTTGCTTTTTGGGGAGTGACTGGGCCACTCCACATTCTTTTGAGAGGAAGGGCGACACAAGGCTGATACCTACTTACTACTAATTTAAGAAAACTCTAGAGAACCTAGGTAGAAACAACAGAAACCAAGAGATCCAATATGTTTCTCCATCTTCCTGGAGCCACTGAGAATATTCTCTGTGCCCCAAAATGAAATACACAAAAGAAGTGGTGACAAGTTCATCATAACATTGGTGACTGGTAGCTCAGATGTCAGTGTGGCAGTGAATCCAATCCAGCATCCACTCTGTACTTTATAGGAGCTATCCAAAGTGCTGAACCCCATCCCTGCCCCCCAATTGAAGTGGCACCTTGGATTGTCCCTATATAAAGTTCAGACTAAATCCCAGAGTAGATTCATTGCCCTGATAAAATCGGAACTTGCTGCTCCGGCAGAAACTGTGCAAACCAACAATGCAAGTGGAAAAGAAGCAAGTGATTATCCCACAGGGCAAGGCATGGCCCTAAGTGCTATCTGTCAGGAGTAAATATTTGAATTTGTTTTGTGCATTTGAAAGGGGCTATTCATTTTCTCCTAAATGTAATGTGAACCATGAGTCTGTGCAGTTAGATCAATATCTTCTGGTTGCAATAAAGCTATGACTCTGTCTGTGCAGCTGGACCAATTACATCTCATGGCTGTTCAAGGTTTTCTCTGGCTTCACAGAGATCAGGATCTGTCCCGATATACTAATCTTCCCTAGGAGCCTGTTGGGCTATCTCCAGTCATCAAATGGGCAAGAGTTCTCTCTAATCTCGACAGGAACTGCCATGGGGCTGAGATTTACTGGCGCTGCCGTTGGAAGACTGCATGCTTCCATTCCCAGGGGCTTTGCATTTCTTTATAAAAAGGTGCAATGGCATTTTCTACTAGCTGCCCACTCACATGATTACGGGGTCCTGGTGGGAACCCATACTTGTCGGAAGTTACCTCCCCCCAGCCTAATGCCCTCTGGAAGTATTTGACCACACATCTGGAGATGGCTGGAGTGTTCAGCAGAAATTTTAGCATTCATGCTTATATGAATTTCCAAAAGGAAGCCAAGAAGTTTGGAGGAGGGCTTTAGATTTATTTGGAGCTGAATCAAATCTGGAATAAGCCAGGCCTATAGAAAAAAAGGCAGAACTTCAACCAGGATTCCAGAGGTGAGTTGGGGGCCTAGGAGTCAATCAAGACAGCATAACTGAGACAATCTGTTTTAGGGCCAGTTCTATGTTTGGCAAAGACCCTTCTGGTAGCCCCCTTCTAGAACTTAAGAAGTAGCTTTTTTGAAATATAACCCCCAAAAGCTCTCTGCAATCCACAGAGTCTTGTTTAAGTATCCTATCTGGGGGAATTCTGGGTGCTGTAGTAATTTTTCCCCAAGTTCTCCACACACCTATGGCAGTAGTCCCTCACAGATGAGTGAGCCCTGGAGGGTTAATTGGTTAATAGCAGCAGAAGAAGTATGTTGTAATAGTATTCCCATCAGAGACTGTGCTGATGGCAGCAGTCCTGGTAGGGTCTCCCATGAAAGACAGGCTTCTGCTCAGGAGCCAGATTAAATATGCCAGACTGCATTGGGCAGCAGCGGAGGATCTCTCAGACACAATGGCAGTGGCACCACAGCTAACAATTGTTAGTGCTGCGCAAGGAGGTATGATGAACCTCCTTTCTATGTCTTTTACCATGAAACCCTATGATGAGATAAACCAAAATGAAACAAGAGATAGTTCCAGAAGACGACACTCCCAGACCAGAAGGCACTTAACATGCTACCAGGGTACAGCAGAGGACAGCCACCAGTAGCACTGTGGTTAATGATGAAAATGAACTCAAGCCAAAAGGATGTTCAGTTGCTGTCATGTTTAGAGGTGAAAGGAAAATCTGAAGCTGCATGTGTTGTAGGACAATGGAACGTGAGAAGTATGCATCACAGGAAACTAGGTAGTTTAAAGCAGGAAATGGAATATCTAAACATTGTGATACTTGGCATGAGTGAGCTAAAGTAGACAGAAATGGGACATTTTGAGTCAGAAAATTAATTACACAGAAAATGAAAATCTAAGAGGAAATGGGGTGACATTTATAGTGAGAAGAGATGTAATAAAAGCAATCAAGGGATACAATAAAAAGTCTAACTGAATAATATCAATAAGACTTCAGGGAAACTCATCAGTATTATCCTAATCAAAGTTTATGCTTCAACTACAGAGGCATAAGACAAATTGAAGGATTCTATGCTGGTGCCCAGAAGGAACCAAAATACCATACATCAAAACAAGACATGTTGGTAATCAAAGGTGACTGGAATGCAAAAGTAAGACATTGTGCAGAACGGAGAACTTGGCATAGGTCTTGACCTAGCTCAAGAGTGACTGGCTGAGTTTTTGAGGCCAACAGTTTGTTCATTTCTAATTTATTCTTCAAACAATCAAAGAGACAAACTTGACTTCCAGTACAGAAACCAAACAGAGTACATAACTGGAAGCAGAAGATGGAGAAGTCCCATTTTCTCTTCAAAAACAAGACCAGAAACAGATTATGGCACAGACCATGAACTGTTAATATAAAAAATCTGAGTAAAGCTAAAGAAGAACACTAATTCAATCCTTGTGCCAAAATATAACCTGAAGAACATGCTTGAAGAATTTAATGATTAAGTAAAAAAATAGATTTGGACTATTAAGCCTAATGACCAGGAGCCAGGAGAACTCTGGACTAAAGACAAGGGCCATTTCCACACGGGGTTTTTAAAACGGGGCAGAGCGTCCTCCAGGGAGGACATCTGCACCTTGGAGTGGACTGGGTCGAACCTACTTAACATAGATCCACACCCGAGCCTGCTCTGGAATGACCCCAAGTGGTCGTCCAGTGTGCTTTTGAAAGACCGCTAAAAACAGGTCTTTCAAAAGCATGGAGCACGCCACTGCGAGCCTGCTCCCTTATGCAGATTTGCAGGCTCACATTGGTGCAAGCTTGTGATCTGCCGGGCAATTTTAGTCCATCTGCCCAAGGATGCCATAGTCTAACACTGGGCCTCTCTGGCTGGTTTCCTTAAATCAACAATCAGTTAATCCAGGTAGGCAAAGATAGGGGGAAAAGAAAGATGTTAGCAACTGAATGATGGAACGTGAGGTGAGAACAGTGAGTAGAAAAAGGATTAACAAATATTTCTTACAAATTAAAAAAAACACTAATAAATTTATGGCATTATTAGAGTTGTGAATCAAGTAAAGATTTTTAGGGAGTGAATTGCTTTCCTGTTTAGCTCATTAGTTTATTTAAATTTAGATCTAAATTTTAAATAAACTGGTGTGCTACTTCAATCTCAGTATATTTAAGCTCTCTCGTACTTCCTTGAATATCTCCAAATGGCATCTGTATTCAATATAGGTAGACACCTTTCTGAAATATTGAAGGAAGCATGAGATAAGGTAATAAGGAGAAGCTACTACTCGGTATTAAAAGGAAAGGCCATCTTTAATATTAGCTTTCTTGTTCCCTGTGACAGTAACTCAGCACAGAAAACCCAAACAATACCACATCCAAATCATAACTTCAAGAGAGATGATCTTGACCTGAAGCTCACCCGTTTAAAAGCCATCCTGCCCTGATTAATTAAATCTGTGGGTGATTAATCTCTAGATCAAAACTGCATGCTGACTCTAAACCTATGGTGGCAATTAGGCTTGGCTGATGCAAAACTGGAGAATGCTCAAATATCTTTAAACCTCTGGATGCAGCCAGAGATGTAGCAGCGACATCTTCTCCTGCCCTACCCAGCTAAGTCCATGTGTAATGATTGTAATGCCATAACTGGACCTCTGATCAATTACAGTAGGGATGATGGCTTATGGTGCATTTCATTGCCTTTCAAATGGCATTTTAACAAATGTATTCACTGTGCATGCTTGCGTGTCCCCTTTTTTTTGTTTAATTTAGCTTTCATCTATGGGGCAAAAACTTTTTTCCTCCTCCAGAAAAGGCCTTCCTGTTTTGGTTTCTTTTATTATTATTATTATTTATTTGTATCCGGCCTTTCCATATGGATTGAGGCGGCGAACAACTTACAAATAGCATGTATTTTGAAACATTTCTATACATGCCCCCAACAAGCTGGGTACTCATTTTACCAACCTGCGAAAGGATGGAAGGCTGAGTCAACCTTGGAGCTGGGCAGGATCAAACTCACAACCTTGTGGCTTGCAGTACTGGCATTTAACCACTGCACCACCAGGGCCTGTTACTTACCACAATGTTTGAAAAACAAACTGTTGTTGCTACTTGTTAGAAGTTGAAAAGATAATCTGTTGCTTTACTTGTTTGGTTGCTCAATACTTTCTGATACTTTAATTTAAAAAAAAAAACCCAGGGTGAGATAATAGCATAAAATGTGAAAAATGCCTCTAAAGTTGCCTGTAAAAAATAATGTTTGACAATAATGAGAATGCTTGACTTGTTATGCCAGTAAAGTAACTTGGCTCATTCATGCTGTGTTACTATAAAATATAAGTTTGTCACATCCTGTAACCCCTAGTGACAAGTAACTGTGTTGCTATGCTTTTTCTACTCTCCTCTTCCTCCTCCTCCTTCCAAAAATATACTTTAAAAATAGAAAAATGGTCCCAGATCACTCTAAATGGCCAAAGAAATGTTTCTGATGTAGTTTGTAAATGTTATTCACTGCCTGGGGAAAAGGAAGACAATCGCTAGCCATTATTTTGTTTCATAAAAACACTGTCATTATGTCCTTCTTGCCCCAAATAATGTTGTGTTCCTAAGTTACTTGACTCTACACTGTCTACTAGATGGTGCTGGACTATAGGTCCCATACTCTCAGCCAAGCCCAATGACAGGTGCTATCCAACAGCACCTGGAACACCACGCATTCCCCATACTTTTTTAATTTGAAGGGCTGGCCAGTGATTGTCTGGGTTAAACATAAAGAATTATAAGAAGAGGGAAGCTGAAGGGATGGAAGTTGCCCATCCATCCTCAGTGAGCAGCTGGTCACACAGCTGACTGAGCAGGCAAACACAGGATACCTGCTCATGGCGTGTGCCATGACAGGGTGTTGTCTCTCTATTTAAATTGTAGTCATTATTTCTATACTCACATGTGCAAATGCAAAGGCAAGGCTTAGGTAAATTCGTCCTTCCTTTGGTCCTCTTTGTGGGTAATGTGTCACTGGCCACCCAGGAGGAAACCAGAATAGACAGAGGTGTTTCCTGGACTAATGAAGCTCTTCCAATCACTATTCCTATGTGTTTTCGTGTGGTTGGTACCAGTGATGTAGACGTTAGTCAGCTGACTTGGACTCAAGTCAGATTTAAGTCACTTCATTGACTCAACTCAGACTAGACTCAGCAATAAATGATGCACTGACTCAACTTGACTTGAGACTTGTATATTTTTAGTGACTGATTTGATGCCCTTGGTTCAGTAATAAAGCATATTCATCCAGAAACCTTATAACTTTGAGCAATGCTTCCATCTCTTTTTGCCTACTGGTCACATGACAATCTGTCTCAGGCCTAAAGTGTGGGTGCATTTCTCAGAGGGGAACAGCAAAGGGGTTAGGCAACAGACTTGAGGAAGAAGGGTCCTTCCTTCTAAAGCTTTTGAAGCTTCAGTACTGGGGAGTAAGAAGGATCCCATTCACTACTTCTGAAAAAGCCTCCAGCTTTGGAAACGGGGGATAAGAAGGATCCTATTCTCCACTTCTGAAGCTGCAGACTCTTTTATGCCCATTGACACAAAAGCCTCCAGCTTAGGGAAGAAGGAGTAAGAAGGATCCTATTCCCCACTTCCAAAGTTGCAGATGGCAAAATTGCAAATACGAGGAGCCGACTCTGCTTAAATGGTTAGAACTGAAATTATTTCACTCTATCCGATAATTGTGGAATTTTGACTGGAAGTTGGCTTTCCGACTTGAGACTTGACTTGAGACTAGACTTGAGAGTTGAAGGTAGAGACTTGAGACTAGACTTGAGAGTTGAAGGTAGAGACTTGAGACTTGACTTGAGACTTGGAATGAAAGACTTTTTAAAAAAAGTCTTAAATACATCACTGGTTGGTAAGACTCCTGTTCCCTGGTCTGCTTTTTGGATATTTCTTGTGGGACAGATGCACTCTCCTTGAACTGCTACCTCATGCTGAGATTATGGTCCTCAGGTATCCAAAATGGCATCATCTACACCCAAAAGGAAGGTGTCAGCAGGAAAACACCAAGGCTTACAGAAATAATTTTTAAAAACTCTATAGGAAAACATGAAGAGAATATTCTCTTCCAGCACTGAGTGAGCTTAGTAGGCATAGACTTGCACATGGAATGCTGTTCAAGAGAAGGGGTGGAGAGGAACTTCCTTGAAAAGGAAACAGCTGGCATCTTTCATGCATCAAAATTTTGTTGCAGGTCCCAAATTTAATTTAAAAAAACAGAGGGAAGAAAAGGAGGCAGATGGAGAAACGCAATCCTTGCTAGCAGAGTGGGATGCTGAACAGGCATGGAATGGAGCGCTTATTCCCGTAGGATTGCCCCTCGTGGGGCTGAAAGGCAGGACAATATTCCTTCCAACCTGGAAGCCTCGTTATCCTAAGACAATAAACTCATATGGGGATGGAGAAAGACAGGCAGGTAGAGAGAGTGTGCGAGAGAGGTTGACCAGGAGGGAGAGATGAATAGAGAAGATGGATGCTCTTCAGACAAAGAGAGCATCCGCTGAAAAAGCCGCCTGGAGTCCCCCAGCTTCTCTACTTCTATTTTATATCTCAGCACTTTGAACTGTGGTGATGAAAAAAGAAAAAGCAGATTGCCAGACGTGAAAAATGCCAGGGGTTGGCACCAGGAAAAAATAAAAAAGAAAAGAAAGAGAAGATGAAAAAGAAGAGAGAAGCATCTTTGAAAACTTCTGGGTGTCCTTGGAACTGGAGCTCAAGGTCACCCGCTGTGCCCGCGTGTGGCAGAACTTGGAGCAGTGCCCAGCTCTTCCTGACTTGTGGCCTAGTGCCCAAACGGCCAGCTCTCTAGTAACAAGGCGGCAGATCACACATGACAGATGTTGGCTGTGTGGTTTAATGTACTCTGGGAAGATGCTCGGACACTGGAGGGGGCTGGGGGGCGACGGTGATGGTGAGATAAAGAAAGAAAACCAGAGTAGTTAACTTCACAGCTCTGAAATCCCTCGACACCCACAAAAGTAGCTTTATTTCCTGTGTGCTAACCCACAACCTCAGGCAGCTGTGCCCTCCATTGTTAATTATTATAATTAAGATCTAGTTTAATTGAGCCCCGTCATTTCCTCCTCTTTGTTAATTACAGACAGAGGGAGCCGAATGCATTTCTTCTGTTCCTTGGGAAGAGAAATGCTTTCAAGAGCAACTTTTACAGTTCAAGTTTGAAACGGCTGAGTAGAAAATACGCAAATGCACACATACACACACTCTCTCTCGTGTGCACACACTATTTCTCCCCTCCTTCCTGCTCCCTTCTTCCTAAATATGAAATGTAATAAATAACAGGCCAAATGGAATCTGTTTGAATTTCCTATTCTTTTATGGATTCCCTTCTCCGCTTCGTGTTACCTTTGAGATCTGATGGCTCAGCAGTTTGGGGAAAAAAAGGCGAGAGACAAGTTGAGAATCTTTCCCTAGAGATGAAAGAATTACCGTACCTGACCTCAGCAACACACACACACACACACACACACATATACACACACAAATAAAAATACTATGCAGCAGCCAGAAGAAAATAGATTTGGGATGGGGTGTCATTTTGATATTGAACCGGAGCACCACTGTGGGCTCTGGCCAACTTAGATATATTAGAGAGAGCACAAAATAAATTTCTGCGCAGACTTGTGGCAGTTCCCATTTCCACAAAATTAGTATTGCTCCGTGCAGAGTTAGGTATAATGCCAATTAAAACAGAGGCTCTTAGATTAGCCCTCCTTTTTTGGTTAAAAATTATTTTTAAGCGGGTATCTGAGCTCCTTTTGATGTCCCTCGAAGAGCCTGGTCCAAATTCATGGATGCATAAAATGCAATTGGCTGTCATGAATTTGGGGTTCTCTGTTCCTTTTTTCCTGACTCAAGGATATGATAAAGCAAAATTACTTATACTCCAAAGACTCAAGGATATAGCAATGCAATCCCAGATGACTGAGATTAAGTCCTGCCAATCTAATACATTTTTTGTTTCTTACACTCCACTAAACTCACCCCTTCCTCATTATCTGGTTGATCTTCCAACTTTTAAAATGAAGTTAGCCTTTCTGCATGCTAGATTGAACGTTCTCCCACTGGCAATTCGGATGGGCAGGTACAATAATGTTCCTATGAAGGACAGAGTATGTGCTTGCAACTCTGTTTCAATAGAAGATTTAATTCATGTTCTACTTGAGTGCCCTATTTACAATGATCTTAGGAGCAAGTATATTTTTCCTTTATTGAAGTCTTTTAAGGGAAGTTCTTCCTTTGCGAAAGTTTGTTTTCTGCTATCTGATACTGTGAAATATGTGTCTTTCAGAACATCTAAATTTCTTGTTAGGGCCTTACAATTACGTGCTATAAAGAACAAGGAGGGGTATGGAAAGTGATTTATTTATTGTTGATTATGTATTATATGTATATTGGCTGGATTATTCTTTCTCATTTTAATCTGATTTATTCCTTCATTTTGTGCAATGGCTGGCTGCTAAAATGCAATAAACTTGAACTTGAACTTGATATTGAACCAATGAGCCGAAAAACAAAACTCCCCCTCAATAATAACCCTGATCAATGGGATTTCAAGTGTATGCCATTTGGCTAGGGCCATTTGATTTTACTCCTGTCATCAATAGTATTCATTGCTCTCTTTTGAGAAAAGCGTCCTTTTGACAAAAACAATGGCAGGGATAAAATTCCACTACATCACCTTGAGGGACTATGAGGTGCAAAGGGGGACCATGGTTCTTATATTAAAATAAGCCCTTTCTTAGCTACTGTCACACGTACAGGACAGGGGTGTGGAACTTCAAGCCCTGGGGCTGGATCTGGCTCTCCTGGGCTCCTAATCTGGCCCTCTAGGCTTCCTCAATTGCCACATTCTTTCCCCATTACACCATCATTTACTGGTTTCCCAGCTTTGGGAGATGTTTTCCCCATTCCGGAAGTCTGAAATGCCTCTCCTAAGGCTTCATTACCATGTGCGTGTCTGTGAGTCCAAGTCACCTGTAAACTTATGGTAACCCATTTCCCAGGGTTTTCTTAGGCAAGGAGTGGTTTTTCCGGTTCTTTCCTCTAAAATATAGCCTACAGCACCAGATATTCATTGGCAGTGTCTCATCCAATTACTAACCAGGGCTGACCTTGCTTAGCTTCCAAGATCAGATAGGATCTACCCTCCAACATTTCCCACATGAAAACTGGGACATGTGTGGCCAAGCAACATGAGAATGGGGATGACAAAAGTTATTCATGTGGAAGAACACACAAGCTAGAAGAGTCTGTAGCCATTTACTTGTGCCTGAGCCGACTGGCAAAGGCAAGTTTCTTCCCTCTTCTGTCCTTTCCCCTTCTCCACTGAGTTGTATACGTATGTGCCTTCAAGTTGCCTATGGACTTAAGGGGACCCCATGGATTTCATAGTGTTCTCCTAGGCAAGGAATACTCAGAGGTGGTTTTGTTACTTCCTTTCCCTGAAATACAGTCTACAGCACCTGATATTCATTGGTGGCCCTCCCATCCAATTAATAACCAAGACTGGCCCTGCTTAGCTCCCAAGATCAGACAAGATCTTGTGCCTTTATGGTATTTAGGCAAGTTCCACTGATGTAAAGTCGAACCAACAGTTGGGCCACACAGTTTACAGAAAACCTACATACACTGACAGATATCTACACAAAAACTCCAACTATCACCCAGAACAAAAAAGAAGCACAATGAAAACTCCGGTAGACCGTGCAAAAAGAACCTGTGAACCCAACCTCCTGAAAGATTAACCGAATCATCTAAACTGGGCTCTACAGGCCAATGGTTACTCCAGTTCAGACAACAGAAGAGCCTCAAGATCTGGAAAAAAACACAGAAGTGAAGAAAAGCAGCCAACCAAAGGGAATATGTTTTTACCATACATCAGAGAGGTCACTGACCATATAGGGAAATTGATGAAGAAACATAACTGCCAATCAATCTACAGACCGACCAAGAAAATTCAACAAATGCTACGTTCAGCAAAGGACAAGATGGATCTTCTAACTTCTGCTGGAGTTTATCGCATACCTTGCAATTGTGGGCAGGTTTACATAGGGACTACAAAACACAGTGTCCAAACACAAATCAAAGAATACAAAAGACACTTCAGACTGATCCAGCCAGAAAAATCAGCAATAGCAGAACATGTTATAAACCAACCTGGACACAGAATGCTTTTTGAAAGCACAGAAATTCTGGACCATTCTGACAACTGCTATGTCAGACTACACAGAGAGGCCATTGAAATCCATAAACACATGGGCAATTTCAACAAGAAAGAAGAAACTTGGAAAGTAAACAAAATTTGGCTACCAGTATTGAAGAACGCTAAAATCAAGACTCAAATTATGCCAGTGAACACCACTCAGACTCTGGAGGTCCCTCCACAGGGAACAATACAATGGGTTGCTAATGTACTTAATGCACTGTTATGCATATCCCCTGACTAACAACACAACCTTGGGGGATATCCCATTTAACAATAGGCCATCACACAGGCCAACTTAACATATGCAAATTGCTTCCTCCCACCCCGGGGACTGCACAAGTATATATAATCTGTCTCACTTCCATGCCACCAGATCCTCTGAAGATGCCAGCCACAGATGCAGGCGAAACATCAGGAGCGAATACTAATAGGACACGGCCTCAAAGCCCGGAAAACCCACAACAACCTATAACTTCCACTGAGTTAACTGAGTGTGAATTACATTTGCACTTTGAGCTTAGTATGTAGCAGTTGAAGTAAACGGAGGACAAAAGAGGAAAATGAGAGAAGAAAGAAACTGGAACACTTTACAAGTGGCTGAAAAAGTAGGGTGACAGAGGATTAACTGGGACTCTCCCTGCCAAATCAGGGCAGTTGGAACATATGCATTTATCCCTTTTAGGTAACATAGGCTGGTATTCTTTTTTCTGCCTCTTGCCTTTGGCACTTCCAACCACTGGACTGCACCCCTCTAGAATTTCTTTTAATACTACAGAATGAATAGCATGGTGGTTCCACTGCCATGGCTACATCCTATGGAATCCTGTTTCTGGTTTGGTGAAGCACTAAAATTGCTCTCTGGCTGAGCATTCCAAAAGGCCCTCCCCAAAGTGCAAATCCCAGGATCTCATAGGATGTTGCCATGGCTGTTAGAGTGGAATCACAGTGCTATCTGTACATAATGTGAAAAGGCCCACTGAATTCAGCCCTTGTACTGAATGTGGTGTCTTCTTCTCCTCCACTCCACCCCATTCTAGGCTGAGGTTGCGCAAATTAAGATGTGGGGTTAAGAAGACAACGCAGTTGTCAGGGGCTCTAGCCAGAGTTCTATCGGGACAATAGAAATGGACTGCAGCCAGGATGTATTTGAGGGGTGTCACAATCTGTTGAATGTAAATGAATGGCTGTCATTTGAACTCCTGTAGGAAAAATATGTGGCACATAGATTAGGCATAGAAGCAAATCCTGTCCACCATATCTGACCTGAGGTGGCAGTGCCCCCAAGACCCTGAGGAATACAGGAGGCTCAGAACAAGTCATGAGATTCCTACCACATAACAGGTTCTCCGTGTGCAAATGCACTGCCTGACATCTGGGTAGGCATTTTGCTAATATTTCATAACTGACATGTGAAGAAGGAAAAGGGGTGCCTTTCAGAAGAGGACCTGCATGTGGCAGATAGGGAATTCCCTCACTCCATGTGTTCTGCCTGGCTTTCAGCATTTTCTTACCATAGCTAACTGAACTGCTTTGTAAACCCATCCCTGCCCTATTGTTATTTAAAACATGCCATTGCTTTTTCATCTCCCATGATATTCAAGGAACTGAACTGGCATGGAATGTCTCCTTCCAATACATTTATAAACTTACGTGAATATTACCAGTGCAATCTAGAGATAATTCTGAAAGGAGGTGATACAGTGGTAGAATTTATATAGTGTGTTCAGAATGCCTAGATGATGGCTACTGAGCCTGGGTAGCCATATAAAGGACCTCACTGTTTTCTGTTTTCAAACTGAGAGTGATGCCAAGCTGCTATCCATGCTGTGCATTGGGATGACTTAAGTCAAGCACCTGCTATTTCTGTGATGATAGTGGCACCTTGGCTGTGGAAAGCCCTCCCTAGAAAGATCCTCATGGCATTTCTTTCATACTAAGAAAAAGGGGGCACCGGAGGGGGCAGACAAGAGAAAATGAGACTGCACAGGTTACATTCTGCTTCAGGACATCAGATTTGTAAGTTGGCATTAAAAGATACACCTCAAGGAAGCTGTCCCGGATGGGAGACCTCAAACCCTCCAATAATTCACAGATAAAAACTGGGACACATTTGGCCAAGCAACATCAGTGTGTGGTCAAAATGGCAAAGATTATTTATTAATGAAGAAGAATACACAAGCTAGAAGAGGCGGCAGCTTTTGCCTGAAACTCCTGGGAAGGGCAAGACTTTCCTCCAAAGCTGAGTTAACCAAGTGCAAACTATTTTTGTACCTTGAGCTCAGTTTGCAGCAACTGAAGTAAGTGAAGGACAAAGAGGGAAAGTGGGAGGAAAAAAGAGAAACAAGGGAATTTTAAAAGCAGCTAGAGAAGTGGGACAACAGAAGATTAATCAAGATCATCCCTGCCAAATCGGGACAGCTGGAGCATATGAGATGTTGGTTCCCTCTAGCAGCAGTAGACCTTTCACAAATGGCCCAGAATGATGAAATGATTGGTTTTTTAAAACATGATCACTAAAATAAATAAACAAAAATAAAAATAAAAATAAAAATAATGAAGAAGAAATACCTAGACCTTTCTTCTCCCCCGACTCTGATAGCCAATCTGATGCTCCACTATCAAATGCCACAGTGAATGTGATTTTTTTCGTTTAAAGGAAAGCAGACAGAGAACTGCGTTGCTTTTCCTCTCCACTCGCCTGATCCATACACGGCCAAGGGATGTTATTACTGCCACCAGCCGCAGGCTAATAAATAAAAAAGAGGTGTCAAGGTAAAATATACACTTCTCAGGGAAACGCTTCTAGAGGTGGGGGAGGAAAATGACAGAGAAAATAATGGCATGAAACAGGTGCATGGACTCCCCCCTGCCTGTACACACACACACACACTCTCACGGAAGAGTGATGGAGAGGTGCTGGGGCTGAGGCGATGTGAGCTGACTTCATGATGTTCCTCTCACTGGGTACAGAGAGGCCTTCGCTTGCGCTCCTAGTCTGGGAAGACAGGAGGGGGTTCATTCTCCCCAATATTCTCTCACATGTTGCTGCTGTTTTTGCGAGCACAAGGAATGGGACAAGGAATGACGCCCTGGTTTTTGTCTTCTTCTTTAAAACAACAACCGCAACAACAGTTAGGACCTACCAGCCTTGAATGCTGCACACTGAGAGAAATAGCTGGCACATAAAAAGTGATATAATATATGAGAAATTCATAATCATAATAATCAGGGCTAGAAAACTACTTCCAATCTCTCGGTGGCGGCATCAATTTTTAAAGAAACCAACCTTCGACATTTTATGTGCCATGCAAGGCCGAATAAATATTTCAAATTCCAAAGCACCTGAGAAATTTCCAACTCTGGAAATAATGCTTTCTTGTGGTAACAAAACATATATGAGAGATACCACAGGTGATGATGAGCTTCTGTAGGATGCTTTCTTTGGTCACGGGTAAATATATATTACAAGTTGTAATGGGGCATTCGAGTGCCATGTTGTTTTGGGGCAATGATCCATCTAGTTCAATGCTTTCTCTTAAAAATGTCAGATGCTACTGGGCAGAGTGAATATGATGACCATACCCGTCAGTGCCAAGGGTGTATATGTGTGTGTGTGTGTGTGTGTGTGAGAGAGAGAGAGAGAGAGAGAGAGAGAAGCAAGGAGAGGTGGAGAGAGAGAGAAAGGCCTGACTGCTTCTTAGCTCCAAAGAAAGCACCAAAGGTGTGTAATAAAGGTAATTGGTCCTTTGGGAGCAGGAGCCACCCTGAGAGCTAAAATCAGTCACATAGAGATGGTGAGGCGATGGCGGTGGTTGGCCTCAGGGAGCAAAGTTTTTGGGGCATCCCGGCTCATAGCGACGCCACTGTGTGCTGTGGCCACACCCTCACTTACCGCAGCCATGCCCCCATGCATTGTGACCACGCCCCCATGCACCATGGCCCTGCTCTGCACACTGTGGCCCCTCCCTCTGCACACACTCCCCTCCCGCCCACCCCCTCCATGCACTCCAAGCTCTGCCATGGGCTAAAATGCCTGGGGCCTGGATCCCAGATGCTGAATCTATTTGAAGGAGATTGAGTTCAGAATCTTCCATAGCTCATTTAAATATTTGAACTAAAATCTGGAGCTGATTCTTTCTGTCTCTCTTTCTCTCACACATGTGCACGCACACACACACACACACACACACTGCCATGGATCCGGTGTATCTAGCTACATAAGATGATGGATTTTGCAGCATTCCTCGGGACAAAGACAAGGGCAAAGTAGCCTCTGCTCTGTAGCTTGCTGAAAGAACTGACACTGACGCTGAGACACCTCCCAAGGGCTATTTATGCATTAAAACATATATTAATTCAGGTCAATTTCACTGTCATGACTTAACCCAAAGAATCTTGGGAACTGTAATTTCAGGGACAGTAAGCAAGATCTCTGGAGAAGGTCTGTCTTCCTACCCCTGTCTTTTATAGCTTCCATGGTTTCTCTAAGGAAGGGATGCAAAAAGTGTGGAGACATAGGCCATTTCCACACTACATTGTTACAGTGCTATTATTCCACTTTCAACATCGTATGGAATTCTGGGGTTTGTAGTTTACTGAGGCCAAGGAGCTCTCTGACTGAGAATGCTAAATGCTCTTCTCTAAACTGCAAACCCCAGGATTCCATGGGAGGTTGAAAGTGGAATAATAGCACTCTAACAGTGTAGTGCGGAAATGCCCATAGTTTGCATTCAATTAATTGAGCAGGGAGGAAAGGAGCGTACAGAATCTTGCCCTTCTCAGTAGGCTCAGGGAAAAGCAAACTCTGGCAGCCTCTTCTAGCTTGTGGGTTCTTTCTTGTTGCGTGGCTACAGGTGTCCAGTTTTCATCTGTGAAATGCTGGAGGGAATGCTGACCCACCTCATGGTACTGTTGTAAGGATGAAGTTCAGAGGAAGGGAATCATTTATGCTGGGTTACATCTCCTTGGAGGAAAGGCAGGATATGAATAAAAATTATAGCAGTGAATACCAAGAACTGTACAGATACAGCCCATTTGTCCATCTAGTCTACTATTATCTATACCGATTCCAGGTGTGTACCTGTGGAAGGCAAAATGAGGGCATTTTCCTGCTCCAAATAATAATTCAGCCCCCTCAGATGA
Source organism: Ctenosaura bakeri (assembly GCA_948474755.1). Lineage (NCBI taxonomy): Eukaryota > Metazoa > Chordata > Lepidosauria > Squamata > Iguanidae > Ctenosaura > Ctenosaura bakeri. The sequence goes on along the minus strand of CAOLHI010000092.1, from coordinate 731,177 downwards.
AACTTTCATTTGGGCCCCAAATTTCTACCCTTGCAGTAACTTAAAACTTGATTGGAACATTTATAAGTACGGACTTTGGTGTCTGAAGAAAAGGGGCAGGCAAATTTCCCAAGGGGATGCAAACACAGCAAATGTAAGAGTTCTATGTGCAAATGATTTTCAATGTTTCATCCTTTGCAATGCTAGAAATTTGAAGACTGAAGGGTAATTTCATTTGGTGGGGCAAAGAATTCTTATTTAGGGGGGCAATGCCCTCATTTGGCCTCCCCTCCATCTCATAGCTATATTGCAAACTAACTGGCAATGGTTCTCCAGAGATCTTCCATAGCACCACTGAGGTCGTATTTTTACACTGGAAATGCTGGAGGTTGAACCTAGAACATCCATGATGCCTTCCAAATCTTACTCATATGAGACTCCATTGACACAGATGGGGACCTGGACTGGTTTCATGAGCACTCCTAAAACAATCAACAATTGGGAGCCTCAAGTCCAGCCCGCAGTCCTCATGCAGTACCAGCCAACTGACCTGGACGTTCTGCCCACTGAATCCGAGATAGATTGGTGGCAAGAGAAATGGGAAGCTGCCTCATAGTGAATCAGATCATTGGCTTGTCTAACCCTTTTGTAGGCAATGGCAGTAGGATGGGAGAGAGTATTTTCCAGGCAGGCCAAGAGCCAAAGGCCTGAAATTTTGTTTTGTTTTGTTTAAAAATCCTTATCAAGTTATTAACTAATTTCATTAAATTTCACTGAGGATTAAACTTATTTTATTCTAAACAAAATTAACAGCAACTAGTCTGCCCTCGTGCAATTCCTGTGGGAGTTGGTGGGGATCCTTGCAGAGCTAAAAAAAAAATGGCATGAGAGGCCAAACAGCCCATAGCCTCCACTTTCCCCAACCTCTGACCGAACCCAATACTGTCATCAAAGACTGTTAACGCTCTCCAGGGTTTTAAGCCTTTCTTGGCCCTGCTTAGAGATACTGGGGACAGAACCTGAGACCATCTTCATAAAAGGCAGGTCCTTTTACGCACTAAGGTTCCTAGACTATGTCAGGGCTTAGACCCTCTTCTTTAGTTCGCAGGGCAAAGGGGCGAGAAAGGGTGAGAAAGCTGCCTTAAAAAGTGTCATTACTGAGGGCCTTTCCGCACTACACTGTTATAGTGCTATTATTCCACTTTCAACATCCTATGGAATCCTAGGGTTTGCAGTTTAGTGAAGGGCATTAAGAATTGTCAGCCAGAGAGCTCTTTGGCCTCAGTGAACTGCAAACCCCAGGAGTCCATAGGATGTTGAAAGTGGAATAATAGCACTATAACAGTGTAGTGCAGAAAGGCCATTAGACTTGGTTCTTTTTGTTTGAATGGCATCCTCTGAGCAGCTGTGGTTTATGCTTAATGTTTCATGCTTAATGGCCACAGCAGGGTCTGCCCCTTGTGACATCAGCCATATGACGTCACCAAGGCCCACCGCCTGTGACATGATTATTAATTATTACTATTCCTCCCCTTCCTATATCACAAGAACTCAGAGTGAGCCACAGCTAAAGTCAATACAAACATATTAAAACAATTCAATTGTTTAAAAAATTAAATAGACTAAAATCATATTAAATAAGTCAACAAGGTAAAACAGGGGGAAAAGCTTGCAACAGTTTTAAACTACATGCACAAACATTTTAGCACATTTTGGTCTTTTGGTCTTGAAATTTTGGTGCCTTGGATAGTTCTGACCAGGCAACCCTATTACTCAGTGGGCTGCTGATTGGTACAACGAAGTCTAGTTCTACAAAGAATGCACATTGTGTAGTTACAGCAGGTGGATCCCACTTTAAGTGCGATGGCTCCATCCTAGGGACTTTTGGGATTTGTAGTTTGGGGAGACACTTAAAATTCTTGGTTTCATTCCCACTGAATGACAGCACTAGAGCTGTCTAGCAGAAAATTCTTTAAGTCACTCCCCAGGCTACAAATCCTAGGATTCCATAGGATGGAACTGTGACTGTTAAAGCTGGATCAAACTATTATAGCTGCCCAATGTGGACATACTTAAGTCAGACTAACTTTCACTGCTTTTTCCATCTCCCTTCACCCCCATCCATTCCCCCTCAAGTCCTTCTCACCACCATCACCATCTTTTTGTCAACTCTAACCCCATTGCTACCATTGGCTGCTGAGTCAAGGAGTGCTGGCATTCCTCTCCCCGCCCCCCGCCCCCGATTCTGTCTCAGTGGAGCCACTTCCGAGTGGCATGTTTTACAGCCTCTCCAAAAATATTATTCAAGATGAAGGAGAATCATGGCTTGTGCAGGCGCCAGGCCTTCGCTGGGAATATATCATCCCGAATTGGGACTCCTCTCTCTGCACTGTGATGAAGTGCTTCATTAATGGGAGATGCGGCAGCTCAGATGCCGGCTGATTCAACAGCTTCTCCGACACCTGACATCTCTGCACATCCATTTGTCCCGAAAACCTTCCCCACACCCTGACAGGAGCCCCCACCTGCCTCTCATCCCTGAGAGGTTATTAAACTGGATTTTCTTATAGCACAGTGATTTCCTATTAGGAGAAAAGAGAGAGAGAGAGTCATCCAGCAAAGTGCAATGTGAAGTCAAATCCCTCGTCTGTCCCCAGCTACCACCGTGAGTCCTCCTGCTGGCCTGCCCATGCACAATGGCTTCCAGATGAGTTCAGGAGCTGATGGGTGGCAGTGGGCACTAATGAGCAACAGGTGGCATCTGGGAGAGAGGGCTTCCTCCTTAGTGATTAGAATATATCTATAGTCTCACCTCCTTGTCACTTGGGTGAGGGCACGCGGGATGGCACAAGCTTCACAAATTGCTGTTTAACCCATATTTTATTAAAGCCAGCACAAAGTCTCTACAAAGTGCTCAAACTTACAAAGGGAGCTTTCCTGCATAGAGCAAGGGCAGTCAATCTGTAGTCCTCCATTTGTTGTTGGACTGCAGCTCCTACTGGCCCCAGCCAGCACAGCCAGTGGTGAGCATTAATGGGATTTGCTGTCAAACAATATCCAGAGGTTCTTGTGGGTTTTTCGGGCTTTGAGACCGTGTTCGGGTTGTATTTTCTCCTGCTGTTTCGCCTGCATCTGTGGCTGGTATCTTCAGAGGAATGGGTCCAGAGGGTCGCTGAGAGGATACTGTGAGCTTCTTGTGGAGAAGTTTTCATATACTATTTAGTATCCTGTGTGTATGTCAGAAAGAGAAGTAGGGGAAGGATGTGTGTGAGAGAGAGACAAGGGTTGGGAGCTGTTAAAATAAATAGAAAACACTGAGATTGTCAGAAACTTAAGTGTGAAATTTGGGGTTGCTACATGCCTCACTCTACCTCAGTCTCATATAGGTAGCTGTTTTGGAATGGTAGTAGATGAGTCCTCCTCATTTACTTTTCATTCGCTTTCCACATCTCCTCATCACCCTGCCTAGCTTGTATACACAATATTTGTGTGTCAACACACACAAAGCTAAATCCTGACCATTCACGCACACTTACACATGTGGGTAAATCCTACGACTTGGGTCCGAAGATGTTAATGTCAAAGCTTGGGAATGTGATTTTCTGCTTTACAACTTCCAAAAACCTGAAACCAGCATAGTCCAAAAGAGTAACTCCCAGCCTCTGGTATTAACATGAGGATGTTGACAGAAGGAAACTTTCTCTTTTTTTCTTTCTTCTTGCAGCCACTTGTACAAAGCTCACAAAACCTCCTGGGAAAATCTGTGGGGTGGGTTGGCAGAGAGCTCCCGAACATTGCAGGAAGCTGATAGTGGTAGATGAAATGATGGGAAGTTAATTTACTTTCGTTTCCCATCTAATGTGTTAACTGAATAGTCATTGGTAGCCATTTCTGATTCTTTTGACCATCATGATATTTTTCAAGAGCCCTTGAAAAAACTAAGAGAATTTCTGCAAGCCAGAAATTGATGACTAGTCTATCTGGGAATGAAGTCTTTGATCCTCCCCAGGATAATGGGGGTCAAGCAAAGATGGAGAGATTGCAAAGTAAAATACTTATCTGTGTGGGTTCTAGCACTGCTCACTCCACACATTACGCAGGCCCATTGTATGTGAACATGAGCTTGTGGATGGCCAGGGCTCCTGTTGGTGTGTGTACCAAGGAGGTATTGTGTTGATCTGCCTTCCATGAAACTGACAAATGGATACAGATGGGGTAATTAATCTCAGACTATATCAGAAACTCCTCTCTCCCACATATTGTAGTAGGTTTAAAATGTCATTGTTAGTTCTAGAAATAGATCAGAACAGGGGACATGTTGTATGAATATTTTAAGACATCCTGATAAGTACAGGTACAACTCCTGCCAAAACTGAGGGCTTTTGGGGGAGTCTGGATGAGCCCTGAGAAGAGGAAGAAGAGCATTTGGCTCTTCTCAGTCTTCCCTGGACTTAACAAAGTTTTTTGGCTTATGTTTCTGAGGCGGAGAAGAAAAAGAGCAGGTTTTTCCATTGACTGCAATGTAATTTAATAACTGAGATGTTTTCCTCCCAAGAGCTTGGGGAAAATGAGAGAGAAGCGATTGGTCTAGATAATGTAAATGGGAGACTTCTGCGTCTTTCTTCTCCATTCCTTCTCCATTCCTCCATCTCCATCTCTGTTCAAGCCACTTCCTTTGAGGAAGATGGAAAGGAGGTGGCAGCAACAACACAGCAGGAACTGCTTCAAGGTCCAGGGGGCTCCCCCTTTCCTTAAGTGGAGTGAGGCAGCCGCTTTCGGTGGCAGATTTAGGGTGCCAGTGCTGCAAGTTGTTTATTTATTGGATGACTTCTTGTTGGGTTTCTTTCTTTCTTTGTTTTGCTACCAGCGGTGTGGCATAAAACCTGTTGGATATTCAGCCTGGTTTGGGGTACTTCACACCTTGATTTGGGGATGCACATACATGTGTGGGTGTGTGTTGCCATTTACTGTTCTGCCTCAGGCAGCAAAATGTCTTGTGCTGGAGGAACTCCCAAAACCTTTTGATCCTCAGTCAGCTGAAGAGGGGCTACATCGGCTGCCATTATTTATTACCTCACGAAAGAACCTTGCTGTAGAAGTAAAAATGCAAACTTTGGTAGAGGTTCTTTGGGTCAGAACGCTCACAACCTCAGAGTCAACATTTGTCTCTGTTGGAAGGGCTTCTTTTCTCTCTTGACATACAACCCCTTGAAATGAGAAAGACAGTCCTAGCTGAGAAAAGAGAGCAGAGTTTAAGAGAAGAATAGGAATGGACAAACGTTTTTTGGGGGGGAGGAATAGAAAGCACAGGATGCCCCTGTTGCCCACTCTTCCCTCCCTCCTCCCTTTCTCCCTCTGTCTTTCTCACTCTCTTAACTTTCTCCTGCAGTTGTGACTCTACTGTCAGAGATCTGCAAGTGAGCATTTCCATGCTCAGAATGGGAGCTGTGAAGGAGAAAGAAAGAAACATGGAAACATGGAAGTGCAGGTATGTATATGATGAGGTGGCTGGGTGGGTGAAAAACAACTTGAAATATTTTGAAAGAGCAAAAAGCAAAAAGATAATGGCTACCACTCTGCACTCTGCAGCAGTGGCTTGTGGCTTCCATGCCAGTGGGGCAGTGAATCTGAGTTTTGATCTGAATTTTAAAATAGTTGTCCAAGATATTCCACCTATGTTTGGGAGAGTAGCTTGGATGTTTTCTTTAAAGAGCAGAGTAAAACCCAAAGAGGATTCACAGCCCAACTGACATGGAAGCCACCAGTCACCACTCACTATATGAAGCACATACCTGACTTTGGTTTCTAAAGAGAAAGACACCAAACTTCATGTCTACCTAGAAGCTCTGTCCTTCTGACTAGACTGGAAATATTGCCCCCAGTGTCAGATGTGTAGGGAGAAGGGAGGCCTGCTTGGGAGAGGAGAGTCCTCTGTTGGAAGGGCTGGTTCTCCAATCCAAACCTAGTTTAAAGAGAAAGAAATATCCAAGAACAGTGATCTCCCATCCACAGTGAGCAGCTGGATAGCAGGCTAAGGAAACCCAGAGATCTCCAGACCATGGTCCTCCCCATAATGGCCTTGTCCCAAATATCTCATTCAGTGATAATGATTATTTCTAAATATGTAACTCTACTTATAAATTAGCCTATATGCATATAATGCAAATCATGTCCTGTTTTGGCACTCAGATCTTTGGCCAATCCTAATCAATACAAACAGGAGCAGCCATATAGACCATATAGTATATCCCAAAGTCCATAATGTGGTGGTACACAAAGGTATAACTACAGGGGAGGAGGGTAAAATGAGGGTCTTGCCCCCAAATAAGAATTCTGTCACCCTTCTTCTGGGGAAGAAGAAAGGGTTGTGAAGGTGGGTATACTTGCCTAGGTGCCATGTTGCTTTGAGAAGGTACAAAGGTATGGTATGCAAACTCTACATGGACCCTAGCTTGGAAGGTTTTCACTTAATGCTATCCACCACTTACTTGTTGCAGGAACTGCTAATACCTTCAGTCTTTTCTTCTGCTGTTCCTCATGCCAAGTATAAGAAGCAAATATGGTGAGAGAGGGACTTGGGCAGCCCAACAGCCACCTCAGGTGAAAGGTATCAGCTCAGGGAGGCATGTGTCATGATAGATGATGACTCAGAGGTTGATGAGCAATTGATTGTGCCAGAAACAAAGCCAGTGATTGACCAAACTGTCTTGCCAACACCATCAGCTGAAAGAGAAGCCGAGGCAGAGTTGTTGCAGCTAGTGTCAGAGGAAGAGAGGGTCAGCAATGATTCAGAGGAATTAGATCCACCTTTGTCCCGCTGCCTCCAGTCACAGAGGAGACAAAAAAGAGCAGCTCAGAGGGAAGCCATTTTGGTGAGACTGAGAAAACAGAACAATGATGACAAATATCTGTTTTCCTTGGCTATATAAATCTGTCAGTGTGGCTTTCTGTTTGCTTGTAGCAAATCACTACTCAAGCTCCCACAAGCCTTGTGTTCCAGTTCTCTTGACTTTTTGGACAGACCTTTGACATTCTGGACTTTTGGATTGACTTTGGCTTTGGCTCGGCTCAGTGTTTCTACTTAATTGTTAGCATTGGACACTCCCCACTGCTGTGCCTCCTTGGCAAGTACTATCGCTTTCCTTCCCTTGTTGGTTGATAAACATGGGCTGGGAGTTGAACTCTGACACGTGATGAGAGGGAAAGGAGTTTCCTGTGATCAATGGTGGCTGGCAGGAACATTTGATAGTGAATAGAAAGCCTTCTTTGGGTGGATAATGTTTTTTATGGCCATAGCATTTCGTGTTGGTGGGTACCAGATCTGATCTTTAGTTTGAAAGAAACTATCTAAGGTGCTGAACTCATATTCTCTAAACAGATTCAGCACCATGGATAGCTGCCCCTGTCTATAGTGTGAATGGAGATTCTCATTGGGACAGATGCTGCCTACAGGTCATCTCTTCAACAGCAAATGTTCTCTAGTGCATCAGTTCCCATTGGTGGAAACCCAGATACTGTTGGACTGCAGTTCCTAGGAAACCAGAATGTTGGCTATGCTGGCTGTAGCCCCTAGGAGTTTATGTGCAACAGTGTCTGGGGAACCAACATTTGGGAATGGCTGCTAGTGAACAAAAACCTGTCTTTGGGTGGATATTGGTCTCTATGGACACAGAGATATGGCTGCAACCATCGTTATTCCAAGCTCTGCTCTCATATCCTTACAAGTGGCATGATGCACAAATATGAATGTTTTCCCACTCTCATTATTTTGAACAACTACAATCAAGTCGCTTGGAGATGGTCCCCCTGGATGAGAAAATGTTCACATGCAACTGTCAGATAACCAGTCATACCCACAGCTTCCTGGTTGTTCTGACCTAGATGCATCAGACCTTGCAAAAAACAACCGAGATTGTTTTAAACTCCATAAACAATGTTCTGGCACTTCAGAGTTTCTGTCGATATATTTCAAACTGTGCACTAGCGGTTCTTTTTCATGAGTATTTATTTCTCTTCCTTCTGTGTAACGAATCTCTGATTGTCTCTTCTGTTATTTAGTTCTGTTTTCTCCAGAATGAGATCCCTGCACTGTAAATCTTGGAGGCATGTTTCCTGTTTCACAATAATAAAAAATTCATATGAACTAATACAAACAAACAATAAAGTGGCAGGCAATAATTAAACAGTGAATTAGCAGGATTTATTTCCGTTGATGACTTGGGCTGATGGATGAGGCTGAGATGGGGGAAATATAGTTTCCTGCCCCCCTGTGTGTTGCCTGTAGCACCTGATGTAAGGGGCTGGAGCACACAATCCACCCTGCTCAGAGACCACCATCACCCCATCACCCCTGGGCTTTGCACTCATGATCTTTGAGGCACCTGGGATGCCTCAGTTTGTTCTTTCTGTGCAATGGGTTCCTGTTGTGCAGCAGAGAAATCCAGGCTCCAAGGAATGCTCTGATGCTGTAGCATGGCTCAAAAACTCCTACCCACTTGAAATGGCACTTGCTTTATACCCATGATCTTGATGTGATCAGCAATGCCTGATCTGGAATGTTTTACACCCATGGTTTTGATGTGATCTGGAATGCCTCAGCTTGCTCTTTCTGGGCAATGGCTTGCTGCTGTGGAGCACGGAGGGATGTAAGCTCAGAGGACTTTTTTTCTCCCTTGCGTGAGAGGATGCCACCCTTCTGAACTAAGGTAAGAGGATATTCTTCAGTTTGGCAGTACTGCAATTGAAATGCCTTGCTTCCGGGTCCTTAGGGTCTTTGTAAGGGAAGAGGATGGGGAAGAAAGCTGGCTGCTGCCGCCCAAAGATCCCTTGGCATTTCCTGCCATAAGCTGCCCTACCCTCCATCCCTCCAACCTCAGTAGCAATCACTGTGCCTGTGAAGCTTCTCTTTTTCCTAGCTCTCTGGCGAAGCATTTCCTTGCTTGTGTCATTGGGCCTCTCTGGCTGGCTAGTGTGTCCCCCCCACCTCATGGAACTGATTCTTAAATCCATGCCTAGGTTTGATCACAAGGGGGGAAAATCACCTAGGGATAATGCATTGCTCTAAATATCCATTTGCAAAGTAGCAGTGGGTGAGTCAATCTAATCCCACTCCCTGCCACTTTTGTATCAGGTTCGCCTGTCATTCATGACCCTGTTCTGCCCCTTTTCAGCACTGATCCGCAATTAATGCCTATCTATGCCCAACTGTATTTGCTCTCAAAGCATACATTTTGTAAGGCTATCTTGATACTTTTTACATCCGTGAACTATACAGGAACACTCAGAAAGTGTGAAACCTAGAGAACATTTGTGTTCCGATTTGCACCTCACTGCAGCAGGTATTAACTCTAGTAGCTTTCATTTTAGAAACTAGATTTTAAAAAATACCATACTTCAGCCTACCCTAAGATCCCTAAGATGGCACCTTCTCCTCAAAGGTGCTGAGCTACAAGTCCCATCACTCAGCCAGCAGATCCCTAGGAAACACCATTTGTAGGTGATGGAAGTTGTAGTCCAACTCTTTGAAAGGGGTACAGCTTGAGGAAGGATGATCTAGCCCCTTTCAGATGTTTTGCACACATTTAGACAATCTAACGGGTGGATGTACCCTCTGTGCCTCTGCATTGTTGAGGATGTGTGCTGAGCCAACCATGCAGAGCTTTATACATGTGGGCATCCCCATGGTTTGGAAACCCAATCCACAGCATTGGGGGAAATGGCTTTTTTAGACTATACCTCCCAGTGGCCATGCTGGCTGAGGAATTCTGGAAGTTGTAATTAAAGACAGGGGAAGTAGCTCTCCTCAAGTGGCATTCCAACTCAGAAGGGAAACTTGCTCTCTACACTCTGACTCTCCTACTCAAAGAAGAACACAGAGGGTAGTGCTGTAGGGGAACAGAACTACCTGGTCTGCCCCTGTACTTGCCCAACTCTCAGCAAAATAACTGAACGGGCTTTTGTTTCCCCCTCCTCATCCTGGCAAAGGAAGGAAACTGGCTAGCCTGTAATCCCTCCTGTGCCTGCCCTGCTTCTATTCAGAGCGCTAACTGCCCTGACTCTGGCAATAAGGACAAGAGTGTCTCTGATGATCCCCAGTAATGAGGGACTGGTTCCCTGTCTCATCCAGAAGATGGAGATGTGGCATTCCTCCTGCGTACCTGCCTCTAGTTGTTTTTTCGACTGTAGTCAGGAGCTCATAAAGCCGCCCTCCCTGGCTCCTATTTCACATCGAGTATTGGCTATTATATAGTGCTAATATTTCTTTGATTCCTCCCCCTGCTTTCCCCTTTCTTTCTCGCTTCCCCTGTCCGTATTATGGTAGTTTTGATGAGTCTGTCCTTGCTAGGCGATTGTGCTTCATTCCTGAGCTGCCACTGGCTCTCAGAGAGAGAAATGAGCTTGTGTTAGAGGCAGATTCATTCAGCCAAGCTTCCCAAAGGACTCTGAAGAGAGGGAAAGTGCGGTGGGGTGAAGTGGTGGGGGAACAGAAGTACAGGTTGTGGGACACAGAAGAGATACAGGCCTCAGCAGCTAGGTGACCCCGAGTCGAACTGATTTTCCACTCCACAAGGAACTGAGAGAGGATTCAGACATGATGGTGAAGCACCCAGAAAGGATGTGTGCCCATGTTGTCCAACATTTCACAAATGATAAAGGGGACACATCTGGCCAAGCAACATCAGAGCTTGGTCAAAATGGTGAAAGTTGTTAATGAGGAAGAATACACAAGCTAGAAGAGGTTGCAGCAGTTTGTTTTTGTCTGAAACTACTGGGAAGGGCAAGATTCTGCCCCTTCCTCTCCTCTCCTCTCCTCTCTGCTAAGAGAGTACTTTTGCAGTTTGAACTCAGTTTGGAACAACTGAAGTAAGCTGGGAACAAAGGGGGAAAGCGGGCGGAGGAGAGAGAAACTGGGACAGTTGGAGTTTTAATCTGAGCTGGAGAGGATGCCATTTCTCCCAATCTGCATTAGTCTTTAAACTGCATTCTAGACCCAGTGCTTATGAGGTTGCTGCCCCAGCACTGGTCATTTCTGCACTAGACGGTTATAGCGCTATGATTCTACTTTCTGGCCCCTCCCTAAACTGCAAACCCCAGAATTCCATAGGATGTTGAAAGTGGAATCATAGTGCTATAACAGTCTAGTGCGGAGAAGAGAAGTGGAGAAATTTCTGTCTTCACTCCTGAAATGGGGGCACAGCTATGGTAGCAACCTAGCTGCCAGTTTTTGTTGAAAAGGCAGTCTTCTGAAAGTGAATCCTGATAGTATTTTGGGTATAGAGTTTAGCAATTTAGAGGTTTGAGTGCTGGACTAGGACTTGGGGAGACCAGGGAACCCACTGGGTGACCTTAGGCAAGTCATACTCTCTCAGATTCAGAGAAAGGCAATGGCAACCTCTGCCTGAACAAACCTTGCCACAACAACCTCGTGCTAGGTTTGCCTGGGGGTTGCTATAAGTCAAAAAGGACTTGAAGGCACAAAACAACAACTATAGTCCCCCCTCCACATTTGCTAGAGTTAGGGGTACAGGGCCCTCACAAAAGTGGAAAAATTATAAATATCAAAATGTGTGTTTGTGGATGTTTGTGGGAAGGGGACTAAGGCATGGTGTGGAGAGTGGGCACCCAGGGTCCGAATTGGGCCGGGAAAAGGAGAGGGAAAGAGGGTGGGTCAGTTTGGTGGCCCTATACTTCCTTTCTCTCACCCATCTCCGTGTGTGTGTGTGTGTTTGTGTGTGTGGTGCATCAAGAGAAGGTTTGTGGTGCTGAGAAATTAGATCACGAGCCATCCCTAGCTGGCTAGGCAGCGCTTGGTGGTGGAGGAAGAGGATCAGAAGTAGATTTTTAAAGGGCTGTATGCCCCAATCAGAGCTGCTAAATGGAGAGGTTCCACCAGAAAAGAAGCACTTGAGGTTGGGAGAGGGCAGGGGTTGGAGAAGCTTACAAATAATCAAATCCATGAAAGTGAAACTCACAAATATGGAAGGTTGACCGTACAACATGTTATATACTGCCTTTGACATTTGGACTAAAACCTGGAATGGATTCGTGCCCCGTTAAGCCTAGAAAGCCCAAAGCTACCCTTGAATCTGACCTGTTTGCACTCCTGGTGTCAGAAGAGGCATAATAGGGTCCTGTTGGTTTTGTGGTGCTTTTGGTTTTGTGATGGTCTCTGAATCAATACAGCTGTTTTCCATAGTGGGGAGCTTGCTTCACCACACTTTGTTATGAATTGAACCAGGACAGTGATGTTTGTCTGTCTCTTGTCCTGATTCTGAACATAATGCTGAGGAGACTTGCACCACTAAACTCATTTCCCCAGGCATAGAAAACTGCCAGCCTTCCTTGCTTTCCTGTTTTAGTGATGCAAAAAACAAAACAAAAACAAAAAAAACAACCCACCTGATAGAGTTTTGTGATTAAACTCAGCTCAGTCAAATCTTGACTGGTTAATTCTGCCAGTCTGACATCCTGTGTTCATTAGCTCCATAAGTGATATTCATTAGCGCAATTTGTTTAATTAATTTACAGTTCAGTATAGATTTGAGTGATCGGTTTTATATTAGATATCACTTCCGTTGCGTAGTCATTAGCGTGCCTGCTCTAAGATTCAATATTTATCTATTCAATATGTTCACATTTCCATATTCCTTTGTTTGACTAGCTCGGCCTAGCATGGTCATTTAGTTTCGAATCATTCAACTGTTGTTTTTTTAATGTTATAGGTTACAATTCTGCACACAGACAGTTGGCTCAACCCCTTTTGAAGTCACGAGGGTTTAAGCAACAAAGAGTCTTGTGGCATCTTCAAGATTAACAAGGTTTGTTTGGCAGAAGTTTCTGTGGACCGGAGCCTGCTTCACCAGATAGTGGGCTGCAGTTCATGAACGCTTCTGCCAAATAAACCTGTTAGTCTTAAAATGTGCCAAAAATTTTCCCTGTTGTTTTGTTGCAACAGGCCAGCATGGCTGCCTCCCTCCTCCCAAGTTTTCACAAGAAGATTTAAGCAGCCCAGCTTTCAGGGGTTTGCAGTGTGGTTTTAAAATTGGGACTGAGTCAGGTTCATTGGGAAACTCCAGAACCGTAAGACAGGAGTTGGCAAAATGTGTGTCACAGGCTGGTTATGTAGCTCTCAATCTTTCCACAGCCCAATCTATCCCTTTTCTGCTGTCCTTTGGGTGATTTGCTTCTCTTGAAGCCTCTAGGACTTCAAAGGCCCACATCAACAACTGCCTGGTCTTCAAACCAGAAGTGGACTTCTGGATACTTCTATTTTTATCCTTTTGTTTTGGTTTGTCCTAGCACTTTTTGAGCAGTCAATATGGCCCCTGGAGGCTCCCAGGGCCACATCATTGGCCTCTGGACCCCCCTCAGTTGTTTGCCCATGCTGCAGGAAGTTGCCTCACTCAAAATCAGAGAGATGGTCCATCCAATTCAGGATTTCCACACTAACTGGAGCAAAGGACTTTCCAGGGTTTTTGGAAGAAGCCTTTCTCAGGCCTGGAAATGCCAGGGATTGAATTTGGCACCCTCTGCATGGAAATCCTGTGGTCTGTTGTTAAGTTATAGTCCTTCCCCACTAAAACAGGCATGGGGAACTCCCACCCATATATTTTGGAGTCCCACCATATCCTACCATTGACCAAGCTACCTGTGTCTGATGGAAGTTTGAAGACTAAAACATCTGGAGAACAAAAGGTTCTCTACATCTGCCCGGAAATAGAGGAAAACCTGCATGCTCCCATTTTCTCCTCCCAAGACCAGCAAAGTTTAAAACCCACAACCTTGGGGTCCATTCACACTTCCTGGTTAAAGCACTATTATTCCATCTCAATTGTCTTGGCTCTGTCCTGTGGAATCCTAAAACAGACAGCTTAGGAAAGGAAATTCTCAGCCAGAGAGCTCCTCTAGGGCCACACCAAGCTAGAAGGCCCAGGATTCCATGGGATCGAACCAAGGAATTGTAGTGCTATAACTGGGTAGTGTGAAAGGACCTTTGATTTTACCAAAGGAGACAGCTTTTGTAACTCAGTAATGGAACATGTATTTTATGTGTAGAACCTTTCCTTCCTGGCTTCTCTAGAAATAAAGCTGGGAAAGTCTCTAGTGTAAAATTTTGGAAGACCACTCCTAGTCCGTGTGGATAACTTTGCAGTCGGTGAAGAAGACCTTGAAAAAAATTCCAAGGCATTCTGGAAGGTACAGTCCCAAAAACTTAGCTCTTAGCTTAGATGCCAGAGCAATGATATAGTTGGGTATTAGGCGCTTCCTTTCGTCTTACTCGCTAATTAAAAGGATAATTATTCACTTCTCCCATGCCTTGGGTTGATGAATAATGACAATCTAGATAAAAGCTGGTTATGCAGAACCTTTTTAAAAAAGACCTTGCCAAAACAAACTGCTTAACACGAACAGGTGACGCAAGAAATATTATATGACAAATGTTTTTCAAAAGCACTTACAAAATCTTGATGCTGAAGTCAAATTAAGTCAACAGATGGAGTGTGACTTTGAAATGTGTATTTCCATGTATGAACCTGAAACAGTCCGTGAATATCTGAATAATTCCAAATATTTGTTTCATTCTTAGAACTGGCAGGAGTGGATAGATTTCAGAAAAAGAAAGTTGGGAGGTGGGGTAGACAAACGGGAAAGGAAAAAAAGGTTGAACAGTAAAATTACAGGGGGTGGGCATTTACAGAAATTACGGGATACTCCACCAGGATAACCTTATGGATAACATATTATAGTAACAACAAACCAACAAGTAATGATAAATGTGCTGTGTGTGTGTCCGTCCCTCCATCCACCAATGGTGCCAAATCAATGAGCCTCAGCTCACATTGTTGGGCAGGTAAGGTGAGGGAAAGAGCACACGGTGCTGTCAGACTGAAAGAGCACCATGGCAGGAGAGAGGAGCCAAGGACTCCATTTCTGAATGCTGGAGAGTGAAAGAGGACTTAGGTGGGTGTGAAGGCAAGGGCACTTGGGTGAGGGTAGGGTTTGTTAGATGGGTACTTTTGCTAGTAATACATGAGAAAACAATGTTGGTAGCAACCCCTGTGGATACCATGCTGTCAACAAATTTAAAACTTCTCAATGGGTTCTCTTAGAGTCGCCATAAACTGACATTGACTTCAAGGTACACAAGTCTAAGCTACTACTTTTTCTCCTTAAAAGTATATAAATGAAGTACTGGTACATAAGTAAAAACAGAAAGAAATGATGTGCCTTCAAGTTGTTTCAGACTTACACAGACCCTAAAGTAAACCTATTACAGGGTTTTCTTGGCAAGATTTGTTCAGAAGGGGTTTGCCCTTGCCTTCCGCTGTGAGAGTGTGACTTTACCAAGGTCAGCCATTGGGTTTCTGTGGCTGAACAGAGATTTGAACTCTGATTTCCTGGACTCATAGGCCATTTCCACTACACTGTTATAGTGCTATTATTCCATTTTCAGCATCCTGTGGAATTCTGGGGTTTGTAGTTCACTGAGGCCAAAGAGTTCTCTGGTTGAGAATTCTAAATGTCCCTCCCTAAACTGCAAACCCCGGGTTCCACAGGATGCTGAAAGTGGAATAATAGCACTATAACACTCTAATGAGGAAATGGCCATAGTCCAACATCCAA
The DNA here is from genome assembly GCA_948474755.1 of Ctenosaura bakeri. Taxonomy (NCBI): domain Eukaryota; kingdom Metazoa; phylum Chordata; class Lepidosauria; order Squamata; family Iguanidae; genus Ctenosaura; species Ctenosaura bakeri. The sequence continues at coordinate 715,574 of CAOLHI010000092.1, read as the reverse complement.
ACCACTGCACTGCACTGTCTCTCCAATGCTCCCATCATCCTTTTTTAATTTGTATTTCATTGCAAATGAAGATGTTTCTTCCTCTTCTTCTTCTTTTTAATTATTTGACTCTGCTGGTGCTTAATTTTATTTATTGACTGTTAGCTCTGTTTGTTTTTCCTGCCTGCTGCTGCTTTTAATGTGCTAACGTATTTTAACGATCAGTTATTTTTAAAATAATTGCTATGCTTTTGTAAGCTGCTTTGAGCAACTCCTTTCTTTAAAGAGCAGAAAAGCAAGGTTAAATCTTTCTTTAAAAAAATAAAATAGCTTTTCTACAAAAAGGAGGAGGGGGCTGCATTTTCCCAACATGCATTGTTTTAGTGGCCAACATGCGACCTGCCAGTTTGTAATGGGTGAGACATCTCTTGGGCTTAAATTTTTGGTGGCTGAGGGTGCTGGGAGTTGTAGTAAAAAGGAAAAAAAGGAAACATTTCTGTTTCCTTGCCCAAAGTATTGATGAAGTTCTTTCTTCCATCACTGTGTACCAACATATCCTTATAGACAAACCAAGAAAATTCCACCTTCTCTTGGCACTCTGAAGGGGAAGAAAGATGTGATGTTAAATTTTAAAAAGGCTTCGCTGTCCATCCTTGTCTGTGAGGTGAACCCAAAAGTCTCCTGCGTTCCCAGCTGGAATGATGGAAATACTCACGAGTGAACTGAATGCCAATCCAGCTGTCAGTCTCTGTCCTCCTGACATGCTTCAGTTGGGCTGTCTTTTTTAATTATTAAAAGTGCCATATGTACTTTTATCCATCCATTTATGCATTTGTTAACTCATTAGTTTTAAAACTCTCAGGAAAGTCTTATTTTTTTTAAAAAAAAAGGTGCAAAGCTGCTCTGTGGATGGGGTTATGTGGAGCGTGGGTGCTTTCTTGGAGACATCCATCAAGGGAGTGTCAGGTAGGAAGTCTTGTCCTCATTTATAGCATGCAAACTTTCAAGGCTGGCCTTTCTGTATACTGTTGTTGCTCTCCGTGTGCCTTGAAGTCATAGTCATCTTATAGCGACCCTAAGGCAAACCCATCATGGAGTTTTATTGGGGGCTGAGAGTGTGTGACGTGCCCAGGGTCACTCAGTGGGTTTCCATGATTCCAAGTGGGGGATCAAACCCTGGTATCCAGGATCATTGTCAATCACTACACCACGCTTGCTCTGGTATTCTATACATATACATGCAAAATATACACATCTATGTACACATAGTGATCTTACGGAGGGAAATATATGTTTCGACTGCAAGGGCTATCCAAAGTGTTCAACTTCAGCCCGCCCTTAGGTTCAGCACTTTGGCCAGCTCCCTTTCAACTTCAAATTAAGCTGCAAAGTGGATTCCCTGGCTCAGTGTTATCACTGATCAACTGTGTAGGTTCTTTCATGTCAAGCTGATGGTTCTAAAACTATAATGGTCCCATTTTAGCCTGACTCAGGGAAATCACCCTCTGCCCCCAAGTTCAAGTAACTGTGTGTCTTTGTGTGTTTGTGTGTTCTTCACTCTCTGATCACTGCTCAACTACGCAGAGTCTTAAGATTAGACTCACACAAGCAACCCTTCTTGTATGCCTTCAAGTCATTTCTGCCTTATGGTGACCCTGAGGTGGCCCTATCACAAGGTTTTCTTTACAAGATTTGTTCAGGGACAGTTTGCTTTTGCCTTCCTCTGAGACTGAGAGTGTGTGACTTTCCCAAGGTCACCCAGTGGGTTTCTGTAGCCGAGTGGGGATTTGAATCTTGGACTCCAGAATCATCATCCAGTTCTCAAACCACTATGCTATGCTGGATCCCACAAAGCAACCCTGTCTTGCTGAAGTGGAGAGAGTGGTTCTCATAACAAAGCTTGGCACACTTAACACTTTTGAACCACACTTCCTGGAGAACCCCAGAAAGTCTGGCAATGGGCTGTGGTTGCTGGGAATTTTGTGATGTGGAGTCTAAAAAGCTCTCTTTTCCAAGCTTTGCTCAGTGTAAACCAATAGAACAAGAACCTTTTGAATGGGCCACTTCCTGCTCCTGTTTGCCAGTCATTTCTGCAGCACGTTAGAATAGTAAGATCATAGAGTCACAGAGCTGGAAGGTACTCCCAAGAGCCATGTAGTCCATTTCCTTGCCAGCACAGGAAGCCCCCAGCCAAAGTATGCCTAAGAGATAGCCATCCAACATCTCTTTAAAGTCCTCCAAAGGAAGATTCCTGACCCCCTGAGGCACTCAATTTCACTGCTGAACAGTTCTAACCACCAGAAAATTCTTCCTAATATTTTGGTGGAATCTCTTTTCTTAGTATTTGAATCCATTGATTTGTGCTTTAATTTTATGGTGTTCCATCTTCTACAATGGCATCCCTTCTGATATTTAAAGATGGCTATTGCATACTTCTCAGGCTTCTCCACGCTAATCCTATCCAGCTCTCTTCACCATTTCTCCTACAGTTTGGTTTCTAGACCCTTTTAATAACCATCTTGGTCACCTTTCTCTGACCTGTTCCAGTTTCTCATTATCTTTCTTGAACTGTAATGCTCAAAATTGGACACAATGGTCCAGGTGAGGTCTGACTAAAGCAAAATAGAGTGTTTCTGTTGCATCCTTTGATCTAGACACTGAATTTGTGTCAATGTGACCCAAAATTACTTGGCTTTTTCACTGCTGCAAAGATGTGCATGCTGTGTGTGGTTGGGAAAACTGGACAATGAAGAAAGGCAAGAAGAAAATCAACTCCTTTGAAATCTGCTGTTGGAGGAAAGTTCTAGGAATACCATGGACTGCCAAAGAAACAAACAAAGGGATCATAAAGCAGTTGAAACTTGAACTCTCCCTAGAAGCAAGAATGACCAAACTAAGGCTATTGTACTTTGGTCATATCATGAGATGGAACGATTCATCACAAAAGATGATAATACATGGAAAAGAGGAGGCAGTAGGAAAAGAGGAAATGCAAGGATAGATTCAGTCAAGGAAGCCTCAGCCCTGAGTATCCAGGACATGAGCAGAATTGCTGATGACAGGGTATCTTGGATGTTTCTGTTTCGTTGGATTGCCATAAGTCAAAGCCTGCTAACAAAATCATAGAATCATAGAACTGGAAGAGACCACAAGGGCCATTGAGTCCAACCCACTGCAATGCAAGAACACACCATCAAAGCATTCCTGACAGATGGCCATTCAGCCTCTGTTTAGAAACCTCCAAAGAAAGTTTCTAAATACTTTGAGGCAGCATATTCCACTGTTGAACTGCTCTTATCATCAGGAAGTTCTTCCTAATGTTTAGATGGAATCACTTTTCCTGAAGTTTGAAGCTATTGTTTTGTGTCCTAGTCTCTGGAGCAATAGAAAATAGGCTTGCTCAATCCCCAAATAAGATATTCTTTCAAATATTTAAATGTAGCTATCATGTCACCCCTCAACTTTCTCTTCTCCAGGCTAAATATGCCCAGCTCTCTAAGCCACTCCTTATGGGGAATGGTATCCAGACCTTCTGCCATTGATTGCCCTCCTCTGGGCATGTTCCAGCTTGTCAATACCCTTCCTAAACTGTAGTGCCCAGAAATTGATGCAGTATTCCAGGTGGGGTCTGGCCAAAGAAGAATAGAGTGGTATTATTACTTCCTTTGACCTAGAGACTGTACTCCTATTGATGCAGCGCACAATCACAATGGCTCTTTTAGCTGTTGCATCACACTGCTGACTCATTTCAGTTTGTGGTCTACTAAGACTCCTAGATTCCGTTCACATGTACTGTTGTCAAGCCAGGTGTCACCCGTCTTATATCTGTGCATTTTGTTTTTTCTGCTCAATTGTATTACCTTACACCTCTCCCTGTTGAAATTCATTTTGTTAGGTTTAGCCCAACTCACTAATCTCTTAAGGTCATTTTGAAGTTTGATCCTGACCTCTGGGGTATTAGCTGCCCCCTCCTAATTTGGTGTCATCTGCAAATTTGATAAGAATGACCTCTATTCTCTTATCCAAATCATTGATAAAGACGTTGAATAACAGTGGGCTCAGGACAGAAACCTGTGGCACCTCAGTAGTCACTTCTTTCCAGGATGAAGAAGAGCCATTGCTGAACACCCTTTTGGTTCAGTTGGTCAACCTAACAGTAGCATTGTCTAGCCCAGATTTTACTAGTTTGTTTGCAATATCATGGGGGACCTTGTTAAAGGCCTTAACTGAAGTCAAGATACCTTATATCCACACCCTTCCATTCATCTACCAAGCTAATTGCTCTATTAAAAAAAGAGATAAGATTATTCTGGCATGACTTGTTTTTGAGAAACCCATATTGACTTTTAGTGATTACAGCATTCCTAAGTGCTTTCAGATTGTCTGTCTAAGGATCTGCTCTAGAATCTTTCCTGATATTGATATCAGGCTCACTGGATAATAATTGTTTGGATCCCCCCCCCCGCCCAGCCCTTTTTGAAGATGAGGACAATATTTGCCCTCCTCTAGTCTGCTGGGACTTCTCCCATTCTCCAAGAATTCTCAAAGATTGTTGCCAGTGGTTCTGAGATTACTTCTGCCAGTTCTTTTAATACCCTTGGATGTAGTATCGGGCCCTAGAGACTTGAATTCATTTAGAGTAGCTGTACTACCTCTTTACTTATACTGTTCTGCATTTTCCCTACCACATAATCTGCTACATTTTCCCTAGGTACAGCGCTGTTTTCCTTTTGGGAGAAGACCAATGTGAAGAAAGTGTTAAATAGTTCTTTTCTCTGTCCCTTGTTAGCAATTCACTGTCTTCTCCATGCAGAGGCTCTACTGTTTTCTAGTTGTTTGATTTGCTTGTTCCACGCTTTTCTCCCTACACTTGCTGGCTATTCGTTTGAATTCCTCTTTGGTGATTATCCTCTTTTTCCATTTCTTGTCCATGACCCTTTTAAATCTTATCTCAGGTGAGTTGTTTAGACATTTATCCCAGATTCTTTAGGCATCTCTCATTTTTCTTCCTCATTGGAATTGTTTGAAATTATGCCTTCAATATTTTACTTTTATGAAACTCCCATCCATCGTGAACTCTTTTAGTATTCCTGACCATGGCATCACTCCCAGTATTTCCCTAAGTTTACTGAAATCAGCTTTCCTAAAGTCTAGAATGCGTGCCTGACTATGTTTGGCTTCTCCTTTCTGCTGTATAACCAGGAGAACATAGCCACTTCCACCTAAGGATCTTACCACTTCCACCCCATTAACCAGGTCATTATTGTTGATTAGGATCAGATCCAAAATAGCTTGATCCCCTTGTCCCCTCCTCCACCTTCTGGACTATGAAATTGTCTGCAAGGCAAGTGAGAGATTTCTCAGACCTGACACTCTTGGCAGAGTTTGACTTCCAACCAATATCAAGATAGTTGAAATCTTCCATTACTATTGTATCTCTCATTTCTGAATGTTTGGTCATTTCTTCTGGGAAGGCATCATCCAAGCCCTCAGTCTGGCTTGGGGATCTGTAGTAGATGCCCATAATGATATCACTCTTGTTTCTCTCCCTTCGTTTTTATCCAAATGCTCTCAACCTGGCTTCCAGGATTTAAGTCATGGATCTCTTCACAGATGTAAATGTCCCTGATATATAGTGCTAGTACTGTTTCTCTCCTGTTTGGTCTATTTTAATGAAGTAGGCTATAACTCTCTATTGCTATGTTCCAATCATGTGACACATCCTACCCAGTTTCAGCGACACCTATCACCTCATAGTTACTTTGCTGTGCCACGAGTCAAGTTCATCCTGTTTATTTGACATGCTCTGTGCATTAGTGTAGAGGCATCTGAGACCAGGGGTCATTCCCCCAGCTGCTTGTTTAAATTTCTTTCCCTCCCAATGTTGGGTTCTTGTACTGTTTGCCCAGTTCTCCCTATAAGATTTGGACTACTAGCTCCAGCACTTGAGGAACTCTCATTTCCCTCCAATTGCTTTATGGCAATTAACAACAAAAGAGATGTGCACAGAAAGATGTGGATAAATACTCTCAGACAGCCCCCTGCGCCTTCTGTCTCTGCGCACTGCCAGGAGGGAGGGAGGCATCTTTGACCACACCTGTCACCGAGCTCCATTTTCTTGGAGGCTCACCAAAGTCAGAGCCTGAGAAGCTTTCTTTTGTGCCCGCTTTCCTGGCAACTCGGCTAGCGCGGAGAGCTGGGGAATTTCGCATCTGTTTATGTGTTTAGCCGTTTTAATTGAATGTTAGGTTTGTTTTTCAATCTCCTCTCCATTTCGAGCGATTTTGGCTGGGGCAGACTGTAAGTGTTGGTAGGGGGGAGGTGGGCGAAAGAAAATGATCTTAACGCCTAGAAATGGAGAGCCTCTTCTTTTGCAGAGGCTCCGGGTAAGTAACACAATTATACACACAAATATAATCATAGATCAAAGAGACGGTTCCCTCTCTCCCCGAAGGGCGCGCAGCCTGTTATCTCCCCAGCCGCGGCCGGGCCCGATGGCCACCTTCGCCAAGCAGGAGCGCGCCGTCCGGGCTTGTCTCGCTTCCATCTGCCTTCTCCTTCCCCGCACCCGCCTCGATCCACCCGGAGCCCTCCTGCCCGCCTCCCCGTTGCTCTCGCAAATCCAATTTGACTATTGTTTGTGCTGCCCGGACTTCTATGGCTCTCGCTCTCTCTTTCTCCCCCTTCTACTTTGCGCTTTGTTATTTTAATGGATTCTTTATTCCAATCCTGGCGACGCGGCGGGCGGAGGCTGAGATACTGCATCAAATTGCATTCTTCTTCTTCTTCTTCTTCTTCTTCTTCTTCTTCTTCTTCTTCTTCTTCTTCTTCTTCTCAATTCCGATCTCTTCTTTCTTTGCGGGGAGAGGAATGGAAAGCAGGGGGGGAAATACAAATCCAAGGTACTGTAGATGTGTTGAAGTTTCATGGAAAGGGAGAGTCCCCTCTCATTTGGGTGCTTGGGCATGTCTTCCCTGTCTTCCCACCATGTATTTCCCCTACCAGTGGGACAGAGCAGGGTCTCTCCCATAGAATTCAGTTCAATTCCTGGGCAAGCATAGATGACAAGCAGCTCAGAGAAACCACCCTAGGCCTTGAAAGGAAGACGCCTTGGGATTGCAGCCTTGTTAACCCATCTTCGCCTTCCCAGGTGGAAATCTCAAGCTTGGTTTCCCGACCAGGCTTTTGCGGGTTCATGTGCCCAGTCTCATATTCTCAGTTGCCCTTTTTGCCCCTGTGCCCAAGTGCTGACTGAATGAACCCTCATGATGCCCTTTCCAAAGCCCAGTTCATTTATTTCAGTGCTCTAGCTGAAAGTTGGAGCTGGTTGGCGAAGAAAGCTGACAGGAAGAGAATCTGCTCATTTGACATGTGGTGCTGAGTGTCCTATAGATACCAGGCACTGCTTTAAAAAAAAGACAAATGAATGGATCCAAGAGCAAATCAAGCCTCATCTTCCCCTTGAAAGCAAAGGTGGCTAAAGGGATACTGTTGTACTTTGGACGTATCACAGGACCACACGATTTACTGGAAAAGGTAATGATGCTTGTTGAAGTGGGAGGCAGCAGGAAAAGAAGGAGACCACATTACAGGTGGATAGACTCAATCAAGGAAGCCACAGCCCTGATTTTGCAAGACCTGAGCAACTATGGAAGATGAGACCTAGGGATTTCTCATTCACAGGGACACCATAAGCTGAAGTCAGCTTGATGGCAAATAAGAAACAAAGGGGGGAAAAAGATAAGGGATATTTGTAATATCCCCATCAACTAGCCTTTGTATATGAATCTGTATGGATGGAGCATTGTACAGTGGATGGGACCAGCATGGTGCAGTGGTCTGAGTGTTGGACTATGGTTGATTCTGGAGACGAATCAACCATAGTCCTGCTTGCCCACGGAAGCCCACTGGGTGAACTTGGACACATCATTCTCTCTCACCTCAGAGGAAGGCAAAGGGAAATCCCCTCTGAACAAATCTTGCCAGTGACAGGCTTGCCTTAAGGTTGCCATAAGTTGGAAATGACTTGAACACTCACAACAATCACATGGATGGAGCAGGGAGAGGTGGCATGGCCTAGCGGTTTGATTGCTGGACTAGAATACCTGCATTGGAATCTCTCAGCCCCTGGGTGACCCTACATTCTCTCAGTCTCAAAGGAAATGCCAAACCTCCTCTGAATAAATCTTGCCAAGAGAATCCTGTGAGAGGTTCACTTTAAGGTCATCAGAAGTCAGAAATTACTGGATGGCATGGAAGAACAGCAATGGGTGGAAGAAACAAGCCAAATGATGGGACTTCAGGTCCATGTAGTGGCAGTGAAGACAATTAAAGGTGAGAGAGGCTGGCAGAGGCTCTTCCATTTCTGGCATGATAGGCTTAGAGTGTTAGTCACTGGAAATAAAGTGTTAAAGCCCCTCCTTTAGCCCTTGGAAAAAGCATCTGATGTATCAATTTCTACACATGCTTGAGTGCCCTGTACCCTTGTTTGGGTACGTGCCCAGATGAATTCTGGCCCATTTAAAATCAATGTTACCCCCTAAGCATGCCTGGAGTGTCCAAGCCTGCATGATGATGGTGCCATTACAATATGCTGGCCTTCCAAAGAAGATTTTACCAGCAGTCGTTCCTTGATGAGAAATGATGAGAATTTGGAAGGAATTGGAGTTAAGGAAAAAAATAAAATAAGCTTATTTGCAGATGACACATTGTTGACAATTAAGGATCCAATTGAAAAGATAGATAGGATAGATAAACATTTAATAGAGTTTGGGGAGAAGACGGGATTAGAAATAAATTGGGCCAAATCAGAAATAATGTTATTTAATTATACTAAAGAAGAAGTACAAAAATTTATAAGTAGTAAAAGAGGATTACTTAAAATAAAAGAATCAATTAAATATTTAGGAATAGAGATTACAAAAAATTTACAAGAATTACAGGAAAAAAATTTCAAGAAATTAAGATTAGAAACAAAAAGGAAATTAGAGGACTACAAAAATATAAAGCTATCGTGGTTTGGTAGAATAGCGGTGGTAAAAATGAAAATTTTACCTAAAATTAACTTTTTGTTTAGAATGCTACCAATAAAAATATCAGAGGAAGAATTAAAGGAGTGGCAAAAGATATTAAATAATTTTTGTAATGGAAATAAAAAATCGAGGATTAATAAGAAATATTGGTATAAAAGTCAAAAAGAAGGTGGCCTGGGACTTCCAAATTTAAAATGGTATTATTATGCAAATCAATTGAGATATATCATAGAGGGGGTTTCAGGAAAGGGTGATTTAGATTGGTTAGAGATAGAAGATATGAATATTGAGACAAAATTAGAAAATATATTTTTTAGGAATTTTTCAAAGAAAGAAATGGAGAAGATAGAAAATCCTTTTATAAAAAATATAATAGAAATATGGAAAAAAAAATAAAAGAAAATTATTACCGAATATATCAATATTAACTCCGATAGTGATGATGGAAAAATTTCCAATAAATTTAAGAGAAATAATAGAGAAAGAAATAAAAAAACAAAAAATTTATAGATTAAAAGAATGGATGAAAATAATGATAAATAAAGATAGAATGAAAGAGAGATTGCAAGAAACTAAAATATCCTGGTTAAATTATATACAATTAGAGCAATGGACAAAGAGTATGAAAAGATATGTTAAGGATTTTAAAGAATATACTAAATTTGAACAAATTATTATTCAAAGAGAAAATATGCAAGAAAATGAAATACTAAAAGGTATTACAAGTGAAATATATAAAATATTAGCAAAAGAACAAGAAGAGGATTTTCTTAGAAAAATGTGGGAGGAAGAGATAGTACAAAATATAGATATACAAGAATGGAGAAAAATTTGGAAACAACGTCATTTAAAAAAATTATCAATAAGAATAAAAGAGAATTATTATAAATTAGTGTGGAAATGGTACTTGACTCCAGTGAAATTAAATCAAATAGATGAGAAATATTCAAGATTATGTTGGAGAGGATGTCAAGAAATTGGTACATATATGCATATGTGGTGGAATTGCAATAAGATAATGGAGTTTTGGCAAAAGGTTTTTAAAGAGATAAAAGAGATTATAGGAGCAGATATACCAGTATGTCCAAATATTGCATTGTTGTCTATATATGATAAGGTTGAGTGTACTCAAGTAAAGAAAGAATTAATAACAAATTTGTTAACTGCAGCGAGATTAATAATAGCAAAAAAATGGAAAGCAAATGAAAAATTTCAAATAGAGGAATGGTATAACGAAGTGTGGAAAATTGTAATTAATGATAAACTAACATGTAGAATTAGGTTTATGAAAGGTTTGGTTAAAGGGAATGATTTTGAAGAAATTTGGAAAATATTTTTGGATAAAGTTCTGAAAAGAGATAGTAATACTACCCTGTCAAAAGAAGAATGGCAATTTTGGAAAGTGGATTAAATAAAAAGTTGGCTCTGGGGGGTGGGTATTTTTTAGTTTTAGTTTTGTTTTTCTTTTATCTTGTATATTTTGTAATTCTTGAGCTTGTTTGGAGGTTCTAGCAGGGGAGCGCAGCTATCGTATACCCTTGACCGAAGAACGGTACACTCCTTCTATCTGGGATAGTCGTCCTCTTCCACCGAGCGCGCAGCTTCGGGAGGGACGCACATGGAGCGGTGAGGGAGGAAGGGGACACCCGCCTAGCCAGCCAGATCAGCCGAATCAACCCTGGCGATCAATGGGGTGACAGATGTCGCAGCCAGATCGCCCTCACATCCAATTCTTAGTAGGTGTGTGTGTTAAACTTGTGATTTATAGATTTAAATGGATAAGTGATGTCAATGTTTTTTAAAAAAAAAAAGTTTAAAGAATTAACAATAGAAATAGATTAAAGGGGATGTGAAAAATATTGAATTAAATGTGAAATTATAACAGTTGAACAGATTTATAAATTTAAGGGTAAAGGTGCAAAATAACAATGAAAGTTAGTATTGCTTAAGAGAAGAGAAAAAAGAAAAAGAAAAAAAATATTTTTTTTTAATTCACTATTATGTATATCACATGGTGTTTAATTTTTTTTTCTTGTTTTGTATTTGTGATTCAGTTATATAAATAAAAAAAAAAAATGGTGTCATCCTCCAAGACATCCAAAGAACACCTGGGAGGTTGCTTCGTCGCTTTGTGTCCAGTTATAGAAATATAGCTGGATGCTTCTCCACTCCCTGATCTCTACCAGTGAGTAAATGGCTACACAAGTTAAAAGACAGAGTTTTGGAGGTGGTGATAGAGAAGATACAATGTAGTTCTGCCTGGTGGAACTTTACATAACATCTCCCTGAACCATGGATCTCAGCTCATGTTTCATCTTGCTTGCCTCCAGAAACTGGGATCACACTGGGAGAAGAGACATCTTGAAATCCTGTTCCATAAATTCTGTGCTGTCAGCCCAGAATGTCTTCTCTCTGTTGAGGTCTCCCTCTCCATGGCATGAATGAGGCTTTACTTCATATCCTTCTTGCTCTCCCGTGTCATTGATAAAATCAGGTAAGAACATTACTCCTGGTAGGGGCAGTAAAAACAGACAGCAGAGAGTATCAGCCAGGGAAAGACATCTACACTAGGGAGGTTAACCAGTGTTTTTCTCCCATACATGTGAAAATGGTACTTCTTGTATTTGTGCATAGCTGACACACAAAAAATACATAAAGGCAGGTGTACTTTTAAATGCGTTGCTGTTAATTGGTTTAAAAATCCAATATAAGCACATTTGACATTGCATTTCTGTACTTTATGTGTGGAGAAACAATCATGAAAGGCTGGAAAACACTTCAAAATGTGAGATTGTTTTCATTCACCAAGACTGTATTCATAATCACACCTGGTAAAGGGGCAGGGGAAGGATTGCAGGTTCTTCCAGCCAATAGGCAGAAATGTCTCACTCAGAGTCGGCCGATCAAGAGCAACCAACCATTTCCCATTTCTTACTATCTAAAGCAGAGCTTGGAAAGTTACTATTAAAAGTAATTAGCTACCGTTATCATTCCAAGACCTTTAAAAGCAGTTGTTGCCATCATACTTACAATTTGTTCCTTTTAGTTATCTCTCACTAAGTTGCAGCTGTAATATAACTTAGCTATGCCTTCTTTATAGCAACAAAGGAACAGATTTCATGCAAGTCATTATTTGTGAACCTGTTACTTCCAGACTCTGATGCGAACCACACAGCCCCAGTGCCAACTAAACTCCTGCCTGTCTATGCACATCACTATGAATCTACCTGCTTGTCTGCTCCTACTCCCCTGATTTTTCTCCTACACCTTGCTAAATCTTGGGAATACTATGCCACGGAGCAGTGATCATGTCATATACTGAACTCCATAGGGAAGCCTGTGCTCTCGTCCATTGCCCATAAAATCGCCATGCAGTCTGATGCCTTTGTTGCTGAATGTAACGTATATGTCACCTTGCATGTTAAACATGCCAGGGACATTGGTTCTGTTTCACAGAGACCACATCATATGTGCAGTCAGCATGCTCCTGGTAATAAACACTAATAAATGACTTCACCCCAGTGGTACCTCCTTCATGCTACAGGAATACTAAGCACTGTCCCTTCATAATGATGTGATGCCTTGTGCATATACAGTGGCCCTTTGCCCTTTGGGCTGTCTTTGTTGTCATGTTATGTCATGATTGCTGCAGAAGAACTACTCTGCTGCTTTTCCCCACCCCAAGAGGCCAGAGTGGTGACTGCAGGAGACAGGGATTTCTAGGTAGTGGCACTTGAACTGTGGAACTCCCTTCCAAGGGAAAACTGGCTGGTTCCATATCCCTTGAGGTTCTGGTGGGAAGCTAAAGGCTCTATCACACTGCACTGTTATAGCACTATTATTCTGCTTTGACTTCCATGACATAATTCTGTAGAATTCTGGGATTTGTAGTTTAGTGTAAGCCCCCTAACACACCTAAAAACTATGTCCTGAGGATCCTAATTATTTTATATCAAACATAGTAAGCCATAGAGATATACTGGATGGACACGTAGGCAGTAGAGCTATGGAGATAGATCAAAAGTAGCTGGTTTTCTGTCACACATCCTGGGATAATCTTGTAAATGGCTCACAGGCCATTGGAATGGATTTTCAGCAGCGATCAGGAGACAATAACTCTCTGGGAACAAATAAACAATGCAAATAACCTGGAATTTGACACTTTGAGGTATGCATCTCAAGATGAGATACTCATCTTCCAGAAAACTACAAGGATGTTTGGCTGTATTTTCTTTGAACTACAAAAGCTGAAATCCGTCTTAATAAAACTGCAGCCATCTGGTTCCTCAGGACATGGGTGAGCTCTATAACTAGACCTTTTTCCTTCTCCTTTTCGGAGTTTTCAGAGTTTTGAGTTTTTTGGGAGTTTGGAGGTTTTGGAGTTTTTGGAGTCCAGAGTTTAGAATTCTCTCAGATCTGCAAACCATAAAGCTGGTAAGCTCCCCTCAGCCTCTAAAGGTGTGGCTGAGATCGTTTTCTCCCACCTGAAGACTTCTGGATTGGTACAGTATTACTTAAATTTGAACAATTTGTGTGATTTCTGACTAGGCCTGACCCCGTAAACATTGGGTTAAAGAACCTAATTACCCTGTCCTCTTTGCATTGCTAAAGCAGTGCTCAGAGCTAATTTTCCCCACAATTTTGACAGCTTTTGGGAGTCCCCTTAAGGGAACCCCCCACCAAGCAGGGTAACATTAGTGAGATCCAAGCTGAGGATTCTAAATGTCGCTCCTTAAACTGCAAATCCCAGGATTCCACATAAAGCTGCTCCACGGTAATTAAATAGGAATAATAGCACTATAACAGTGTAGTGTGATAAGAGACTAAGGCCATTTCCGAACTACACTCTTATAGTGCGATTATTCCACTTTCAACATCCTATGGAATCCTGGGGTTTGCAGTTTCAGGAGGGGCTGGCCAGAACTGCAAACTTCAGGATTCCATAGGATGTTGAAAGTGGAATAATCACGCTATAAGAGTGTAGTGCAGAAATGGCGTAAGATTGCATTGTTTCATATGGCCTTTGTTCCATAAAACCAAGGGTGGCTGTTTTCACTTTTTTAAAAAAATATGTTTTATTTAATCAGCTTTTAAAATAATGCTTTATCTGTGTACCTTTAACATTTTAAATGATTCCCCCCCCCGTTGTCTGTTTTGTCTGTTGAAAAGAGAGCCAGAGTTGTGTTGTGGTTGGTGTGTTGGATGAGGAGAACCAGGGTTTGAATCCCCTCTCAGCCATGAAATCCACTGGCTGACCTTGGATAAGCCACACACTCTCTCAGTCTCAGAAGAAGACAGTAGCAAAGCCCTCTGAATAAATCTTAGCAAGAAAACCCTGTGATAGGTTCACCTTAGGATTGCTGTAGTCAGAAACAACTTGAAGGCACACAACAACTGTAGTGCATTGACTAGGGGAGGGATGACAAGTGATCAATAAATACTTTAAATAAGTAAGTTGGTAAATAAGTAAGGCAAGTCCAGTGTTCAGGGAGACCTCAGGACTTGGCTTTCCAACCCATCCAGTTCTTGCTATTGCTCACCTCTCCTTGTCCCACTGCTCACTTGTTTCCTAGCAGAAGCTGCCTCTGGCAATGAGGAGTAGAATCCGCTTACATCCATCATCTGTGCAGAGAAATACATCATCTCCAAATGGCACCTTCATTTAAAGGGCTATTATCAGAGTAATTCTGCCCATTCATCATTGGGCTCAAATGGCACCATGCTGATTCTTGGGCCGACCCCTGATAGCTCCAGGACAATAAGAGAAATTGGAACACAAACAATGGGGCCAGCGTGTCAGGGAATCTCCCTGGCAACCTCAGGGCAAATTACTTGCCCAGTGGTGGGCATGCAGGGTAGAGCCAAACCAGGGGGAGGCTTATGTTCAGAAAAGGTAGCCAAACAGCAGATCAGCTGCAGTTCGCAGGCAATTCAAAAAAGACCACAGTCTGAATGATATTGGCTTCTCCCAATGAGAGCAGACTCATTTAATCAGCTGTCGAATGGCTTGCAATCAACACATAGGAAAGTCTCATGGATTCATGGTGTCTCCTCTAGTTGGGACTAATAATAGAATGTGCATTTAAGATGTCCAACCCTCTCCACATACCATAGAACATGAAAACCAGAACACATGTGCCCAAGTAACATCAGAGTGTGCTCAAGATGGTGAAAGTTATTCATGAGTAAGAAAACACAAAGTAGGAGATGCTGCAGCAGTTTGCTTTTGTCTGAGCCTCCTGAGAATGGCAAGATTCCTCCCCCTCCTCTCATCTCAACCCACTGACTTAACTGAGTACAACTTGGTTTTGCACTTTGAACTCAGTTTGCAGCAATGGAAGTAACCCTTAGGCAAAGGGGGAAAGTGGAAGGATGAGATATAACCTTGGACATTTTAAAAGCAGCTGAAAAAGTGGGAGGGCAAAAGAGTAGTTGTGATTGTCTCTGTCAGAGTTTGTGGGCTAGGAATGCTGGCCTAAACGCTACTCAAATAATAAGCATTAAGTTCTTCAAATGCTCTGTAGTGTTAATTTGAGAGTTAACTGCATGCTGTCCAAGTGCCCTGCTTTGGCAGGGACAGTCTTTATTAACTGTCCCAGTTTCTCTCCTCCTCCCACTTTCCCCCTTTGTCCTCAGCTTTTTCCATTGGCTGCAAACTGAGTTCAAAATGCAAAAGTAGTTTGTACTCAGTTAACTAAAGGTGGGGGAGAGAAGAGGATGGAAACTTGCCCTTCTCCAAAGATTTAGTCAAAAGCAAACTGCTGCAGCCCCTTCTAGTTTGTCTGTTTTTCCTAACTTTTGCCCCCTTGACCACACTCTGATGTTGCTTAGCCCCAGGTTTCATTTGAGAAATGTTGGAGGGTGTGTAGCCGGGAGAACTTTTGCCCATGTGTTTCGCACGATGGTCTCAGCTTGGTTCTGTTCTGTATTTCTCCACCACCTTTGTCTGGAGAATAAAATGGGGGGGGGTCTGAGCGCCCAAAGAGCACCAATTCTTCTCCCCCCCCAAGTCTCTTTCTCACACCCTTCTATTCTGATCTCATCACTTCTTCCAACACCAGCTCTTCAGGATCTGTGTTGATCCACCTGTTACTCTTCCTTTTCTCAGATAAGCATCTTTCTCATACAGAGTACCTCCAAAATATCAAAGATGTGCAAAAAAAGAAGGTTGTATGTGTGTGTCTGCCAGTGTATGTGTCTGTGTATTCCCAAAGGTGAGACTTAAGATCCAACTTCTCTGGAAATCTCAGGGGGAAAAATCTTTTGTTTCCTTGTGGCACCAGTGATGGTGTTTACTAATGAAATATGTTATGATTTCTTTTCTTATGTAGGTGTCTTCCAAACTCCACTCCTGTCCTTGCTGGAAAAAATGAATCTGAAATGTAGACTTGGCTATGAAAGTTTTCAGACATTTCCTGTGTTCCTTGTTTTACATATGACTGTGTGGTTCATTTAGTAGAGGAAATGGGAGGGGGTGACAAATAAATACCCTGGCCAACATAGATCTTATACCATGACATGACCTCCAACATTTCACAGATTAAAACCAGGGCGTGTGTGGCCAAGCAGCATTAGAACATGGTCAAGATGTCAAAAGTAATTAATGGGGAAGAATACACAAGCTAGGAAAGGCTGCAGCAGTTTGCTTTTGTCTGAGCCTATTGGAAAGGACAAGGCTCCACCCCTTCTCTCCTTTCTTCCCTCCTCTTAATGGAGTGCTTTTGTACTACTTTTGTACTACAAAACTACTTTTGTACTTTGAACTCAATTTGCAACAGCTGAAGTAAGCTAAGGCAAAAGGGAGAAACTGGGAGGAGAGAGAATCTGGGGAATTTTGAAAGCAGCTGAAAAACATAGAATGACAGGAGATTAAACGGGACTGTCAGTCATGTAGGGATAGGGGGTTCGCCCCAGGGAGCAATGTTTTTGGGGTGTCCTGGCCCATAACCATGCTCCCGCACACCCTGGCTACGCCCCCATGCACTGCGGCCACGCCCGCATGCACAGTGCCCACACCCCTTGCACCATAGCCCCGCCCCTACCCCCCTCCACACACTCCAAGCTCCGCCACCGGGACAAATTGATAATTGGAGGATATGTTGTGTTACTCTTAAACCCAGGGCCAGCCCCAAAACACATTGGTGCTTCAGCAAATGCTAGCTCCCACCCATCCATGTGAAAGTTTAATGGAACCCAATGACATTCAAGTCATTTTGGCACATGAGGTAGAAAATACCATAAACACTTTTCCCCATACCCAGCAACACAAATATAATAATTAGCAAAATAAATAACCTAAACATGTCTGCTGTCTAGTGAGAGCCCAAGTCTGTTGCTGGGACTCATGCTTCACTCTGCCTAATGACAGAGCAGGCCCTGTGTACACTCTGTGAAAACAAGAAAGATGGCTAATTGAATTGTTTGTTTTTCCCCCTCATTTTTTTTACCGCATCTTTTGGCCAATACCTTTCAAGATAAGCTTAGTAATAAAAAACAGCAAAACCAACCACTCTACAACAACACTAAATCAAAATCTTGCTATCAACAAACGCATATTTAAATCAGTTCATAAAAAAAAATAACCATTAAAAAACCCATTCCAAGATCAATTCAGCAGCATTCAAAAGAGACCACTTGCCATCATCTGACCACACTTCCTGAAAGCTGACAAGAAAGAACCCTTTGGAGGGGAAAGTTTGGCACAGAAGCACTGTTGCATTTCCAAGGTAGCTTTCCTGTTGAAAGAAGAGACCCAGAGAAGGTCTTGGTCTTCAAAGATCCACATGTAGGGGAATGTTTACCTGGGAGAAGGAACATCCTGCAATCTCCAGGTTAAACCAAGAGTTTGGAAAATTATCTTGCGAGCCATAATTCCCAGAATCCCCAGCTAACATGGCCATAGGTCATGCTGATTGGGCATTTTGGAAGTTTCAGTCCAAAAAGTTTCCACGTTCTGAGTAAACCTTAAATTTGTTCCAGAAACCACAATCAGCCAGTGAAATGCTTCTGTTACCCTGGTTTCTGTGGACACCTTAATGTGCTCCACGTGGCAGGGAATGGGAACTAGCCAGAGCACAAGCAGTAGCAATACGAGAGGCAGGGTAACCTAGTGGGGTCTTTTTGCCCAGTTTTTACGGGGTCAGGCAAAGCCAAAAACCAAACGAAAATGTTTAATAAATGATTTTCTTGAATGAAAGTCTTGTGCACCAACGCAATTACTCACACACTCATTCAAGACCTATTAAGGAGCAAAAGAGAGGAAACTGGATAGGGGAAATATTGAAGGGATTGTAGCTGGGCTAATACTGCACCTTTTCCTGAAGTCCTTGGTCCGGTAAAAACAGTGAAGAAGTGGAGCTCAGCACGGAGAGGGCTGAGGGGATTACTCGATGGATGGAGAAATGGTCTGCTGGTATGCACGGGAGTGATAAAAAAAAAACACTCAGAAACTGGGACTATTTGTAGGGGAAAAGGTACCTAGAGGGCTAATCCTTTCCCGGGGAGAACAATAGGTGTTGCAACGAGAGAGAAGCTCCACAATGGCAACTTCCTTTGCATGATGGAATTACGAGGGGTTGCCCAAGTTTCAGGAGTTTCGGTTGGGTTGTGATGTGACTTAATGTAAATGGTCCTTGTCTGATATGATCTTATGGTTATCAATGCTCAGCTTGGGGCAAACACGCTAATCCCCTCAAGTCAGCTTCTCAGGGGCTGAGGCTCTTTGTCTACTATGGGTTTGCACAGCTTGAGGTCTCCTGGGGCTACGTGACGGGGGAGTGTACTGGTCTGACCTGGTTTTCAATCGTTCGACCGTGGCTGCCTACACGCAGGCACATTGAATCATATTTTAATATCAAAACTGTAGACCCCAGGACAGGGTTTTCCAGTGAGGTAACACTTCAATGAAGTGTTCTGTGCCTCACTTGTGACCTGTTACATGTCTTCCATAGCAAATTAGAAACAGTGTCCTTACAGTTGTGTAGACATGGTGTTACACATTTCTTTCCACCCGCCTAGAGTATCAAAGCTCCTTCCAGTCTCTAATAGTCCAGCAGATAGTGAGGAATTTTCCTTCCTTTGTGGACAGCTGTGGAGTTGTGTAAACAAGTCCAGATATACTTTACAACAACAAGAAATAGCAATGATTTTTTTTTAAATGAAGTGTTGCCCACTTGCTTTTGCCATCTATACCTACCAATTTATTTTGCAGTTTTGCCTTTCTCCTTATACTTCAACACAAGGTCCTACCTTTTAAAAAAAAAACTATTAATCATTCAAGTGTCTTATTTTTTTTCCTTTTTAACCCAATCAGGGTTTCTGGTTTTGCTTTGTTTTAGTTAAAACTACCCCACAGACTTTATGGCATCTCAGTTATCAGCCAGTTCAGGCTGTGCCCACCAGTATCACAAACTAGAAAACTGGTTCCCCCTGAACCTGAAGTGACGATCATATGTTTGATGACAACTTGGTAAGATTGCTGCCAGAGTGCAGTAATTTTTTAAAAATTAATTGGTATTATCCATAAGGATCCAACAGGCTGGGATAGGGTGATGTGATGGAAAGGATGGAGAGTCCTTGTATCTTTAGTAACTGTGCAGAAGATGGAAGATTTTCAGGGATAACTTGCCCTGAAAAGCTGGTGCAGCTGGAGACTATGGGTGGACTTTCTCACTCTGCTCCAATAAGAGAGTTCTCCACAAAACTGGATGATTTCAAAACTCTAGAACAAGGATTCCAGATGCATGGTCTGGAAATACTATCAAGTAGAGAAGCTGGGAGCCAAGCTAAATATTGTGGTGCTTTTAGAATGGCTACTTTCCTTTTGAAGAAAAACTATCTGGGAACCAATCTAGAATCTGCTCCTGACCTGAATGGGGTTACTTGAATTGGTTTCTTATTTAAAACAAACAAACAAACAAACAAACAAACCTCTCTTGGCTTTTATTTGCTACCAAAAGTGCTGTTGAGTGCAAAAGTTCTGCTTTCAAAGCCCTGCAATAACAACAAGAACAACTTCCTCTCTTCTCCTCCCCTTCCTCCTGTTCTTACTCTTCTTCTTTCTTCTCCTTCTTCTTCTTGGTCAAGGTAGAAATGATCTCCTTAAGCACATTTTTTACACCCCCAAAGTATATTTAGATAGATAGATAGATAGATAGATAGATAGATAGATAGATAGATAGATAGATATGGAGAGAGTGTATGTGTGTGTGTGTGTGTGTGAGAGAGAGAGAGAGAGAGTCCCTGGGAGGATCACGGATGGATATAAATTGTAGCTACAAGCGAAAATACAAAACCCAGGAGGTCAAGACAGCCAGGAAATGGGGAGTTAGCTTGTTCCTAGTCTTACAGCAGTAGCTTATACTTAACAGTTTGATACTTTTTATCATTAGAGTCTGATACTTTAAACAGATACTTATATTTTGTTAGTTATACTGGGACGTTTTCCAAATTTGTGTTTGTGAGAGACAGGGAGAGAGAAAAAAAAGAGCTCTTATTTGCTCTGGGGAGCAAAAAATCCCCCTCAGCAACCACATGTTTTTCATTATTATTGTGCTAATCTACTTTCTACCTGGTTCAGAAGCTGGGAAAGCCTGTAGCAAAGGTTGCTGAAGACCAGCCCAATTTTCCCTTTTAATGGGAAACCAAACTGAGCTCAGGATCTTACAACCAAAGATATTTTCTATTTTGCCTGTCTATCCTCGCACATTGAGTCTACAAAATTAGTTAGTTAGTTAGTTAGTTTGTTTATCTTTTTGTCAGAATCTAGCTGCCTCCCAATCTGGGATCCTTCTCCTCCTCCCTTGGACCAAGAGAAGACTTTTTGGGCTTGTGATACTGCTCAGCTCTTTCCCTTGGTGGAGTGGCTTCGGGTCAGCTGAGTTGGAGGACTGTGAACAGCAGTGCTATTAAGAAGGTGTTGGGTGTTGGGGAGGGCATTGAGAGTCCCAGAGAGCATTCATTTATTTTGCTGCTGTTGTTAGCATCAAGAGAAATCAGCAGGTGGTGTCCTCTGTAAGTGAATATCAAATTAAAACCAGATTGGCTCGTGCCTGGCAATATTGATTCCCCTCTCCCCACATACTCTCAGAAGCAAAAGCCCAGCCCTGGGAGCTGTGTTTCCTAATGCACATTTCATAAATAACCAGAGTTCCCAGCTGCCAATTGCTTTAATGTAGCCTCAATACAATTTAATAAACATAATAGCCTCTTCCCTCATTGTGTCAGAAGCACTGGCTGGGAGAGATCTGCACCAAGCAGAAAACACCGTCACTTCACACAAGTGCATTAAGCATCATGAAGCGTTACACCTGCAAACGGGAGTGTGGTGTTGGATGCAGCACCTGCTTCCCGGGTAGACACATGCACAGCCAAGCATGCATGCACCAAAGAAGAAAGCTCACTCATTAGACAGAACACGTAAACCTTTGCAAATGTATAGACCTCTGTACATGTCTGTGCGTGCCATTTATTTATTTATTTATTTTATTTTATTTGTATCCCACCTCTCCATATGGATTGAGGCAGTGAACAACTTACAAATAGCATGTATTTTGATACATTTTTCTATACATACCCCCAACAAGCTGGGTACTCATTTTACCAACCTGCGACGCCCTGCAGGATCGAACTCACAACCTTGTGGCTTGAAGTACTGGCATTTAACCACTGCACCACCAGGGCTTTAAGTGGTCTGCCAACTTATGGTGACCCCATGAATTACACTGAATTTTCTTAGGCGAGGAATACTCTGAGGAGGCTTTTTCAGTTCCTTCCTCTGAAAGTTAGCCTACATTTCCTGATATCCTCCAGCGTTTCACAGATGGAAACATGTGGGACCCACAAGGCCAAGCAACATCAGACTGGGGCCAAGATGGCAAATGTTATTAATGAAGAACACGCAAGCTCAGAAAGAACTCAGGACAACATCCCACCTCTTTCTGCTGTGTTAACTAAGCAAAAGCTGCTTTTGCACTTTGAACTCCATCTTCAGTGATTGAAGTATGCCAGAAGGGAGGGGAGGAGTGGGAGGAGCAGAGAAAAACTGGAGCATTTCCAAAACAGCTGAAAAAGTGAGATGACAGAGGATTAATTTGGACTGTCCCTGCTAAATCAGGACCCTTGGAGGATCTGTGTGCATATACTTTTCCCCCCTAAGGAGGCAGCATTGATTGGGGCAAGGACATAGGGAAAAGGATAAACCAAGAAGGCTGGTCTTCTACATTTTAAATGTCTCTGATTTCTTGTGGAACACAGTAAACTAAAAGAGAATACCTCCTGCTCCTCTGAAGTGCTTAGTGATGGCTACTTTCCTCCCTTGCCCTCACCACAAGAACAAGCAGCTCAGCTGGGCCATGGTCGACACTACATTCGGGACCTGTAGTGGGTGGGAAGAACTGTTTCCTTCCCTGCATCATTTTCCTGCCCCTGTTCACCTTAACCAGTGCTGCCATTTCCTCTCAAGATGCTGTTTCCCTTAAAAGCAGTAAAGAATTCTGGATTTCTTTTCCATAGTGGGCAAGTCATTTCAAAACTTTAGATGTGGCAGATCTTCCTTCCTTCCTTCCTTCCTTGCTTCCTTCCTTCCTTTCATCTCTCTCTCTCTCTCTCCACCCCCCTTCCCTTCCCTCTTTCCCTCCCTTCTTTGCATTGGCAGCAGTATGTTAGCAAACAGGAACATGAGGAACTCCATTTAAAAACTATACCTAAAGACATATACACATAAAAGAGATCACAAACCACAAAATATGGGCACACACCTACCATGCTTGCACACACAATCCTAGTTGCACGCACAGAATTTCAGAAGTGCTTTATGCAAATGTGCCAACTATAAATAACCAGGACTAACCTTTTGCTTTGCCCCTTGTGTTCTCCAGAGGACGCTCAAGTGCTTCACAGACTTCATTAGCAAAACTACACAACCCACTGGGAGAAGCGGTTCCTTATTATCCTCATCTTGCAGAGCCTGTCGAGGTCAAGCAGGAGTTCAGGGCGCAGGAAGAGAGAAAACGCCACAGGCCTGACTCCCAGACCTCACTCTAACCCACCAGAGCTTGTTATGCTCCCAGAACTGGGAACAGAGACATAATGGAGTCTGTTTGGGATGTCACCAAGGTCTCAATCCCCAAAGAAACGTGCTGTTTTATGCACTGCACGTGTGTCATTTGGGGCATGTGAAATTAATGCATGTGCATGTGGAAGAACTTGAACGGGAAGGGTATCACAGAAGAGCCAAGTTAGCTGCAGGCACCAAACGCCCCCACCTTTGACAAAACTCCCCAGGTAAGTGGCCCCCAATAAGGCCTGGCACAAACTACTCTTCTGAGCAGATATTCATGATTTCTGACTTTTTGTTCAAAACTGGTCCTTGGATGCAGATAGCACATTCCACATAACATGAGGAAGGCTCTGAATACTGCACGGAATACTGCACAGAATAGCCCTGTTTCAGGCATTCTGTCTGAACAGATGAGAAAGAGGGATGAGGCTGTACGCACCAGCGTATTGTCCTCATACGCCTCACCCTCACCTCATCAGCTGTTGCTCTCTGTACTGAGTGGGGATGTCTGAAGTAAACTTTGGTTCCTTAAGTGGGAATAGAAGCCTTTGCACGATCTGATATTATTATTTAAGAAGACTTCCTGGTTCAGTGGAGGCTTCTACTTATGTTCAACTGGAAAGAGTAAAGATTCTTAATTATAGGCTTCCCCACTCAACATGGTCATTTCCTCACTACGCTCTGATAGCGTGATTATTCCACTTTCAACATCCTATGGAATCCTGGGGTTTGCAGTTTCGGGAGGGGCCAGAAACTGCAAACCCCAGGATTCCATAGGATGTTGAAAGTGGAATAATCACGCTATCAGAGTATAGTGCAGAAATGGCCCATGGAGGGGGATTGCAGCAAAGTCTTACAGATGGATTGGTATGTGTGATGCCTTCCTTTTACCTGTGTTGCTTGTACCCCATTGAGGCAGGCTTATGAAGTAGTAAAATCCTGGACAGTCTCGCTTTAGGGCTAAATGTGCAATGCTACTTTTGCACACACATCTCAGAAGGCTGGGGGATTCTGAAAAGGGGTTGTGGTGGTGGTTGTATGCCATCAAGTCATCTTTGACTTGTGGTGACCCTATGAATGAGAGCAAGAGCTAGTGTGGTATAATGGTTTGAACATTGGACTATGATCTTGGAGAGCAGGGTTTGATTCTCTGCTTGGCCATGGAAATCCAGTAGGTGCATCACACACTCTCAGCTCCAGAAAACCCTGTGATAGGTTTGCCTTAGAGTTGCCATAAGTAGAAACAACTCAAAGGCACACAACAACAACAATGAATGAGAGCTCTCCAAGAATCCTGGTCAAAAGCTGCCCTGCTCAGGTCTTGCAGACTCAGGGCTGTGGCTTCCTTGATTGAGTGAACCTACCTGTAATGTGGCTTTCCTCATTATACTTTTCCTACTGCCTCTGTCTTTACCAGACATCATAATCTTTTCCAATGAATCACTTTGTCTCAAGAGCCAGTGTGATGTAGTCTTTTGAGTGTTGGACTACAGTTCTGGGGAACAGGGTCTGAATCCCTACTTGGCCATGGAAATCCAGTAGGTGACATGGGACAAGTCACACACTCTCAGCCGCAGAGGAAGGCAAGGGCGAACTCCCTCTGAACATACTTTGCCAAGAAAACTCTATGATAGACTCACCTTAGGTTGCCATAAGTCAGAAATGACTTGAAGGCACACAACAACAACAGCACTTTGTCTCATGATATGTATGATAGCCTCAGACTAATTATTTTGGCTTCTAGGGAGAATTCAGCCTTGATTTGCTCTAGGAACCATTCATTTGTCTTTTTAGTGGGCTATGGTATCCATAGAATTGTCTCCCAGCACCGCATTTCAAATGAATTTGGTTTCCTTCCCGAGTCAGTTTTTCTTCGCTGTCCAGATTTTGTAGTTGCCCTCAAAACACAGCTTTTCCTGGCTCTGCTTTAGAGACTGTAGTTGAAAGGATCATATTTTAAATATCTCCCTCGCAAACAAACAAACAACAAAGCAAAGAGCAAACATTATTTGCTTGCCTATACTAATACACTGTGAAGAAAGATTTATCACATGCCCCTCTCTAATGTGATAGCTTAATACACAGGGAAGTAATTGCATTCATCCCTTCCTCAACCTGCAACCTGAATGGGGTCCAATCCAATCCTTACTCTGTGTAAGGCTGATGTAGAACAACTGTCAGGAAATCTAGCAAACACCAAAGCCTTTGAGGCCCACAGGTCTCAAAAGAGAGTGGATCAAGATGGATGCTTTGCAGCCCCAAGATTGCAGGGGGCCCATGGCCTGATTTCAAAGCCCCTCTGGAAACGATCAAGGCCTAATGCATTCTTCTCTCCTCACAGGCAACAGGTGAAGAGGTGAGGAAGAAGGAGAAAGAAAGCAATAAGAAATGTTGAATAATCATAGATGGCTCAGCTCATGTGCTGGAGCCTTGCATATATAAAAAAGGAAGAGAGACCCCCCCCCTTTGCTCCAGCTAGACTAGATTTTGGGAATGTCCCTTCTGGACTTCTATGCTACTTATGGACCAGCAGGCTTGCTTCTTAACATGGTTGATGTGAGATTACCCCTTTCTTTATCTCTCCTTATTTAGTTCAGAAATGTATGGCACATGGCACATGGGCTATGTGTGGCCCTTGAGCCCCTTCTGGTGGCCTTCGGACTCTTCTGCTGCCACAAGCCTCCATGTGCAAGCAGCACAGTCTAAAAACTCCTATACAAAAATAGGACTCTTAGGACCATGTAAGAGTAGACTGTGGTGCTGGAGAAATGCACTGGTACCATCCTGTTCCATACGGCTGTCACATTACCAAATTTTAATGGGAACAATGGTGACTGTGAGCAACTTCAACTGCAGTGGGGAAAAAGGCGGCCCTCAAAGGGATGCAGGCCACTCAATGTAGGTCCCTGACCCAAAGATGCTGCCCACCAGCAACTGAGTTGTTTTATTTTGGCCATTTTCCCACTTGAGCGGAGGAGAGTTTCACTGCATTTTATGAGCGGTGTTTTTTACTCCAACTTACCCCGCTTCCTATCTGCACGCCCTCCAGTTTCTGTCAAAATAAAGTGGTGAAAATCATTTGTAGTTTCCGCATCGTCAGTTCTTCTGGAACTCCTATTCCTTTCCTTCTTCTACTCTGATTGGTCAATTTAACACCCACCTCTGTGGTGTGAATCGATGTAACATTTCCACATGTAGGAAAAAATGCAGCAGCACCATTGTGATTGGTTTGCCTCGGAGTTTTTCCATTTTTATATTACAGTGGTTTCAAAACAATGTGAACCACGCTAAGAGCTGAACACATGTGGAATGAACTATGACAGAATGACGTCAAACCAGTTTGATGTGCAGATGTATTCATGATGCAATGATGCTACAGCAATGTATCTCCCTTGTGCAGAAAGGGCTCTTGAGTCTTGGGCCAACAGGGATGGACATTCTTGATTCCTTGCTTGACCACAGTCTCCTGCAACATCATAACCCAGATCAAACCTGGAGTTTTTTGGTGTGTGATTTATTGTCCATCCTGGTTGCATGGCTCAGCATCCCTCCTCAGTACAGAAGCACCATTTTGTGCTTATTGTGCATCCTTGCCTGCTCGTGATCGCATGTGAGAGACACAGCTAATGAGCTGTCAAGTTGACACCCAAGAAACAAGGCTGTTGAGTCGTAAAGCCTGGGGGCAGGGGGAGGGGGGAGAAGAAGGAAGACGAGGGGGAAGCTGCTGGTGGGACTCAGAGAGATGCTGAGATTGTTGAGGTGATTAACTCTATGAGTGTCATGGACCAGAAGGGGTCGGTGCCCCATTATGGGCCGACAACTTCTCTCAGGGGCTAAACAACAGGTGAGAGAAGTGGTCTAGGATGTTAGAACCTTGGTTGCTATTGAATCTGCATAAAATGGGAGCTGGAGTGGTGGAGGGAGGGCAGAGCTCTAAGACAGAGAATGAATGGATGGCATGGGGTATCACAACCATACCTTTCAAGATTTCATAGAGGAAAACTGGAAGGCATGTGATGAAGCAATATTAGAGTGTAGTCAAGATACCAAAAGTTATACATGAAGAAGAATAGCCAACCAGGAAAGGCTACAGCAGTTTGCTTTTGCCTGCAGCTACTGGGAAGGGCAAGGCTCTGCCCTGAACTCAGTTTTTGAAACAACTGAAGTAAGCTGAGAACAGAGGGAAGAGGAAGAGCATGAAACTGGGGTATTTCAAAAGCAGTTGAAAAAGTGGGATGTCAGGGGATAAATTGGGACTGTCCCTGCTAAACTGGGACAGTTGGAGGATATGGTGGGGGCTGGAGTGTTCTGCTCTCCTCTTATCTTTTTGTGATGGTCCATTTTCTACTCCCCTCCCCAAAGGCCACAGTGGGAGTTGTGACTAAACCGGAGAGAGTTAGAAGGTAGAGCTTGTGGGTCTCATTAAAGGTCCCTTGCCTTTTGAGTTCTGCCTCTGCCTGCTTACAACAGTCCCCCCTTTTTTCCTACCCTCTGGCCCAGTTAATATTGTCTTAGTGGGGCATCAAGTCCAGAAATAAGGCTTACAGGGACACAGAGCAACTACTGAGGGGATGACGATGATGGAGACCCAAAATGTTGTCACTGACACACATTTTGCTACTGTCACTTGCATTTAGTCCCACAGGGAGAGAGGTAGGGGGCTTAAAGCTTTCCAGAATTGGGACTGTTTAAGCAAGACAGTCAGACTATACCACCTAAAGTCAAGAATTCATGATGGTGCCTTGTTGCTCTACTGGCCTCTTTTTCCATCACTGCTTCTCAGTTTTTAATCCAGTTTGTTCACATAACGTGAAGCTACTTCTATGAAACATACCACAGTAGTAACATCCACACTAAGGCCATTTCCGCACTAGACTATTAATCGCGCTATGATTTCACTTTCAACATCCTACGGAATCCTGGGGTTTGCAGTTTCGGGAGGGGCCTGGTGGCCCCTCCCGAAACTGCAAACCCCAGGATTCCATAGGATGTTGAAAGTGGAATCATAGCGCGATTAACAGTCTAGTGTGGAAATGGCCTAAGAGCCAGTCTAGTGTAGTGGCTTGAGCATTGGACTGTGGCCCTGGAGACCAGGGCTTGGCCATGGAAACCCACTGGGTGACCTTGAGTACGTCACGCATTCTCAGCCCCGGAAAGCCCCATGATAGTTTCACTTTAGGGTCACCATAGGTCAGAAACAACCTGAAGGCATGCAAAAACAACAATTTCCACATTCCTTCCTGGCCCCCCAGCATGATCCTTTTGCCGCTAAGGCAGAGCAGCAAATGGCACCTCCTGTCCCAGTCATGTAACCATAGTAGCCACAGTTGGTCATGTTGTCCCCCTGTCCACTGCCCCAGTAAAAAGAAGCCCTGAGAGTCAGCGTGGGGCAGCAGTCAGAAGCCGCTGTCCTCTTGGCCAGAGTTCCTATGCTGGCCTAGGTGGTGGCAGTGGTCCGTACCCAACAGATAGACACACAATGTTGGTGGTGGATGTGGATGTGCCTTCAAGTCACCTATGAACTTATAGTGACCCCATGAATTTCATAGGGTTTTCTTAGGCAAAAAAAATACTCAGAGGTAGTTTTGCCAGTTCGTTCCTTTGGAATACACACTAGCAAATAAAAAGACACACATGGGCATCAATCCTACATGCCCTCAGTGTAGTGGAAACATCTACATGAGGACCTATACTACCCTGAGCTATGTATCTTCCCCCTGACATACTGATAAGCCCCTGAAGCCACTCCGCATGGCCCTTTTATAGTTCATGGTGAACAGCCAGGCACAGAGAAGTGTCTGGTTTACCAGATGGTAAAATGAGCATATCCGCTCTGAAAATTGACGCAGTGATATCACTTTGCTTCTCCAATCCTGCCTACTCACCACCAAGCATGGGACGGTTATGCAGGGCAGCTTCAGGGGAGAGGATTTTGGGCACTGTGGAGAGAGGAAGGGAATACTAATTCTCACAGCACCCCAAAAATCCTCACACATGAGGGAAACTGACATGTGCAGACATCCCTAACAGAATTCCAGCCAGTGATTTTCACTCAGTCCGTGCTTGCATTGACATTCATTTCTGGTCTTAATTTCACAGAAGATAACTGTACTCCTTTTGTAGCCTTATGCAACTTTTTATTTACTTTTATACTTACAGCATGAGGCTGACCTCACTAAATGGCAGAGGATGACAATCCCCTGGCTAGAGTACTGATTCGTACCACGACTCCTTCTACTGCCAGGTGTGCTGTTGTGGGATACTGAATATGGGTGCCTTGTGCTTTCTTGTGGGTGTTGAGGTGTCAACAAGGCAGATGGGAGGAGACTGTATTTGGTATCACAGGTGAGCACTTTGTAGCATTCAGGTTTCTGTTTTTAAATACCTAAATAGTTTAAGAACTTTTCCAAATTCTGCATCCAGCACTGCCCTCAATCTTTGAAAATGGGTGAAATATGCAACCAGAGATAAGAAGGTCTTTTTAGTCTAAATTTTGTTTTGCCACACTGTCATGTTTTCAGAAAGATCTAGAGAATTTTTTCAGCCCCCCTTCTCCCACATTGTTCCTTTCTGCCCAAAACAAGTATGCTGTAGCATACCATACAAATAGCAAATAAATTGGCAGAGTTCACTACGTACAGGTAAGCGTGCTTGCATGTGTGCAAGCCCGTGAGAGATCGAGAGAGAGAGAGATTTCTTATTGTTCATTGCCTTATTTTTAGAAAATGTTTGATTTAAAAACAAACCATTTTATTTTTCAAACTGCCACAAGCCCTCCAACGTACCTATATCAACCTTAGCTGATGCAACTGCAATTTCACATAAATTGGCAGAACACGCTACTAGCGAAAGGCAATATTTTCATATAATTTCAAGCAAGGACGATTGCGAATGCAAGTGTACTTAGACAGAGTTCCATATTTTCAGAACTGTTTAAATTAGAAAACTACTTCCATGTTAAACAGAAAACACACACGCACACACGCACACACACACATGCATTACACATTTCCCTGCTTTGTCAAACATCCCATCAAAAGTCTCTATTTTGGCCAGCACAAGTGTAACATTTCCCAGGAAGCAGGGACTGGTCACAAAATTTAAGCAAAGAGAGATTTAAGAATCAACAGCAGAAGGAAGAGATGGAAACAAAAGGGGCAGGTAACCCAAGGCATTATGCCGTACCAGGAGCAGTGAGGGGAAATGGTAAGATGACAATTAGGCCAAGACATTTTGCAGCTCTAGTTATTTTGCTGCTTGGTCAAAGGACAGAAGAGTGCCACAGTCTCCTCTTTAATGTACCAGTGTTATACAGAGAAACTGGACTGGATGGATGGATTGGCTTATTCCTGACATAGCTCCAGAAAGTGACGTTTTAAAAAAGACAACTCCTCAATACCTTATCCAGTGTTCAAAAAAGTAACTTCTCCAAGCTCTGATTGCTATGGGAATTGCTCACCAGTTTCTGAAAAGCTTTGGTATTCCTAGGGACACAGTTTGAGAACTATTGGTCTGAGGCAATGATTCCTCCAGAGATTGTGTCCCCCAGATGTTTTGCACTTCAGCATCCAGACTTGCCGATCACTGAGCGAGCTGAATGGGGTTTATTGGGAGACGAAGTTCAACAACATCTTGAGATCACAATTCCTAGAGCCCTATCTGCAGGATCACCATCTAGGGAGTGAACATGCAACCTTAAATCAGGAAGACTGGGACAATGAGCCCATGAGTCCACACATGGGTATCCACAGAATGGCTGCATCCATTTGAGGAGCAGATTACATGGGCCTCTTGCACATCAGTAGCTTATCTACTCTTCAGTCAAACCCCAGCAGCTCGGTTGAAGAAGCCTGCAATCTGATTGTGTCTCTGCTATAAAAATGATTGATTTGTTCTGGTTCAGTCCCTGCATTAAGATTCTTCCCACTTGATAACGATATTATTGTGGCATTGTACCATTGTTTCCTGTCCTCACTGTAAATATATGCTTGAAAATTAGCATCTCCGAATCCATTATAAAGCTCAAATCAATTACATTGCTTTGATGGCACATTACAGGCTAATGTTATGAAATTAAGTACTGTTTTAATTAGCCACATTAATAGCTCAGAGTTTGTAAGCCTTTATTGTTCGATGTGAGTGAGGAATTAGAATGGTTTGTTTTGATGTTGGAATACTGCGGCAATATGTCACAAATAACTGCACAAGAAAATAACAGGTCCTGATCCTATGATTTCAACTGTGAATACCTTTATTTGTGGGATGTCAAGTGCTTCCCCATATGTGGCGAACTGCAGGGGACAACTTCTTTGGCCCTTCCCACAGCTTACCTTCTTGCGGCGTCATCTGCTGGGGATCCTGGCAGCAGCTTTGCCAGGAAAGGAGCGTGACGGGAGCTCTCCCCTCTGCACTGGCTGCACCTCTTCCTTTCGCAGCACAGCCAGGTACTTTCACAGGCTGTGCTGGGGCAGGAAGCACGGGCACTGCACTTCTGGGGCTTCCGCAGGCCAGGCAAGTATGGGATAGTGGCGCAATCGTGTGTCCTTGATGGGGAAAACCTGTCAATGATTTAATCAGCAATTCAGCTGCCTGGGGACAGGAGAAGGACGGGACTGTGATGATGTCATACAGAAGCATTGTTGCTGTCCCATCCTTCTCCCGCCCCTCAGGGATGGAAAGGTACTGCAGAAAGGGCCTTTGTGTCCAGATATGGGTAACCAGTCAGATACTGTTGGGTTATAAATTCTAAGAGACGAGAAAGTTGTAGTCCAACAACATCTAGAAGGCCATGAGTTCCGCATTCCCATCTGAGGCCTTGGACTGACTCCACCTGTCCAGCCTGACCACTGCCTGCTCCTGGACAGGAGGGAGTATAAGAAGTGTTTCTGCTCCAGTTGAACCTTGCTTCTTGAACCCTGGTGTGTCCTTGGATCTTGTGCTGTTTCCCAGTACTGAGGTTTAGCTTGCTCCTCAGTCCTGCCTCCAGGTGTGCCCTAGAGTTCTTCCAACATCCTCTTTGGTCCTGCTGCCTCTTGACTTTGTCTCTTGATTGGTCCTTTGGTTCTGACTTGCTGTTCAGCTTGACTGCGGGCTTTTCCCACACTGCTGTGTTATGTTCTTGGCTCACCTCAAGCTGTTGTTGACAGAAAGCGACTTACCATTAAAGTTATTCATGGTCAGCTCTGTTAACATGGAGCTTGCTGTGGTAGTTCTGAAAACAACAAAATACAAAATCCATCCTGTGATGATACCTTTATTGGACCAACCAAAAAGTGCAAACTATATACGACACTAGCTTTTCAGGCTTCACAGACCCCCTTCATCAGGCAGATATAATAAAAATAGCATCCTGGGGAAAGTGTTGTGGTCACTGCATCTACATGTTGCTTTTAAAAGTTTTAGGAAAGGGAAAAGGAACCCATCCCTGTAGACTGAGTGGGGTCACAAGAAATAAAACAGAAGCAGTAAAGTTTGAATTCTTCTTTTAAAGTTCCAAAACATCTCTCCATGGAGAACTATCCAGTGTGAAGCCACAGGGAACTTCTTTGGCCGACTGATATACAGTCACATTCATCCAGTCTTCCATTCCAAAATGAGAGATGTAAGGAGCCTCTTGTTTTCTGGAATGGAAACACTGCTCTCTAATCTTAATAGTATAGGTCTTGCTTAGGTTCATCCAACAGGAGTGGAAAACCATTTTACAGACTGGAGGCCATTTAATATTTCAAGGGTGGGGATGGCAAAGAGGTTTTATCAGTGGATGACAAAATTCTCAGCAAGACTGAAGGGACGAATTCAAGATTAAACTGTTAAAAGGCAGCATTTCCTGTAGCCATCTTATTTATGTCTCCTTGTGACTACAGCAAAGTTATCAACAATAGTCTCTTTTTTTCTTAAGGAAAAGGATTTGTAAGTTTGGCACACATACTTAATGTGAAGGGCCTTGTAATCATTCATGCTGATAGCAGAGTTTGGAAAAGTTAGTTACCTTTTAAAAAGTAAAATCTCCCAGAATCCACCAGCCATTTTGATGGGGAGGAGGATTCTGACCCTTATAATCCAAAAAGTTAATTTTTCTAAGTTCAGAGTAATAGCTACTCACAGAACATAAGAAGTTACTTCAAGTCACTGATTTCCATTATCGTGCTAGAAGAATAACAATTGCCATTGTTCATTACGATACTAAAATATAACCATTTACATTGTTTGTTAAAAATATTTTCACTTCTCTAGCATGCCCTGTTATTTTTTAGAGAATAACCCTGAAGATTTATGAGAATGACACAAACGTTGCAAAATTCCTCTCAAAATCTCTCTTAAAATGCTCTTTAAAAGCAACTTTTGAAGCTAACTAGAACCTATTCATGGTTATACCATTAAAGTAACTATACACTTATAAATATAATTTTGTTACATGTTAGTTCCTTCCAAAATACAACTACTCACAAGTAGCTCTATTAGTGGTAAACATCATTTCCAAGCTCTGGCCACTCATAGCTCAATTAGAGCCATTTCCGCACAACACTCTTACAGTGCGATGATTCCACTTTCAACCTCCTATGGAATCCTGGGGTTTGCAGAATCCTGGGGTTTCCAGCTGGCCCCTCCCAGAACTGCAAACCCCAGGATTCCATAGGAGGTTGAAAGTGGAATCATTGCGCTATAAGAGTGTCATGCGGAAATGTTCTAGGTGTTTGGTTATCCATATTTTGGCCAGTAAAAACATGTGCCTCCATTTAGCTTTACCCTCTTTTTTTTAACACCTAGGAGAGACAAACTGTCTTCTGATATTATCTTTTCTGTCCTTCCCTTTCTTATTTTCACTGTCAGAGTGAGAAAAAATTGGAGCAAAGATTCCACACTCTTGATTTAACTTTTTCTAGGACCAAGGGACAGTTAAAAAAAAATGAGGGAGCATTAAAAAATTTTTGCTCGATTAGATCAGAGTATTATTACTATTAGTTATTTATTGTAGCTATACTCCTCGGTTGCTAAGGCAGTGAAGGGTAAAAGTAGCAGAAGACAAGTTGCTTGTTGCTTTCTTTTTTCTTTTTGAACTTTGAGGGAAGTATGCACAATATGGTTACCATTTGACTACATAGGTAAAAGTTAACGAGCTACTAATGGTAAACGTTCCAAAATTAATTAACTGTATGTCAATAGGCGGTATTGATTGATTATGATCCTCTGAAGTTCTTTATAATCCTTTGAGGTTATTTAACTGCTGCTGAGTAGTATTTTCCCTTTCTTAGGATGGTGAGGTTACTATTTTCTCTGTTCTTGAGATTTTACTAAGGCAGTTATTGCTTTCCAGATGGAAGTTTCCAGGTTTTTATAATTAGTGCTGTTTATTGTTTTTGTTGTGGTGGTTTTTCCCCTACCTACCTTTCCCCTTCTTCCCTACACTGTTTTCCCCCTAAGTTGTTGCAATTTATGTGTTATAAGTTTTGTTTTCGTGTCCTATGTCGATTTGTATATATGTCTTTGCTAATTTTATACACACACACACACACACACACATATATGCAGGCACAGGGTCAAGTCCTGCATGCATCTCACATGAAATAACATATTACTGTAATGATTTTGAAGCAATATTTGTTTATTACCTTTAGGGGAAGTGGTATTTAAAGACCAAAATGGGGGATTTCTTGACTAGGTGCCACAGGCACACTGGCATAACTCCTGCTTTTGGGGAGACATTGTGAAAGGAGAGGTGCTGTACCTCCTTGCACAAGTTTCTTCACTCCAGCTATAAAACGGCACTTGGGGATTCACACGACCAACTTTTTCTCCCCACCCACCAGTCAGCTCCAAGGGTGAGTTGTAGCTACCCACACACCCCTGGGGGAAAAGGAACCGCCTAACGCTGGGGCCAGATGCTGCTCTTTTATAAGCTGGTGAGCCAGAGCGGCTGAAACACACTCGCGCACATGTTCCTGCAGCTGATCAGTGGACAGCAGGACAGACCCTCCCCAGCTTCTTCTGCACACTCAAGGAGGAAACTGGGAAGAGGGAACAGCTTCTCCCTTCCTGGATAGTGGCCTAAATATGCTGGTGGCGATTTAGGCTCTGCCAGAGTGCTTATTGTATCGTGGGCATCATTTTTAAACAAATAAGCATCTTTGTGGGTCCATGAAGGAAAACGTTCCAGGCTAAAATCCATTTGTTAGCATTTAAGGTGCCACAGGATTCTTTGGTGATCAGTATATAGCAATGTGAACTGTTTTGTTTAATAACAACTTCTTTTTGTTGTTTAGTGCGGGGTGGGGTGGGTAAAGAATAGGAAGAAGTCTCCAGGTTATATTTGGGAACAAGTCATGCAGGGGACAGTGCTGGTATGTTTCGCCCATCCTCCTTTATGGTAACAAGAGATATTTAATATTCACAAATCCTTGCTTTCTTCATTGCATTTATTTTTTTGATTAATGTTCCCTTCATGTCTTTTTTTTTTCTCTGAAGGAAGGGGAGAGCACCTGGAAAGAATATTAAACAAAAATGGATACAAATGAGGAGGAGTAAAGGGGGATGTGTAGGTAGCTGAGTATACTAATATTCCAATAGGCAGAGGAAACTGGAAGCAACTGTCCTTGGAGAGCATTTGAACTGGGATTTCAGGACCACATGGTGTGCTTAACCTGGAAGATAAAGCTCAGTTAGGAGAGCCAGCATGGTATCATAGTCTGAGCACTGGATTATGACCCTGGAGACTAGAATTTGATTTCCTGCTCAGCCATGAAAACCCAATTGGGTGACCTTGGGTGCGGCACACTCTCAGCCCCCTAAGGCGAACCCCTGTGATGGGTTTGCCTTGGGGTTGCTGTACGTTGAAAACAACTTCAAGGCATGCAGCACACACAAACACACACACAAAGCTCAGTTAGAAGGCCAGTTCCATAATAAATGGGAAGGGGGAGAAACAGAGGAAAACATGTCATCAGGTCAAGCTTAGCAGTGTTAGCTCAGATAGACTGAGAACTCACACTGAAGAAACAAAAAGTGACTTTACATAGACAGTGGCTGTACATGCCACCTCATTAGTGAATTGTGACATGGTGCAACCAAATGTGCATGTATATCTGTGTGTGCAATGCACAATTGTACATGCTGTGCATACCAACCAACTGTCCCTATTTGGCAGAGATAGCCTTGACTAATTCTCGGACATCCAACTTTCTCACCTATTTTTAAAATGTCCCAGTTTCTCTTTCCCCCTCCCACTTTCACCCTTTCTTCTCAGCTCATTCCAGTCACTACAACTGAATTTAAAGTGCAAAAGGACTTTGCACTCAGTTTTCTTCAGGGGCAAGGAGGAGACAAGGGGGTAGAATCTTACCCTTCCCAGTAGGCTCAGGCAAAAGCAAACTGCTGCAGCGTATCCTAGCTTTTATGGTCTTCCTCATTAAGAAATTTTGCCATTTTTACCACACTCTGATGTTGTTTGGCCACATGTGTCCCAGTTTTCAATCTTGGAGGGTATTGTAAAGATAAAGTATCATGTAGTCTGGCTTTCTAGGCAGTAGCATATTTAGCATAAAGAGTGCCTAGGGCAAACATAGAAGTTGAGTCCCTACCTTCTTACCCCTACCCCCACTCCCACATGCATGGCTTTTTTGCACCCCTCCCTTGGCATTGGCACCTGGGGCACGTACGCTACTTGTCTCACCCTAGATACGCCTCTGTTTCTAGGCAATTTTAACTAATGATCCACACCCACCTTCTCCATCCAGGCTGCCTTAGAATACACCTCTAGTTACCTTGCTTATCTTACAACCTTAATAAATTAGTGGTTTTGCCCAAGTGGCCATTTTTTTGGGGGGGGTGGAGAAAGAGAAGAGTTTGTGAGTGTAGTAAGATCAGTGTTCACTTATATAGGCAGCTGGCAGGTAGTAGAGTACTTAAAAAGAGAGGAACACACTAACTTGACACAAAGAGAAATTATTTTGCTACACAGAACGCATAGTGCAGGCAAAGATATAAAGGTTCCAGGTTGTTGCTGAAGGAAATAATCTCTCTCTCTCTCTCTCTCTTTTCTCTGTAGTGGTTATGGTGGGGATAAAAAGCTAGTTCTATGCTCA
This sequence comes from Ctenosaura bakeri, assembly GCA_948474755.1. Taxonomy (NCBI): domain Eukaryota; kingdom Metazoa; phylum Chordata; class Lepidosauria; order Squamata; family Iguanidae; genus Ctenosaura; species Ctenosaura bakeri. The sequence continues at coordinate 678,426 of CAOLHI010000092.1, read as the reverse complement.
AAATTCCCTGATGGTGCCTTCCGCACTAAGACGGTTCAAATATTTTAAATGGCTCACAGCGATTTAACACCAATAAGTCTATCATGCTCACTGAGTATTTCAAAGCATTTTAAAAAGCAATATTAAAGTAGTTTATTCCAGCCTAGCTCCTCAGGTGATCTAAAACAAAGTACTTTCATGTGAAGAACTACAAACAGACACCAAATGTTTACAGCCATTTTGCTCTCTCCACTTCCCCAGCAGGACATATTAAGCAAGCAGTTTACAGGGTCATTCTTCTCGTAGCAGGCAATACTGTGCACTGTAAACCAAGGATGCATTCTCTAATAATGGATTATCTACAGATATGCAAGGGCTCACCGGGAATCAAGCAATGCCAGTCCTCTAGAAATAGCAGCATGCCATTACAAGTAACTTATCGGCAAGGCTCCCTCTCTTCTTTTGCTTTCGGTCAGCAGCTAAACAACCTCTGGCCACTGAGTACCTCCCTGCAACAAAACAACTTCTCCATTGTCTGGGATTTGTGCAGTAGCATATCTCCCAGTTTGGCAGGTACAGTTCCACTGAGTCCTCGGCTGTCCCACTTTTTCAAGTTTCTTTCTCCTGCTCCCACTTTCCTTTTTTATCTTCAACTTACTTCCATTGGTGCAAATTAAGACCAATTCTGCTCTACCCTGTTGTAGTGCTATTAGTCCACTTTCAAGATCCTGTGGAATTCTGGGGTTTGTAGTTTACTGAGGCCAAAGAGCTCTCTGGCTGAGAATCTAAAGGCCCCTCCCTAAACTGCAAGTCCCAGGATTCCATAGGATGTTGAAAGTGGAATAATCGCACTATAAGAATGTAGTGTGGAAATGGCCTCAGAAACTCTAAGATGGAAAATGCATGCTCTCACTCTAGATATGGGCAGATCAGTTCTCTCTAGCCTAGTGCCTTCTAGATGTGCTGGACTATACACTTCTCATCCTGAAGGAGAATGATAGGAACTGTAGTTTATCTGGAGAGTACACAGTCAGGTAGACTTGGATGGAATATGCCAGTGTCAGAACAGAAACTATGGCTTAACAGGTACAGATTTTTGTTCCTTTTTAAAAAAGTGTTCAAATCTAGGCCCTGAGAAATTTAGGAAAGACAAACTGACAGTGAAGTCTTGGCCTTTCTCCCATCCCTCCTCTCCGTGCCATATCTCACCATGTAGATCGTGTGATTTCCTTAATAATCCTAGAAATTTGGGTGGTGGGAAGAGAAATCCATGCTTATGTTGAGAAAAATCGGTCTATGCAATGAGCTAATGCTTATGGATGTCTTGTCACTGCTGCAACACTAAATTTTCAAAAAAAGGTTTATCATAAATATAAATAAAAGAACCACGTTAACTAACACAGCCCCAATGTAAAACAACACAAATCATGGAGAAAGCTAGATTAGTGCATTGACTTGTTTCCCCCAAACAATTATTTCAATAATTGGCCCAGTTTAATATAAGCCTACCATTTATTTGACAGCTTCCTCCAAGGGCTAAACCAGATGTTACATACACAAATGCATGTTTTTAAAATTCTGATGGCTGCTTTGTTCATTGAAAAGCAACTTTGGGAGGCAGTGACTTCCAGCAGAGTAGTGGCAGGGGGAAAGGGGATGTTTAACCCTTTCCCACCACAGCTGTTTAGCTAGTTCAAATTTTTCTGACCCCCCTCCCAGCTGCTTTTCCTCCTATGGATTCCAGGTGCATGCCTACCTCCTTTTCAACACATATCTGAATCTTTGTGCTGAAGGGGCAGAGGGAGCAAGGAACTAGGTGGGGTTCTCAACAAGGAGAAAAACTAACAGAGAAAGGGTTAACCCCTTACCATCCTTCCTCTCTAAATAATAAAAAAGCTGCTTTCAAAAAGCCGTTATCAGGGCTTCATGAGATAAATCAGACACAGCATTTCATACAGGTTGGATTATTTTGTCCATCTCTAGCCCAGTTTTGTTCATCCCAACAGCAGCTCTCCAATATCTCAGGCAGAGAAAGGTCTCCTGTTCCATGATCCCTTTTAGCTGGAGATGCCAAGATTTGAACTTGGGATTTTTTGCAGGCAACACACACACGGTGATAGACCCTTCATGAATTTGCATCCAGTGTCAAGTGGAGCACCAGACATGTACATTTCATTAATTCCCTGCCTTCTCATAAAAGCCGGGCTTCCATCTGTCTAGCCTTCCTTTATTTATTTCCTCAATCCAATGAGCATTCATAAAAAAAGATGTCACCGTTTCTCTTTTTAATAAATGTTGATACATTTGTTACTCTTTCCGTCTCTGCTGTCCTAATGGACGGATTCCAAGATGAATCTGTATGATGTCTGGCTGGTTTTGAGAACAGCTCTTTATCACACCTTGAGACCAAACACTGAAAAAAATAACCTTTTTAGGTTATAGTTGCCAGATTTCCCCAATCACTGCTGGATGGTCTGTCACAGCACACCCAATTACAGGCAGAAAGTTGGATGTGTCTCTGCTTATCCCACCACTTTCCAGCCACACAGACACGGCCATGTGAGGTGGGGACTATTCTGCGGAAAAGTAGGTTTTGGAAGATAGTATCAGCAGATGTCACGATGGAGAAATGGCAATATCTTCCAATGCAGGTCCATGGCTGCTGTTTCCAAATTTCATGAAGTGGCACAAAACATAACTCTTTTCTAATTCACCATGTTGTAGCATCAGTACCCAATGGAGCAGCATGACCTGGGGTTGAACCAAGTGACAGTCTTTCTACATGATTTTGTGAGGCTACACTCCCATAACTAGAAAAATCAATAAAAACAGTTACCTAACAAAAAGAGTGATGTTATCTCTTGCTAAGTTATAAACAGAATGCTATTGTAATAAGGAATTAATTACAAGCAACTCATTATTTGTAATTAGTTATTCTTAGGTTCTGCTTGGTGAAATGGCATTGAGCAATGTATCAAAATCAGCTTAATTTAGATAAAATACATCGTAGGATTCAGTTTACGGGATTTGGAGTTAGAGCTGCCTTGGAGTGTGGTCGAGTCACCTTCTTTGGAGGTTTTTAAGCAGAGGCTGGATGGCTGGGGGTGCTTTGAGTGTTTGTTCCTGCATGGCAGGAGATTGGACTCAATGGCCATTGTGGCCTCTTCCAACTCTATGTTTCTATGATTCTATGATTTTTCCCCCTCCTTTAACCAGCATAAACTTTGCTGTATGGAACCCACAAATGATTGCCAGAAGCGATGGCATCTAATTAATATGTGTGGTCTAGCCAGGGCACTTTCCTGAATAAGTCAGTTTCATGTAGGTCTGACTGGAATAAATTTCATTAGCAAAGTAACAATCCAGTAAATCTTCCTTATCCCGAAGTATTAGTTGCTGTATTATTTGCAGAATTAAGATGTGGATGCTTTGGTGTGATTTTTTTTTTTTTTTGCACAGTCTTTTACTGTCTGCAAGGAATTGGAAGGGAGCTCACGAGGCACCTGTCAAGGATACAAAGTTATCTCAGAACTGTTTTCCTTTTTATGATACTGAAGAAATTCAGACTGATTCTGCACTTTGGGCAAAACCTTGCAAGGGGTGAAAAGAAACGTTTGCTTGTGGTTTCTCTTCTGTTGTTTTTCTCTCCCCAGGAAGTGTCAGGTAAATAAGTCCTCTTTTCTGGTGTTAATGAAGAGATTTCATATGTCTCTGAGACTGTGGCTGGTTTATGGGGAAGAGCTGTCTGCAATCTCCTTACAACAAAATGGCCAGCACTGATCGCCTGCTCATGTGGAATCCAAGGTGCACCAACAGGAATGGGAGCCACACCCTTTTAGGGAGGCCAGAGTGCTGCCAGCGGAGTGGGACTCCAGTCGAGCCCTGTCCTCCTCCGTCGTGATGGGACCATCAGAACCACCGCCAATCTTCCTTCACCAATCAGCCAAGGCTGCAACCTCTTTGCTGTGTTTGTAGATGGGCGGGAAGGAATTAAAGTACATCCTAGATTGGGATGAGGACATGTTGCCTCTCTAGGGGCCTTTCCACACTACACTGTTACAGTGCTATTATTCCTTTTTCAACCTCCTGTGGAATTCTGGGGTTTGTAGTTTCCTGAGGCCCAAGAGCTCTCTGACTGAGAATCCTAAAGGCCCGTCCCTAAACTGCAAATCCAGGATTCCACAGGATACTGAAAGTGGAATAAGAGCACTATCACAGTGTAGTGCAGAAAGGCCTTAGATGTTTTGGCCTGCAGATCTCATCAGTCCTAATCAGTATGGACAATGAAAAAGGACTGTTGGAATTTTTAGGCCAAAAATCTGGCAGGCCAACAGTCCTGTTGAAGAATGATGTTGAGTATATTTATGCATCTGTGTAACTATTGTCCAGGTCTTGCAAGATTTGTTAGAGCCAAGCAAAAGCATTGTTAGAGGCTGAGCAGAATAAGCAATATTTTTAACAGTGAGCAGCTGGCTCGGGCTCTTCTCTAACACAAAGAGAGTGCACTTGTGCAGTTGACCTAGGCTATGTCATTATTGTGCGAAAGAGGTTTCTGCTTTCTGATGTGACTTGGATAGTTGGTAGAAGGCACAAAGCATCACTATAATCAGGGAGACTGATCCTAGGAGCTGTGAGAGTGCATGGTAGGATATATAGACCTAAATATATAGGAACAAATGCATGCCACTTAGGCACCCACTCTATGATTCTTTATCTGGCTGTGCATACAGATTATGAGACTGTATGTATGTGATGACATTGTAGGCAGTGTGTGGCAGGAGACCCTGCTGCAAGCTTGCACTGGGCCTTACAAATGCTGTTTGGACCCTGTTGGTCAGAGCAAATGGTACCAGGCTAAATGAGCCAATTTTTTGACTTGGTATAAGGCCGTTTCCTATGTGTCAGATTGTCTTCTCATCTCCTGCCAGGGATTCTACCATGAACAGGTCAATGGATGAGGTTATTTGCAAATAGGATCCAGTTTTAGCCCAGCTATCACTGTGCATTTTGTGATTATTATTTTTTTTGAGATTGAATATTTATTAGTTTTAAGAGAAGATGCAGGCAAATCAAACCATAATTATAGAAAAAGAAAAAGAGAGAGAAAAGAAGCAAGCACACACAAGCATTGTTGTTATTGTGTGCCTTCAAGTTGTCTATGACTTAGGTGAACCTATTGCAAGGTGTTCTGGGGCTGAGAGTGTGTGACTTGCTCAGTGGGTTTCCATGGCTGAGTGGAGAATTGAACTTTGGTCTCCAGGGTCGTTGTCCAACGCTCAAACCACTACATAACACTGGCTCTTTCACACACATTGCACATGTATAATTAGAACTAAAATAAAACTAATTCAAACTAAAGCAAAACTAAAACATAACGACACAGTCCATTACTAAAAAACTCATCTCTGAGAGTAAATACATCCTAACTACACTGCTACACTACACACAAAAGGAAAAGAGAAAGAAACAAAAGAAGTCTGAACTCCCCCACGCCAACTATATTGAAAAAGAAAAATCCATTAATATCTCATATCTCATTCTACTGTTACAGATCTCAGTACATTCAATTTGCTAGAATTACTAATAATCCTAAGCTCACATTATTACACCATCCAATTTCATCAATGTGCATTTTGTGGGGTTTTTTGTGTCTGTGTTTCTCTTTCTGTTCATATTTAAAAGATGCCACAAGATATAAATTCTGCCAGGCAGAGGAAGTGGGTAGGTTGGTATAAGAGCGGGATGGAGTAAGAGTGGGGATTTGCTCTTCTTGGCAATGTGCTACAGGGAGCGGGAATTCGATGGTCACCTTCAGGTCACCTTCATTTGATTTGCCAATTAGGAATTTTCTGGAGTTGCTCATTGCAAAACAACAAACCCACTCATCACCCCCCACGCCTGGGACCCAGAAATGAGAGGAGATTGCTATTTTTTTTCCCCTCAGCAATTATAGACATGCAACCAAACCTCTCCTTTCTCCCACTGTTAATTACTGATTTTGACAGTCTTTTTATATGTCATGAAACAAAAGGAGGAGGAGGAGGAGGAGGGGGAAGCTTCTGAGCTTCTTGCCAGAAAAGTTTATAAACTCTTCCCTTTCTTGGTCTTATTTCTCTTTTTTTTCCCCTAGGCTTTCCTCCTTCTCCCTACTTCTTTACTTGTGGTAATTTGCTACTGTTTCCTTAGATCTGCAAATGAAGGAGGAAATTCACAGTCCGATTTATTCTGTTTCTTAAGTTTTGCATTGTTAGAATTAACTCATCACACCTCTAGGCTGCACTGTTGTTTGATAATGCAAGGGTCACACACTCTGGCATCTGTGTAGGCCATGCTGGCAAATTAAAAATAATGAGAAACCTCCAAAAATAAAGACAGAGGTGATAACAAGCCCACTAAACTTTAAATCCACTTTGCAACCAGCAGCTGTGTTTGCATTTTTCTCAACTGCTAGGTTCTACTCCCAGGGAGCTCTTTCCAGTTTGTTAGCGGGAGGCTGGGTATGGGCAATTGTTTTGTCAGAGCCTTAAAGATGATATAATAGAGAATAACCTGACTCAAGTCAGCTATTACCCTAAGAAGTGGGGGACATTAAGATCCACCCACAATATCAGTGTCCCCTATGAATTTGGGAGAATTATAGCTCAAAGGAGGCCTGTCAGAGGAGGGTAGTGGCAGGATCTTTTCACTTTGTATACCAGCACTATCCATAGAGAGTCTATAGTTAAAAGTTAAACAGAGTATTTTATTTACAACTGCTATTAAGTAAAGGCAGAGAAGAAGGTTGACTTAAAGTAGCAGGTTGAGAGAGTTTGCTTGTTGGAGAAGAAAAGGAGTTTGCAGCCAGGCAGCTGTTACTTACTGTTTGTGAATCTTCTGTAGAAAAATATCGGTCAATTCTTCTCTGCTTATCTGCTTTACTGCAACCGAAGGACTCTTGGGTTTTGTTTGGGCTCGACTGGTGCCATTTTTTGATCTTAGCAGTCATGCTCACACTTTGAAATAAGCAGAGGGAGTGAGCCCAACAAACACAGTTGCAATAGACTATGAGGACTGCTTTGTTTTCAATATTTTACCTCCAAGCTGTCCTTATCAGCATGAATTAGTTCAAAATAGTCAGGGAGGATAAATTAGGAAAAATAATAAATAAAGCCGAGTCTGGCCTTATGTCAGGGCCGAAGTTGTGGAGTCCCACCAAGAAGACTGAAGATAAGGACCTTATTTAAAATAGCAACAAAATGTAATATAGTAGGGTAAAAACAAATAAAAAAGGGAGTTTAAAAGGAGCTGTTTAAAGGAGCTGCTGCCTCTTCGCCATCTTGTCTCCTCCTCCGAGAGAGCAATCTATCAATTCCGAGTATTTTATTTGAAATTGAAAATACACGGGAAATCAGACACTCTAAGAATCATACAGGGCTATCAGAAAGCAAGGTGTGGAAGGTTGGATAGAGAGAGAAATTGGGATGAAGAGGATGACAGTTACCAATCCTAAACAAGAAGGTCCAGGCATGGCTCAGACAGCATCTGAGGGTAGCAAGGACAAAGAGCACTTGTGGTAGCATGTGTGACTGATCTCAGCTTAAAGAGACGCTGTATGGAGGTTGCTCTTAAAAAAGTAGAATAAAATCTTTATTAAAAGAATTAACAAGGGAAAAGTATTGGGTAACTCAATATGTCAAACAGAAAAGAACATCCATACATTCACAGGCAAACACTTTCCTATGTTAACAAGCCTTTAACTTTTCTCCCACTCTTTCTCTCTCACTGAAGGAACTCCTCCTCTAGACCCTGTTTTTGTCATTTTTCTGTTCTGCTGACTCACCATCCATGTAGCCTCTCCCTCTGGCTAACCTGGGTTCTTTAGTCAGAGAAACAATCAAATTAAATCCCCTCTGTTGCTCGGGAAGCTCTGCTGGCTACACCCCCCTAGGGTTTGTTACAGTGGGAGGGAAGTGAAAAGAAGAGGCAGAGAGTGCGACAACTCAATATTAAGATGGAGGGGGGGTGTGGCACCAAGACAGGAGAGAGGAGGGGCAGAGAAAAGTGTAGAAAAGGACAAGTCGGCATAATGTCAAGGAGGGGGCGCAACATCAGGATATAGATCTAAAGGGGGTCACAGGGGTAAGAAGTTTGAGAACTACTCAACGCATGTATGGTAGTAGGGATCACTGATGGTGTCAGAGCTGAGGTCATTGAGCAATCAGAACTAATTGATAGGCCTGGGTACCAAATGGAGTGATGTTGGCCAGTGACGAATGGGTGGGTCCTTGAAGTTTTCCTCTGATTTGAGTTCCTCTGCAAGAAGTTATGCTTTCTGTTCTTTCAGTGCTGTGCATATGTGTATCTCTTTGTGCTGTGTTGCTTCATAGATGAGTGAAGTACTGTTTTGCCAAGACTCCACTTTGGAATCAGTCATTCAAAAACTTTTGTACACACAAAGAATCTTTCTTCTGGAAAGAGAGAGAACAAAACTGTAGAAATGTGTCAAGAAAGCTCTTCCAAGTGACTGATATGAATTTGCTTTATAGAGACGTCTGAGACGTTTCCATTATTCTATTCTGTCTTATTTAACCTATTTTTATTCTCATTTTACTTACTCTTACATCTCTGGGTCCACTGGGACGAGTGATACAATGTCTGCTGAAAAAATTATTAGTAATGAGAGCTGTCTGAATTCAGAGAAATAAATAACTTCAAATTCTACACCAGGGTAATTCCAATTTCTGCACTATGCAAATAAATTCAACGTTTGCAGTTTTATTATTTATAATAAATAATATGCTTGATATTTTACCTAGAAACATAAGCCAGAAGGAAGACGCGGGAGAGGCAGGAATGGGTCCTGGTATCTTAGACTTTGTTTTTCAAAGAAATTGGGCACATGGGGAAATGCTGGGATGGAAATGGAAGAGGGGGTGTCAGTTTGCTACAGGTTTGAATCCAAGGTGCTGATGATGGCTTTTAGAGCTCTAAATGTCTTGATACTTCAGTACTTGAAGGATGAACAGGTTGCTTACCTGTAACTGTGGTTCTTCGAGTGGTCATCTGTGCCATCATACACTAGGAGCTTTAGCGCCTGCGCGGTAGCGTTCGGAAACTTCTAGAGCTTGTTCGCTTGGCGGGAACCCCTCCCCCACGCCGGTACTGCGCATGCTCCTCCCGCCGAGCAACGGTCTCTCCTCAGTTCTGTCGTCCGCCGTAGAACCTACAGGGACCTGAGAAAGAGGGGAGGAAGGGCGGGTGTGTATGATGGCACAGATGACCACTCGAAGAACCACAGTTACAGGTAAGCAACCTGTTCTTCTTCTTCGTGGTCTCTGTGCCTTCATACACTAGGAGACTGTGTAGCTTACCGGTCGGACGGCGGGTCAGGTCCTACAGCACGGAAGCCAACACCTCACGTCCAAACCGGGCATCTCTGCGCGACCGGCAGTCGAGCCTGTAGTGGCGCACGAAGGTCGATGGTTGGGACCAGGTCGCCACACGGCAGAGTTCATGCAGGTCAACTCCTCGCAGGAGGGCCGCAGAAGTAGCCACCGCTCTGGTGGAGTGGGCTCGAAGCAGGACTGGCGGAGGCTTCCTCGCGAGCTCATACGCCAGTTCAATAGTCCTCACCACCCACTTGGAGAAGCGCTGGGTGGACACTTTTAGGCCCCTCCGACGTCGCCCATAGCAAACAAAGAGATGCGGCGTCTGTCGGAAGGAAGCAGTCCTGTCCTTGTAGAAAGCCAATGCCCGACGCACGTCCAGGGAGTGGAGGGACCGCTCCAACGGTGTCGTCGGGTTCGGGAAGAAGGCAGGCAGGATGATGTCCTGGTTGAGATGGAAACTGGACACCACCTTTGGCAGGAACGAGATGTCAGGTCTCAGGACCACCTTGTCCCTGTGGAAGACCGTGAAGGGCTCATCGGAACGAAGAGCTGTGATCTCACCCGCTCGCCTCGCTGAGGTCACCGCTACCAGGAAGGCAGTTTTCATTGTCAGGAGCCTGTCATCCGAGGTCGCCATCGGCTCGAAGGGCGGCTTCGTCAGCTGCGAGAGCACCAGCGAGAGGGACCACGGCGGTAGCGGCGGCGATACCGGCGGGTAGAGATGATGAAGTCCTTTCAGGAACCGCTTAACGGTATCGTTCCTGAAGAAGGCCGAGGCAGCAGATCGTGGCGGTTGGTATGCCACGATCGCGGAGAGATACACCTTCAGGGATGGAAACGCCAGGCCCTGTTGCCGGAGGTGCAGGAGGAAGTGCAGGACGGTCGAGAGCCCCGCGGGCGATACCGGCTCACTCCTCTCGTTAGCGAAGGTCAGGAAGCGTCGCCACTTGTATTGATAGTTGCGACGGGTGGATTCCTTCCTGGCCGCGACGAGGACGGTACCGAGCACGGGATCGTCTAGTGCGATATCCTCCAGGCATGGAGGGCCAGGCGTGGCAGGTCCGGATGGAGGACTCGGCCGCCGGAGTGGGAGAGCAGGTCCGGTGTCGGTGGCAACCGGAGCAGGTCGTCTCGCGCGGCTTGTAGCAGGGGTGCGAACCAATGTTGCCTCGGCCAGTACGGGGCTACCAGGATCGCGTCGGCTCGGTCGGCGAGGATCTTCGATATCGTCCGGCCGAGCAGCGGGAACGGCGGGAACGCGTAGAGGAGTTCCCCGGTCCACGGAAACTGGAAAGCGTCCCCGATGGAGGCACGATCGTGGCCCGCTCTGGAACAGAATCGGCGACACTTCGCGTTTTCCCTGGTCGCGAAGAGGTCGATCGATGGTTCGCCCCAGCGGTCCCGAATCAGTCTGAACGCCTCTCCGGAGAGAGACCATTCGTGATGGGATGAGGTGTCCCTGCTGAGGGCGTCTGCCGTGGTGTTCTCCTGCCCGGCCAGGTGAACCGCCACGGGATGCGTGTGCAGGCGAATGCACCATTCCCACAGGCCGAGCGCGATGTCGAGCAGGGTCGTGGAATGAGTCCCACCTTGTCTGTTGATGTAGCAGACGGCGGTGGTGTTGTCCGTCAGAATCAGGACCGTGCGCCCCGCCACGGCATGGCGGAACGCCCGTAGGGCTTTCCAGACGGCGAGCAGCTCCAGCGCGTTGATATGGAGAGCGGTCTCGTCGTCGGTCCATCTGTCGCGGACTCTGAGATCGCCGCAGTGGGCACCCCATCCATACAGGGAGGCGTCGGTCGTTACCGTCACCTTCGGTGTCGGCTGTTGGAAAGGCATCCCCGACATGAGATTGCGTCGCGACTGCCACCATCGGAGGGATGAGCGGACGTCTCCCGGCAGCTGCAGTCGGAGTGTCTGTTCGTCTCGCAGGGGGTCGAATATGCGGACGAACCAGTGTTGAAGAGGTCTTGCTCTCAGCCTGGCGAGATATGTCACAGCGGTCGTCGCAGCCATGTAGCCCAAGAGCTGCTGGACGCTTCTCGCAGATAACGTCGGGGCCGTACGAGCGTGAGCGGCGGCCCGGATCAAAGTTTGTGCTCGAGACTCTGGTAGGTACGCCCTGGCGGAGGTCGAGTCGAGCGTCGCCCCGATGAAGTCCAAGATCCTCGCCGGCTCGAGGTGGGACTTCTTCGGATTCACTCGTAGACCAAGGCGGGTCAGGAGTGACAACGTCATGTGGACGTCGTGGTAAAGTCTCTGTTTGCAGGACGCCACCAACAGCCAATCGTCGAGGTAGGGGAAGACGGAAGCGCCCTTCGTCCGCAGGTAGGATACCACCGGGGCCATGCACTTGGTGAAGACCCTTGGGGCAGTCGAGAGTCCGAACGGCAGCACCTTGTACTGGTAACAGGTGTCGTCGACTGCGAAGCGGAGGTACCGTCTGTGCTGCGGGCGAATGGCGATATGGAAGTATGCGTCTCGGAGATCGATGGAGGCGAACCAGTCCCCTCGATGTAGGAAGGGTAGGATCGACGGTATCGTGACCATCTTGAACCTTTTGGGGCGGATGTAGTAGTTCACCCCTCTGAGGTCTAGGATCGGCCGGAGGGTACCGTCGGCTTTCGGTACCGTGAAGTACCTGGAGAAGAAGCCGGTGGTCTTGGCCTCTTGCGGGAGCCGCTCGATCGCCCCTTTCTGGAGGAGGGATTGGATCTCTTCCAGGAGGGCCGGACTCGACGGCGTGGAGTAATAAACGCCGCGAGGAGGAATATCGAGAAACTCGATGGCGTAGCCAAGACGGACGATGGAAAGCACCCAAGAGTCCGTAGTGACATACTGCCACTCCGCTAGGTGTCGAGCGAGAGTCGGTCGGTCTCCGAGCGCTGATGGTAGGCTGAAGAGTGGGTATTGGTGGGTCCTGCCAGGCACGTCAAAACCGAGACTTTGTCTCGGAGGAGGACTTCTTCGACGAAGGCGGGCGCCGCCTAATCGTGCGCCTGGCCGATGAGCCGGAGGATGGTCTCGACTGTCCAGACTGGGCCGAACGCTGGAACGACGAGGTGGAAGATCGTCGCCAGGATGGTCGGAAGGTGGAGGCCCTGCGGGTCTGCGTGGCCGGCTGCAGCCCAATCTTTTTTGCGGTCAGTCTCGCCTTGACGAGATTGTCCAAAGCTTCGTCTGTGGACGAATTGAAGAGGCCTTCACCGTCGAAGGGGAGATCTTCAATCCTCCTTCTGGTGTCCTCCTGGATGTCGGCCGGTCGAAGCCAAGCATGGCGGCGGAGGCCGACGGATCCCGCCATGACCCGGGAGGCGATCTCCACAGCGTGCCGGGAGGAGGCCATCTGGTGCCGAGCGATGGAGATAGCCTCATTGAAGATCACGGAGGAGGCTTGGCGGATGTCCTCCGGTACCGCTTCCATCGCTGGTTGCAGGCGATCGAGCACCTTCTTCAGGTATGCCGCGAGGCAAGCCTGAGTGTTGGACAGCCTGATCTGCAAGGAGGCAGCCGAATAGAACCTCCTTGCGTAGGCGTCCAACTTCCTGCCCTCTTTGTCCGGCGGGGTGGTGTGTTGCCTGCCGGAGCCTTTCGTCTGCGCGGACTCGACGACCACAGAGTTCGGTGCAGGGTGATTAAATAGATAACCGGCGTTATCCTTCTGCACCCTGTAGAGGTGTTCTAACCGCTGCGGTATCGGCTGAGCCGAGGCCGGTCTATCCCAGGCGGCCTTCACCAGTCTGGATACCCGGGGCAGGAGAGGCAGCGGGGCCGTGGAAGGTCGCTTCTCCTCGAAAACGGAGAAGGCTGGATCGTCGTCCTCCGGCTCCGCATCGGCGATCTTAAGGCCGAGGGTAGTGGCCATGCGGAGCAGCATCGCAGAGAACTGGTGGACGTCCTCTGGAGCAGAATCTGGGATCGGGTCCCCGAATCCCAACGGAGGAGACTCCTGGGAGGCCGCCTCAGACACCTCAGACTCCGCACTCGAGTCGTACGACTCCGAGCTAGGTGAGTCCTCTCGCCGCTCGCTCTCCGGCTCCTTCGTAGTCGCCGCAGGTGTTGCCTTCCTAGGCTTCTCCGCAGCCGGGGCGGTGGTAGCAGCAGCGTCCCGCTTGGGATGGCTGACCACGGATTTCACCCTCTTGGTGGTGACCGGGGTAGTCTGGCAGGCTGACGTCGTCGTAGCCCACTCAGTCACCATCGACTCCGTAGGGCGCGTCGCCGTTGCCGTGACCCTAGGAGGTGGCGATATCGCCCGATACCGTGGTGAATGCTCCCTCGCCCTATGATATCGAGGGGAGGGAGAGCGGCTGAAGGAGCGGCGGTCCAACGGAGATCGGCTTCGGCGTCGACGGTACCGAGCCTCGTCCCCTCTAGGCGAGCGCGATTCGCGCTGTCGACGAGGTGACCGGGACCTCCGGAAGGTCTCCCAGCGACTCGGGCCACGATGGTACCGATCCCGGTACGATGGCGAATGCGACCGATAGGAGGCCGGGCGCTCTCTCCACTCAGATTCCCTCGCGTACCTGGCCACGTAGGACGCCGAGGTGTATCTGGAGGCACGAGCGAGGTTGTTCCTCTCTTGTCTCCCTCGGAGGCGGCGAGGCCACCGGACGCTCGGAAGAGCGGGACCGGGACCTGAAGGAGGTCGAACGCCGCTCCGGAGAAGCAGAGGGCTCTCTCTGCTGCAGGTCGGCCGACCTGCGACGGCTAAGAGGGCGGTGGCGCTCCTCCACCAGGGTTGGAGGGTCTGCCACAGGCGAGTCCGGGCGCTGTTGGGGAACGTCCTCGATCTCATCCTCCGAGAGGTCGACGGACTCGCCTCGCCCTTTGGAAGGCTGCTGAGTAGGAGGAGGAGTAGGAGGTTGAGCGTCCCCAGCCGGGGAGCGCTTCTTTTCCTTCTTCTTCTTCTTCTTCTCCTTCTCCTTGCCCTTGCCTCCGTCCGGAGCAGGGCGCTTTTTTGCAGGCGTCCCCGTAAGGGGAGCCTCAGCCTTCCTCGCCGTCGAGGATCCTTTAGCTGACTTGGCAGCCGCCGACAGCTTCGGGATCCTCGGTAACGCCGAGATCGGCGTTTTCGCCGGTACCGAGCCCGATACCGACGAGGTGGACGGACGGCAGTCCGCCGATACCGTCGATGGCGTGGTCGTCTTCTTGTCGGCCATCTTGGAAGTGGAGGTCTCGTCTATCGCCCGCAGAGACTGCTCCCAACAAAAAGATTTGAGTCTCGCGGAGCGGTTGCGAAGAGTTTGGGGAGTAAAATCCCTACAAATTTGGCAAGTCCGGATATTGTGGGACTCGCCCAAACAGAAGAGACACTCCTTATGGCCGTCGTTGAGGGCAACCTTGCGGCCGCAGGACACGCACTTCTTAAAGAGCGCGGACATAAGACGAAGAAACGCCAAACTCCGAAATCCAAAAAAGACGAAAGCCGAAGGGGGAGTCCGAAAGAGAGGTCAAAGACAGTCCGAAAGTCCGTAAAACCGTGAAAAAACAGCAAGCCAAGCACGACGTGAGAGGAACAAACTAAAGAACCTTCCGTACGCGGCGGCGGACGAGAAAGAACTGAGGAGAGACCGTTGCTCGGCGGGAGGAGCATGCGCAGTACCGGCGTGGGGGAGGGGTTCCCGCCAAGCGAACAAGCTCTAGAAGTTTCCGAACGCTACCGCGCAGGCGCTAAAGCTCCTAGTGTATGAAGGCACAGAGACCACGAAGAAGAATGCCTCTTCCTATCTATATTTCTCTGTCTTCCTATGTATTCCTTCCTATCTATACCCCAAGACTAAGGTCTGGAGGAGGGATCCTCTTCTGTGTTCCACCAATAGAGGCAATGTGGTTTGTGATGACATGGGAGAAGCTTTTCTGCACTGTAGCACCCCAGTTTTGGAATAACCTCCCCTTAAATGTCTGATTGGTGCCATCTTCTCTTTCTTGCTAGCGGCAAGTCAAAACATCGCTTTTTTTTTTTATTAAAGCCTTTAAAGGGGTGTAATTTACTTCTACACATGTTCTTTTAAACAGAACACAAACCAATGGCTTCAAATGGCAAGAGATTCCACCTAAACATTAGGAAGAACTTATTTTCTATAAAAACTGTTTGACAGTGGAACAGACTGTCTCGGACTACAATGGTTCTTCTTCTTTGCAGGTCTTCAAATCGTGGTCACATGTGAATTTCTATGGAGTGCTTTAGTGGTGCGTTCCTGCATGGCAGGGCATTGGTCCACATGGTTTCTGAGATCCCTTACAACTCTAAGATTCTATTATTCTATGCACATGGTTTTTAAGTGTTCTGGCTTTTAAGCTGTTTCAACTTGTTGCCATGTTTTTATCCTGTTTAAGCTGTTTCTTTTTTTAAATCTGGAATTGTTTTAAGTGGTTTATTTATCTCTGTGCTTCCCAGAGATCTCACAATAAAGGATGGAATATAAGTATTTTAATAAATCTCAGTACAGTGGTGAGAACCAGTGTGATGTAGTGGTTTGAGCATTGTACTACAACTCCGGAGACCAGGGTTCAATTCTCCACTTGGCCATGGAAACCCTCTGGGTGACCTTGGGTGTGTCACACATTCTCAGCCTCCAAAAAGTCCATGGTGGGTTCAACTTAGGGTTGCTATAAATTGGAAATGACTTGAAGGCACACAACAACAACTTGTACAGCATTGGGGTGGGCATGGACAACTGAAATTCCTCTCTTTGGCTTGCTTAGAATGGCCTGGTCCTAACTCTTTTGGTTTCCAGGATGTCCAAACTGTTCTCCATACCCCTGAGAGCTAGAAATCATCTCTAAAAAAGAAGGGCCATTTTAAATGTGGCCTGAGCATATGCAAGAACAGCAAAACATACATGTGTTGCATTCCAAGGGTTAAATCCCATAGAATAGACCCACTGAAATGAATGGGGCTTATTCAGTCAACACCTATGTAAGCCTCATTGACTTGGTTGGTCTATTTTACTTAACATAAGCTCTGTGTGCTTAATTGTGCTATGTGACCCTTGTGTGGCACAACCAAATAGGGCACTAAAATCTCAACAAAATGTACAATCAAGTACAATCATAGATGGGGCATTTCAAGCTGAAATGCCCCATCTAAGCCTACAGCATTAACAGGTCAGGGATACTTTGCCTTGGGTGGCTGTTTGTTTGGGATTCTACACATCGAAGCCAAGGGGCAACCCATTCTAAAATAAAACACCTAGGGCTAAATCAGGAGTATGACTCACATGTTGATGCACTGTAATTTCCAGCAGCTCCAACCAGCATTTAATTACAGAACTCAGTTCGTCTCCTGGCTTTCTCCTGATATGGGAGCCAAGGTATCTTACAATTTAAAAGTTATATTGGATGTGGGAGAGAGGATTCTCAGTCGCTGCTCCCAAGCCATGGCACCCCCTTCCCTGGGAGGTCTAATTGGCCCCCTCCCTGCTGCCTTTCTGACAATGGGCAAAGACTTTTTTTTTTAATTTAGGCAAATGTTTGCTTTTTAATTTGTTGCGTCAGATGCAGCTTTTGATGGGGGGGTGTTCTGTTTCTCTTTTATTATGTTCTAAATGAGCTTTAAAACTTGTTTTTAACTTGTATTTTTAAACAGAACTCTGGTTTAATTCTCTTTTAACTTTTGTATTAATAGTTGATTAACTGCATTTTGTTTTAAATGGTTGTAAGCTGCCTTGAATCCCATGCTGGAGAAAGGTGGGATATTAAATAAATAAATAAAACAAATCTGGCTAAAACAATATATAATGAAAAAAAATGATTAGTGAACCATTACACAAAAAACCAATTAAAATATAAATATGAAACAGATGTTACCCTAACAGCTGAAGCTGGAGTTTTTATACCCTGTTTCCTGCCCTGAAAGAGGGTATGTGGACAAGAAGTAATGGCTTTCTCAAAGGGATTTTCAAAGGAGTACAGAACAAGTAGTACAAGCGGCCAATGGTGGGTGGAGTAGAAACAATAGTACAGGACTGGCAGGAAGGGCCCGGGGACTTAAGTGTCTCTACACTAATGCAAGGAGTATGGGAAACAAGCAGGATGAGCTTGTACTCCTAGTACAAGAAAATAAATACGATTTGATAGGCATCACTGAGACCTGGTGGGATGAGTCTCATGATTAAAATATAGGAAAAGAGGGGTATAGCCTATTCTGTAAAAATAGACCAAACAAGAAAGGAGGAGAAGTAGCCTTGTATGTCAAGGATGTTTCCACCTGTGAAGAGATCCAGGACTTAAATCCAGAAAGCCAGGCCGAGAGCATTTGGGTAAGAATTAAGGCAACGAGAAACAATAGGGATATTCAGGTGGAGGTTTACTACAGACCTCCAACCCAGGCTGAGGACTTGGATGATGCCTTCCTCAACCAAATGATTGCACATTCAAAGAGGAGAGATACAGTAATAATAGGAGATTTCAATTACCCGGATATATGCTGGCAGTCAAACTCTGCCAAGACAGCAAGGTCCAGCAAGTTTCTTGCTTGTCTTGCAGACAACTTCATGGTCCAGAAGGTGGAAGAGGCCACAAGCGGATCAAATATTCTAGATCTGATCCTGACCAACAGGGATGGCCTTGTTAATGAGGTAGAAGTGGTTGGATCTTTAGGGGGGAGTGACCATGCCCTGTTGGAATTTGGCATTCAGTGGGAAGGAGAAGATAAGTGTAGCCAGACACTCATCTTAGATTTTAAAAAAACGGACTTCTGTAAACTTAGGGCGCTGCTGGCTGGAATTCCGTGGTCAGGAATAGTGAAAGGGAAAGGAGTTCAGGAGGCACGGGAGTTCCTTAAAAAGGAGATGCTGAAGGCACAGTCTAAAACCGTGCCAATAAGGAGGAAAAATGGAAGGCATCTGAAGAAATCAGAATGGTTGACTAAAGAACTCTCAGCTGAGCCAAGTGTTAAGAGAAACATGTATAGGAAATGGAAGAAGGGGGAAACCACCAAAGAAGAATTTAAGCAAGTAGCTAGGAGATGTAGGGAGGAGGTCAGGAAGGCTAAAGCACAGAACGAACTTAGACTGGCCAGAGACATTAAAAACAATAAAAAGGGCTTTTTTAAATATGTCCGCAGCAAAAGGAAAAAGAAGGAGACGATACGGTCGCTGTGCAGAGAAGATGGCGAATTGCTCACAGGGGGGAGAGAAAAGGCAGACCTACTTAACACCTTCTTTGCCTCAGTTTTTTCCCAGAAGGATACAAGCACTCAACCTGGCGGTTGGGGAGCAGGGGAGGAAGCAGAGGAAATGAGGCACATAATAGGTAGAGAGGTGGTACAGGAATACCTGGCCACATTGGATGAATTCAAGTCTCCAGGGTCAGATGAATTGCATCCTAGGATATTAAAAGAGCTGGCAGAGGTCATTTCAGAACCGCTTGCTATAATCTTTGAGAAATCTTGGAGGACAGGAGAAGTTCCAGCAGACTGGAAGAGAGCAAATGTTGTCCCCATCTTCAAGAAGGGAAAAAAAGAGGACCCAAATAATTATCGCCCAGTCAGCCTGACATCAGTACCCGGAAAGATCCTGGAGCAGATCATTAAGCAGTCAGTTTCTAATCATTTAGAAAGCAACGCGGTAATCACGAGAAGTCAACATGGATTTCTCAAAAATAAGTCATGCCAGACTAATCTTATCTCTTTTTATGATAGAATTACTAGCTTGATAGATGAAGGGAATGCTGTGGATGTAGCATATCTCGATTTCAGTAAGGCCTTTGACAAAGTTCCCCATGACATTCTTGCAAAGAAGCTAGTAAAATGTGGGCTGGACAGGGCTACTGTTAGTCGGATTTGTAATTGGTTGACCGACCAAACCCAAAGGGTGATCACGAATGGCTGCTTTTCATCCTGGAGAGAAGTGACTAGTGGGGTGCCACAGGGTTCTATCCTGGGCCCAGTGCTGTTCAACATTTTTATCAATGACTTGGATGAAGG
The DNA here is from genome assembly GCA_948474755.1 of Ctenosaura bakeri. Taxonomy (NCBI): domain Eukaryota; kingdom Metazoa; phylum Chordata; class Lepidosauria; order Squamata; family Iguanidae; genus Ctenosaura; species Ctenosaura bakeri. The sequence continues at coordinate 659,148 of CAOLHI010000092.1, read as the reverse complement.
AATAGAGGGCATGCTCATAAAATTTGCGGATGATACCAAATTGGGAGGGGTTGCTAATACGCCAGAGGACAGGATCAAAATTCAAAATGACCTGGATAGATTGGAGAGCTGGGCCAAGGCGAACAAAATGAAATTCAACAGAGAGAAGTGTAAGGTCCTACATTTAGGTAGAAAAAATGGAATCCACAAATATAGGATGGGGGATACGTGGCTGGATAGCAGTACGTGTGGAAGGGATCTAGGAGTCTTCATAGGCCACAAGCTGAACATGAGTCAGCAGTGTGATGCATCAGCCAAGAAAGCCAATGCAATTTTCATCTGCATCAATAGGAGTATGGTGTCTAGATCGAGGGAGGTACTGGTACCACTCTACTCTGCTTTGGTTAGACCTCATCTTGAATACTGTGTCCAGTTCTGGGCACCCCAATTCAAGAAGGATGTGGTCAAGCTGGAGCAAGTCCAGAGGAGGGCGACCAAAATGGTGAGAGGCCTGGAAGCCATGCCCTATGAGGATAGACTTAGAGAGCTGGGTATGTTTAGTCTGCAGAAGAGAAGGTTAAGAGGGGACATGATAGCCATGTTTAAATATTTGAATGGATGCCACGTAGAGGAAGGAGAGGTCTTGTTTTCTGCTGCTCCAGAGACCAGGACAAGGAGCAATGGATTCAAGCTACAGGAAAGGAGATTCCATCTGAACCTCAGGAAGAACTTCCTGATAGTCAGGGCTGTCCGGCAGTGGAATGTGCTGCCTCGGAGTGTAGTGGAGTCTCCTTCCTTGGAGGTTTTTAAGCAGAGGCTTGATGGCCATCTGTTGGGATTGCTTTGAGGGTGTTCCTGCATGGCAGGGGGTTGGACTGGATGGCCTGTGTGGTCTCTTCCAACTCTAGATTTCCATGATTCTATGATTCTATGATGGGAGTCCTGACAATCTCTTAATGTTTTGGTCAGGTAGTGTGAATAGGGCAAGTCTCTGTAATATATGCTCACAGTAGGGTCCCTGATTGCTTCACCTGGGCAGTTTTATCTGCTGTTCTTGGGTGGAGTACTTGCCGCTTATCCAAAACCCATCAGCATCGGGCTTTCCCATCTAGTCTTCTCTGAACTTATGATCTGATCATGTCTGAGGTCATCCTGACCTGGCATATGCTTACAGCTAGTGCATTTTCAAACATGTGTCCCAGCCATTGATATATTCAATTATGAAAATAGTACACATTGTAGAGTGGAGGTGTATGGCATGGTAACACAGAAAAAAAAAATTCAAATAACAGTTTTTAAAAATACAGTACAGCTCATGAAAAATTCTTCTGCCTCAACCAATTAAAAGCTAAAGGCCCATTTAAATTAAATGAAAAGGTTTTTGTCTACCACCAAAAGAAAGCCAAGAGGGGGTTACCTGAAACTCCCTTGGGAGTTTCGTGGCCTAGGAGCAGCCAGTGAGAAGGCTCTCTCTATTCTCACCAGGTGAGCCTATGACAATGGTTGGATTGAGAGAGAGCCCTCTTCTGAAGAACTGACATGGGCAGCTCATAAAGGGATATGTGGTATTTTAGACAGTCTGGACAAAAGCTGTATGGAGCTTTACAGATGACCATCCACTGCCTGGCAAAATACGGACAGATAGTGGGCCAATTTCTCAGCACCACAAAGCCTCTCCCAATGCCCCCCCTGCAAAAAAACAAAAAACAAAACAAAACAAAGAAAGGAAATGGGCAAGAGAGGAAGTATAGGGCCACCATGCTGACTCACCCCTTTCCCTCTCCTTTCCTTGACTTTCTATGGATTCTGGGTGTTTGATCTCCCCATCATGCCTCCGCCGACTTCCACCCATCCAGCCACACTTTGATATTTGCCACTTTTCCACTTTTGTGGGGGCCCTGTACCCCTAATTGTAATGAATGTAGTTTTAGTTTTTGAATACCTACTAATGTTCAAGAATTGTCCACATCTTGGGTTTTTGGAAGCTATTTATTGGAAAGAGAGACAGGATATTTTGTGCACAGCGTATTGTTCCTAAAAACAACAGCTTGTGGGACCATAAAGAGCTTTTCAAAACCTGAAGGCTTTTGCAACAGTGGAATGACTTCTGGATTTTACTCTTTAAAAAACAGAACAAAACAAAACAAAACAAAAAACCCCAGCTTTCTAGCCTCTAGAGCCACATATAAAATGTTGGTAAGATGAATGTGAGGTGCCTCTTAGAGGCAGACTTGGCCAGCTTTGTAGTGCTGTCCTTGGTACTGAAAAATTCTAACTGTGGAACAGTTTGGGAAGACGGCAGATGGACCTGAAGCAAATCAAGCCTAAACTCTCACTAGATATCAAGAGGACTAAACAGGGGCTATCGTGCTTTGGACATATAATGAGACAAAGCAACTCACTGGAAAAGAGAATAATGTTAGGTAAACAGGAAGGCCATCAGAACAAAAGAAGACCACATTACAATGGCATCAGTTCAAACAAAGAAGCCATGGCCTTGAGCGAGTCTGTTGGTGACCAGGGCTCTTGGGGGGGTTTCCAGCAGCTGAAGCTGACTTAACTGCAACTTACATGCACTTCTTTCTTCTCTTTGCAGAGGCTGATCTGTGAGAAGGACTGATCAACCATGGCAATGAGAAAAACCTTCCTGAAAAATCCACAGAATTTTGCCCCCTAGATCAGCTAAGGAGAATGTGCAGTCTTCCGCATCTTGTTGGCCTGAAATTCCTATAATGGTTCTTAATTATCCATGCTAGCTAATACTAATGGTAGTTGCAATCCAGCAACATCTGGTGGGCCACACACTTCTCTAGAGCAGAGGGTTAGGATCTGGCAGCCTTTAGATGTTTTGTACTAGATATCAGTAGCCCCAGACAGTACAGCTAATGGCAAGGAATGCTGGGGATGCAGCCCAACAACATCTGGGGAGCCATGGGAATCCTGGCCCCTGATCTATGATCATCAAATGGAAGTACACTGGAAAAGGTTGGCCCGTGATAAGGCTAAAAGTTCTGCATCGACAATGCATCAGGTGTGTGCCTGATGAAGTGGGCTTCAGTCCATAAAAGCTTATGCCAAATGAAATGTATTAGTCTTAGGACTCTTTGCTGTTGGTATTGGAATGTTTGCCATTATTTTTGAGGCTAGGTCCCCTTTAAATATGTATCCTTCGACTAATATAATTCAGATTCCTGTATGAATGGCTGAAATAAAATGGGAAGTTATTATTCTTCTGAAGTTGCATCCCATATTTGATCTACTGAGTTGTCCTCATCATGGGCCCAGATTTTCCAATGTAGCTCAATTTCTTGGCTGTAAACCTGTGTGTGTGTGTGTGTACATGTATGAGAGAGAGAGAGAGAGAGAGAGAAATTCCTGTGTCTTTCCAGATACTGGACTGCAATTTCCAACATTCCTTGCCATTTCACTGTTAACGTTCTATCTCCCATGCAACTGAGGTTGCTTTTCTAGATGGCCTGCACAGATACAGCACTGAATTTAAAGGACTGAGCTGCCCTCTGTTATAGATACATATATGTGGCAGCAATTTGTCACCTGACAAATGCATACTGCATGCTGCCATTCTCATCCACTCAATCTAACAAGGAATGGATCAGGCGGAAAACATGGCTAGTTCCCACATGGCTGCCCTCTGCCTCATCCACTTTTTCCTCCAATTACACTAATCCACTTGAGGATTAATAGTGGAACAAGAGATGCAAGGACTAGCAGACCTGTTCAGTTTAGGTCACAGATGGTTCAGAGCAACCCACGGGGTTCTGTGACAACTAGAGTGATTGCTTTGTGAAAGCATACCTGGCTACCCTTGAATAATCATTTATATCCTATCTGGAAAATGTACCTGTCGATCTAGAAAATGTTTCAATGTGACCCAGTAGTACCTTGTTCTAATGGAGTGATTTTGGCATTGTCATTCCGGTGAGTTTCCTTGCTCAGAATCTAGTGTTCCTGGCACATGTTTCCAATTTTGTCAGGACAGTCTCTCAAATACTCAGACGTTGAATGAGGAATCGGCCCTCTCTGCTTGCCATCTTCCTAAGAGAAAAGTGGGTGGGTGGGTGGAGAGAACAAAATGGAGGGATCTTTCAGAGGTGAAGGGCTAGCCCTCACAGGTGGTGCCTGCATGCTTTGCACTCCAAAGGTCCCAGGTTCAATCTCTGTTGAGTTTTTCCTAAATAAGTGGAGGGCAGACCTGTTTGATTCCTCTTCAGAGGATGCCAGTTTTCAAAAAGAGAAGAGAGAGGGAGAAAACTAGGAATTGGGTGACATAAGGGGTGCACAACAGCTCTGTCTGAAGCCATTGAGCTTCCTGAAACCTCAAATGTCTCTCATGGGTCCCTCAAAGATCCTGAATGCCTGAATGCCATAGGTTCAAGACCTATGAGTCTAGTGACTTACCTTTTGAATCCTTTTATTGTACTGTCCCAACCTCTAAATGCCTGGAAAAAGATTCCTTATTAATTGCAGTTTTGGATTTTATATCAGAGATCAGAACTTGGGAAAATTACTTCTATGAACTACAGTTGTTGGAGTCCCCACTCCCCCAAGCAGTGAAGCAATGGCATTGCCATGCCATCCTTACCTTCTCATACCAACTGTCTCTGTAATTGTTCCCATGCCTCCTTTTTTCACAAACCCATTCTGTAAACCTCTGTCTCTTCCAGTTTTAAGTGAGGGCATGGGACTGGTACAGAGGCACTCAGAGTAATGGGGATGGGAAGGAGGTTAAAGGCCACCCACTCGAACCCTCTCTGCAAAAGAGGAGGGATCAATCCCCTACAGAAAAACAAGTGAACTCTGGGCTACAACTCTGACAGAAAGTGACTCTCAAGAGTTTAAAACAGAAGACTTTCCTGGCTTTACCTTGAGATGCCAGAGATTGAACCAAGGACCTTCTTTATGCATATCTAGCTCTCTACCCCTGAGTGATAACCTTATCAAAACACACAGACTTTGATAGGAACAGACCCCTGTTGCTCACATTGCATGCTGCCTGGTAAGTCTGGATTGGAGGGTTGGTACTTACAGACGCTACTTAGCTGTGTAACTAAGGTAGCTACCTAAATCTAGAATCATAGCCACTTGTATTTTAGGATTATCTTTAGACTATTTTTAAAAGCTTTTAAAGAATATTTTAATGTGTTTTTAAATTTTTCTATCTTTGTACTATTTTAATTGCTTTTATTTGTTTGTCACTATGTCATACATTCGCACTCCATGACGTGGTATAATTGGCAATGAACATTATTTAATTGGCACATGTATGACTGATATGTGTGTCTGAAAAGCTATGCTGACAAAGAGGAGTGGCTATACACGTACAGAAGTACATCAGAAGGGAACACAATGCGTGGCCAGGTGGTAAGTTCACTGAGGATCAGTTGGAGAACTCAATGGGTTCAAGATGATCCTCTCACTAGCCCAAACCTAGAAAACAATAGCCACTGAAACACTCAGACAAAGCAACACTGACCAATGTCCTGTAGTATCCTTCCTGCTGAACTTCCCCCTTTGTTTCTTCACCTGCCCAGATATTAAGAAACTATCACAATTCCCATCAATGCTTTGTCACCCAATGCTAAGACCATTTTAGCTAGCTCCAGACCCCTTTGTTCATCCTGCAAGCGAGTCATTAACATCTTCCTCTTCAGGGCAGGAAAAGGGCATTCAAACCCTGACTCAGACCTTGACTTTCTACTAGCACTTGGGCGTCATGCCACCCCCGAGACTCTCATTCCTTCACATTGTCATGTTTGAGCCATTTTGCCTCAACTTTCTTCTCTTCAGGATTGCTAAATATTGCCCACTTCATCCTAACTCCTCACTGTCCAACTTTCTTCCTCCTTTCCTTCTGTTAGCCTTATATGGTGCAACTGCTTGAATCTTGTGTGAGTGTGATTCTCCCCCAATAAAACATTCTTTTGACTTCCAACTGGAGTCTCTGAGTTAGTACCGGTACACACAGGTGAAAAGTTCCCATGGTTACCCCCCTCTTACAGGCCTCCTTTGAGCTATAACTCTCCACCTGTCAAAGGAAGCATTGGCATCACAGATGGACCCCTGAGTCATCCACCTTTTGGAGTAACAAATTGATTGCCTCATGACTGGGCAGTGATATAGAAATATCTTAAATAAAGATATAAATAATAAAGAGATAAGCTGTTTGTTCCCTTTTCTCCCTTTCATGAACCCAAGATGGGCAACTGTGGCCTCCAGTTGTTTGTGGACTGCAATTCCTGTAATCCCTCACTATTTGCTGTGCTGGGTTGCATGGATGGGAGCTGTGGCCTCACAACATCTGAAAGGACACATATTCTCCTGCCTTGTTTTACCCACTCAGGACCCACACCCAGAAGACAGAGCCAACTTCCTATTCAAAGCCTGGGTATCTGAGAAACTATGCTCACAAAATGGAATACGCCCTTCGCTCTGCCTACCAAATCTATCAGAGCAAATGATTTCAGAAGATTTGAGCTGAATTAGGACAGGGGGAGGAAAGATTGAATAGATCTCCCAAACAATACAGTATAAAAACTTCATCTCCAGCAACAATGAGATTAGCAGGAAAATGCCTTCCTGGTGACATAGTCGGTGGGTCTTGATAACCGTTCTAAGAACAGCAGTGAGGAAATGGCTATAACTGTAGAGGGACAGAGCATGTGCTTTTGTTTTGAGTTCAGTCCCTGGCATCTCCAGGAAGGGCTGGGAGATACTTCTGTCAGACCTCTCTATATAGCTGCTGATGAAATAAATAGTCCAAGAGCAGGAAACCTCATTCAGTCCAAGGGTCAAATTCAATTTCATGGAAGTTGTCACATTCCAATGGTGGGCATGGCTAAAGGCTAAAGGGGTGGAAAAAGGAATACCAGCATATGATAATGTAAAGTCTTACTGTCAGCAACTAAACCTAGAGAGAAGCAGTTCATGCTTTCAAAGTAGGAGGCAAACACACACACACACACACAATCTGGAAAGTCACATCCCCAAAGGACAGGGGAAAGAATTGTGGCCATTCTGCAGAGGGCTGGATGGGAATCCCAGGAGCACTGCATTTGGCCCATGGTCAGGCAGGAATGAGCAACTGACAGGCCCAGAGGCCTTTTTTCTAGCCTGGGAACTTTTGGGGACTTCAGAGACTGCCTGAAATGCCAAAGGGAGGATTTTAAAAGCTAAACAGTAGGGCAGGGGAGAGTGCACCTATTTAAAAGCCACCTTGGCTCCCACTCTGGGAGAAAGGCAGCATAGAAATATAATCAATCCATCAATCAATCAATCAATCAATCCCTTTTCTTGAAGCCTTCCAGGAGCCCTTTCATATTACATAATTATACCTCTTTAGTTTCACTTTTGCTGCCATGACAATGTAAGGCCCTGTTTTGCGGGTTCCTGATATTAGTATGGTTTGGATGGGCACCGTACCCAATTGGCACAGTATTGGATTGGCAACTGTATTAATTGGCTCTGATATCAAAATCAGACCTGGAGGGTGACAGAGAGGTCCAACCGAGCGAGGGAAGGAATTTGACTGTAAACGTGCAAAAGGTCAACTTGAAACTTCCTCCAGGTAAGACTGAGTGGCTGGATAGCAGTACATCTGAAAGGGATCGAGGAATCTTCACAGACCACAAGCTGAACATGAGTCAGCAATGTGACGCGGCAGCCAAGAAAGCCAATGCAATTCTCGGCTGCATCAATAGGAGTATGGTGTCTAGATCGAGGGAGGTACTGGTACCACTCTACTCTGCTTTGGTTAGACCTCATCTTGAATACTGTGTCCAGTTCTGGGCACCCCAATTCAAGAAGGACGTGGTCAAGCTGGAGCAAGTCCAGAGGAGGGCAACCAAAATGGTGAGAGGCCTGGAAGCCATGCCCTATGAGGATAGACTTAGAGAGCTGGGTATGTTTAGTCTGCAGAAGAGAAGGTTAAGAGGGGACATGATAGCCATGTTTAAATATTTGAAGGGGTGCCATGTAGAGGAAGGAGAGGGCTTGTTTTCTGCTGCTCCAGAGACCAGGACAAGGAGCAATGGATTCAAGCTGCAGGAAAGGAGATTCCACCTGAACCTCAGGAAGAACTTCCTGACAGTCAGGGCTGTCCGGCAGTGGAATATGCTGCCTCGGAGTGTAGTGGAGTCTCCTTCTTCGGAGATTTTTAAGCAGAGCCTGGATGGCCATCTGTCGGGAGTGCTTTGAGGGTGTTCCTGCATGGCAGGGGGTTGGACTGGATGGCCCATGTGGTCTCTTCCAACTCTATATATCTATGATTCTATGAGTCATTTGTCAGGCAAATACACACCATTTCAGTAGATAATAGGCTTAAATAGAAGCTGGAATTTTCCAGGGAACCCAAGTGTGAGAAGCCCACCAGGACACACACTGCCAGATATCTGTCCCTTGTACACCTGGACTCCTTCCTCTTTCCTCACAGCACCCACATTATACAGCTATTACAACACCCATCATGTCTTTGTCAATCGAACACCATCAACATGTTGAAGACCCATTGTCCACAACAGGTTCCCATTGTCTTGCATCTGGAATCTTCACTGCCACAGGCTATTTTTAGGGTAAAATACCCCTGATTTCAGGATGCTCAGTGAAGTCTCTTTGCCTTTCTGAGCGGTCACCCTGTCTGTTTGACTTCTGAACTGAGAACTGCCCTTGGGTCTAATATCTGAGTCACTTCATCTCACTTCTCTGCTTCTCATCATATCCAGTAAATATTGCCCATACCCTTCACAGTCTCTATCTGCTTTCCTCCTTTTCTTCCAGTTAGCTCTTGTGTGAATGTATCTTGTGTGCATGCATGAGTGAATTCCCCCCAATAAAAACACATTTTTAGGTTACTTTTTAATCTTTGACCGGTTCTTTTCCTGCGTCTGCCTGCAAACATTGGTGGAAAAGTTCCCGCTAAGTTGCCTTCTTGCAAGCCTTCTCTTTGAGCTAATTCATTCCCCACTTTTGCAAGGAGGCACTGGCATCATGGGGTGGCCCTTGTGGCATCTACATTTTGAGATAACAACATCATCCCATGGAATCCTGGGTTTTGTAATCTGTAATTGCACCTGTAATATGGGGAAGCACCAGAGGAGTCTAAATACCTCATGAAACTACATGTAGGATTCCACAGGAGGGAACCATGGCAGTTGAAGCAAAATCATAGTGTTATAACTGTGTAGGGGGAAAGGATCCCAGAGAGATAATTTCTGCCTTCTGAGTGGGTCAATAAAAAGATGGTTCAAGGAATCTGGTGGGTTGCAAAAACAGCCTAGAGGCTATGTGTTCCCTCAGGGCTGCATACCTGTGGTAGGGCGTAAGGTTTTCCACCCTTGATATAGGTGGTCCCCAGCTAGACTGAGTTACATTCTGACTCTTAGAAGGCAGCTTCCCTAAGAATCAAAACCTAGGTAAAGCTGATAAAATGGAAACTGTGGCCTGTAACCAGTATCTTTTTCCCTCACACAGCCTCCTCTTTCTGCCCCTAGATTATCCTAGACATGTTCTTGTAAACATGACCCTCTCTGAAGTTCATTAGCTCTCCACTTATGCTCTTGGCCCTTCTACAGGAAAGAGCCTGCTGAGATCTTAAGCCTAGGCCCCCGGTTCCCAGCACGTGGAGCCGATGTTTTGCCGGAGGTCACTGTAGGTCTCCATTATCCAGAAGCAAAGCCAGTTAGCCTTGCTGACCCTCTCCATCTCCTCCCCTCCCAAGCTGCCTCTCGCCCCGCCAGTGAGTAATACAGGACTGGAGTCTGCAAAATCAATTCCTATTCCAGCCAGGACACGAATGGAATGCGACAAATCAGAGCACTGGTTCCGTAACGAGATAATGTCATTTTTCTTACTGAACTTCATAATAGGAAATCAATGGGGAGTCTCGGTGTGACTGGCTCATCATCCCCCACAATTGACTCACCCCACCCTCAGAAACAAGGCAGCAACTCCAGGGGAAAAAACAAAACTCAAGCAGGTAGGGCAATGAACAAAGGAGCTGCCTGCTATGGCTACATCCTGTCTCCAACAGTGGGAGGAGTACAGAGCAAGGGAACCTTGGATCTTCAGGCCCAATCCAGCCTCCTGGGTCCTTGTTCTGGTCCACAGAAGTTCCCCCAAACACTTTTCCTCTTCCTTGAAGCCCTTCCCCATTAGAAGAGAGATGGGGCAGGAGCTATGATCGTGGAAACGGCTTCACTCATCTTCCTTGTGTGGACAGAGCAAAAGGGGCACTGAAAGACTTTTAAGAGATGGTGGAGTCCTGATCTTGGCGAAAGGACGTAATGATTAGTGATAGCTGGTGGCAACCATGTCAGTGGGGTGGTGAGCCTGATCTGGGCTGTAGTCCAAACTTTGACAGAACTATACAGTCTGGGCAGGGATCCTGGAACTATTTTTCACTATGGGACAGACTCAACATTGGCAATCAAGTCTTTATTAATTTTGCCTACTTGCAGGTAGATTTTTTACAGAACAATGAAAACACAAAATTTGTAGCATTAAAAATAAGAGCAACAACCGAATGAAGCAGCAGACAATTACACTTACATGGAAACAACAGCAACATAGTAAATGAAATGTTACAAAAGTGAGCAAATAAAAAAACCTAATTAATATATCAAGCAGAGGGGAAAAAATGGGTAAGACCCATTAAGTAAATGCAAAGCTGCCTATAAGATATCTTAACACATCCATCCTTTCACATCAATACTGTAACAGCAAAAGCTGTGGAGACACATTGGAATCTATAGGAGCACCTGCACAATCTCACAATGTCTTCCTCTCAAAAGAAAATATGTATATCTACCAAGCTTGAAGGATAGAGAACCAAATATAGGTCGCTGCCTATGTTGGGGCAAATTACTTCTGTCATCCGTTATCATTGAAATATATGAAAATATGAACACGCCTCCAACCACAATGTGCACTTAGAAGTCCTCTACATGTATTTTGTGTAGCTTACTCCCAAATAAGTGTCTACTGGGAAGATAAAGGCAGCCTTTCTTATGCCTGGGTGGGGCTCAGCTAAAATAGATCTCTTAATGTATTTTATGTATGCGTGTTTGATAATTTAGTACACTTCTGATACTAATTTGTGAGGAGGTTCAACTACATGGGGTCTCATGGGTCCAATTTAGCCAATCATTTCAGGTGGGAGCTCAGTTACCCTTGCCGCCTAGTCTTAAGAGGAGCTTCAGCCCACTCTGCCCCCCAGTTTGAGGCCCATGATTTGAAGGCTAGGGCGTGGCAATTTGGATAGGTCTGATAAAGTCTAAAATCCAGAGCAGAGTCACTGACTCCCTGATATGAGAGGCACCAGCTGCCAGTGACAATGATTAGGCACTTAACTAAAGGCTAGTAATAGGTAACTGCAATGAAGTTGGTCCCAGAGAAGAAGATAGAATGTGAACGCTTTCAAGTGACATCGGACTCATCCACTGGCTAAGCCATTGTTCTGTTTTCCTTTGCTTCTTTCTGCAAAGACCATAGACCAAGCATGTGAGTTGTGAACTACAAATTAAATCAATCTGGCACAGTTTGTGACACAATCAAACCAAATGCAGCCTATTAGCCAAATATTTTTTGGACATTCCACACCTGATGTGAATGGGATTGACACATATATGTATGCATGCATGCATATGGGCACAGACACACATGTGCACTGTTTTGGCCAATCTTGGCCCTATACTGTTTACAGCTGAGGGCCTATGTTGAGTTTGACAGATACTGAGCTGAGAGTGCCTGTGGAGTTGGTGGTATTTCACCCTTACGGTGCATAAAACAGCAAAAGCATAGCTCATTAAATTATATTTCGTGGTGCTGCTAGAGTAGGATCAGGAACTATGTGTGAGTAGAAGGCTGGATTCTCAACTATCCCTAAAGACTTGCAGCCCTCCATGGGACAGGTTACCTCACTAGGCAGTACAACATTTCTAACTTCCTTGGGTCCCTGGCCCAAGGCCCAGGTGGAGCTTTTCTACCCCTAACCTCACCCCCACCCCCCAGTGCTTTGGCTGAGGGCCTTTGTTCCTCCTTGCACTTCCTGCTAGGAAAAGGAAGGAGGAGGAACAAAGAGGATAAAGGAATCTTTGCTAACTCTGATCACTGAGTGAGGAAGGTAGGAATTCAAGATCACCTGCAAGGGTACAGCTTAGGAAAAGGGGGAGGGGTGCAGACTTCCAGGGCAGACTACAGACTGAAGGAACCTCCTGTCTTACTCCAGAACTTCATTTTTTTGAAAAAAGTTTTTTTTTTTAAATCATTCTCTGGAAACTGTGTCTCCCATAAAATGTAGCAGAAGCCTTATTTGGGCATTACTTACCTTGTTTTCTTGAGCACATGAACTCTAGTCCTGCCGTCTCCCACATGACTTTCCACATATGAAAAGCTGTGCATCTAAAGAAGAGGAGCTTCCTGTTAGTATGGATACTCTGAAAGGATCCTGGAAAGTCATAGATCTTGCTCATATGCAAGATTCTCCACACCGAGTGCAACCTTTCACCTTCAGACACGTCACTTTCCACGTGAAGAAAAAGATGATGGAGGAGGGTGAGGCTATGCATTTCTCTGCTTGTGTGTTGGAGAAGGCGAACTAATACCTGCATATGGCTAAAGTGCCTTGGAATACCTTAAAGTTACTAAAACAAGAGCTTTTGTGGGCTGTAGCCCATTTTGTCAAATGCATGAGTTGTTAACCCAGAGGTTCAGGTGGTGGCAGTTGAGAACTGCCATATCAGTGGGGTGGTGAATCAGGTTGAGGTTTCATTCTGAATTTCAAGAGCTATCCAAGGTGCTGAACATATTGGGGAGTAGGGTTCAGCATCTGCGATAGCTCATATAAAGTTCAGATTAACAACCAATGTGGATTTACTGCCCTACTGACATGGAAACTGCAACTACCCCCTCCCTTTCTGCTATAAAAACAGTACACACAGTTGAGGATGGTATTGTTGACAGTAAGAGCAGGAAACAGAAGGCATAAATGATTGACAATGACCACTGTCTTGTTAACAATGACCATTTAGAAAACTGTGGCTGATAACAGAAACTTCCTGACACTAGACCAACCAATTAACACACGTAGTGTGCTAACAATTTGTTATCCCAATTCAAACCTCTGGTGATAGACTGGAACTTGCTAATGAATTGTAACTCAGCAGTCTCTCGCTCCAGTCTCCCTCTGAAGTTTCTTTGCTCCACAGGGGCTGCTCTAAAGTTACTGGATGTTCTGGAAGGCTGACATGTTCTCCCCATTTTTAGAAAAATATTGTCATTTTTGATATCTTATATGTGTCAATTTATTCCTTTTGTATGGAGATTGGTCTTTTGTCCTAAGTGGAATGCAGAAGGGCATTGCTGGCAGAGATCACACTGGGAAATGAACAGCAAATTAATTAACTTCTTTGTTCTGAGTGACACTTTCCTACCCTCCAATTGTCAAGGGCGGTTCCTCTTAATCCTCTCCTGCACCACTTTTTCAGCTGCTTTTAAAATGTCCCCGTTTCTCTTTCTTCCTCCCACTTTCTCCCTTTGTCCTCATCCTACTTCAACTGCTGAAAACTGAGTTCAAAATGCAACGGTATTTTGTACTCAACTCAGCAGGGAAGAGAAGACAGGAGAAGAGGCAGAATCATCAACTTCTCAGGAGCTTCAGGGAAAAGCAAACTGCTGCAGTCTTGCTTAGCTTATGTGTTTTTCCTCATTCATAACTTGTGCCATCTTGGCCATACTCTGATGTTGTTTGGCCACACGTCTCCTGGCTTACACATTGGAGAGTGTGCATTTTTAGGTCCTGTAACTGGATGTTGCCAGAGGTGGGTTATGAGGACAGACTTCGTACCTTTATTTGAGTCAGGGTCCTGCTTACCTTCATAGGCTGTGTTCCTAATCAACCACGAGTGGAATGTTAAGCTTTGGCAGTGTACCTTCATTGGGAAATCCTTACTGTCCAATGGCTCTGCACCTTACTGGCCAATCAATTGCTGGGGGTGGAAAAACTGAACCTGGTGCCCTATTCAAATGCTCTCCAGCTGGCGTTGTTTGCTTCTGCATCTCCAGCATAGCCACTGGAAATCTGGGAGGAGGAAGCCTTCTCCTTCTCTCTTGACTGTACAATAGGAGGCAGAGGATGCCCAGGTGCAACTCTCCCCGACTCCCCAGCCACTGATTGGTCAGGGGGTGGAATCCAGGCTTCTCCTGGCTGCCATTATTCAACTGGGGAAAGGGTCTTGCACAAGCAGGTACTAGATACTTCTTGCATAATGTCCCCAAAGTATTTAGTGATGGCATTACTAGGGGTTATGGCAGTGTAAGGACCCAAGAAAATGTTCACCCCAGTGGGATCTGGGACAACAGCAGGGGAAAGAAATGGACCCCCCCACACACACACCCCTCTATTTGCATTTCCAGTGGAGACTGGGTCAGGTGGGGAATTCTACTGCTATTTCTGACCCATAGGAATCTTCATCTGCAGCTTCCCTTTGCCAATGGGAGAAGGATATTGAGGAAGGGGTGGAGCTTTGGAATGGGGCAGGGGATCCTCATAGGTTTTACTGGTGGCAACCATGTCTTTTGTGTGCATAATTAGACCTGTGGGGTGGTGGTCCTCCTCCATGGTCAGATAGTGGATTTCTATGGTTTCAGACTGTGTTGCAGGAAACTTTTCCTAGTTGAGGATGGCAAGGACTGAACCTATACCCCTCCCCATGCAAACACACTGAGCTACAGCTGCAAAAATAGTATTTGTTAATGGCTGTCTTAAAATTCACAGAAAGTGGCAGCCTTAGCTGAAACATCAAGAGTGACCACCCAATTTTTTTCAAGAGACTGAAAACTAACATTAATGTATAAAAACGCCCTGATTTAAAAAAACAAACAAAAAACAACTCTAGCACAAAGGCTAAACTTTTTGCTAGAGAATCAGAGCATCACCTAATAAACAACCACTCTCACGCTAAAAAGAAATCAATGGTTTGTTCTATTGAAGGAGGCACCCTTAATTCTTATTGAAATAACACATTTTCAGCATATGAAAGGCAGATAGGAGTCAAAATGGTGCAGTGGTTAAAAAAAAATGGTCCTGAAGGTTAAAAAAATGGTCCTGAACTAGATCTGCAGTCTTTTAAGAACTTGGTTTGATAATGTGTTTCAGGAACTGAGGAAACACTACTAGGGCTCAGGCAGAAATCTTTACAGGGATTCACATATTATAGGAGTGGAGAAGGTATGGCCTTCTAGATGTTGTTGGGCTATAACTCTCATAGACCTCAGCTGGCACAGTCAATGGTGGATAATAGGAGTTGCAATCCAACAACATCTGGAAGATTTTGTCCACCCCAGATTTCTACAATGATTTATTTATCTGCTTTTCTGGGCAAGACAAATGTGTGTGACCAGGAGACCAATGAAGAATCCTTGTGGTACAGAAGGAGCTCTTGATTTTCTAGGCACAAAGGCAGAACCTAAAGCCAGTTTTACACAGCAGAGATTTGCTGCAGTTACATGCAGTTTCAAGTAGCTGTGCAAAAGAGAATGGCTTCCTCTGAGTCATGATTTCAGTGTGCTGGTAAGGTACCAATGAGGAATTTGAGAAACTTGAGAATGCCTTGAATCCAATCTCACGGGGGTAGCTGAGCCTGTATAGGGAGGAGCCCACCTCAGATCCTGGGGCTGAGAGGGCTTTGATGATTCCCCCCAGAGGTGTTACATTCTATGCAGCAAAGTGAGGGTGAGAGTTGAGTAATCAAAGGCAGGTGGGTGGATGAATCATTGTGTACCTTCTAACATCTCACAGATGAAAACCGGGACATATGTGGCCGAGCAATATCAGAGTGTGGTCAACAGGGCCAAAGTTATTAATGAGGGAGAACACACAAGCTTGGAAAGGATTCAGCAGTTTGCTTTTTCACGAGCCTACTCGGAAGAGCAAAGCCATTTCCACCCTACACTGTTATAGTGCTGTTATTCCACTTTCAACATCCTATGGAATCCTGGGGTTTGCAGTTTAGGGAGGGGCCTTTAGAATTCTCAGCTGGAGAGCTCTTTGGCCGCAGCAAACTACAAACCCCAGAAATCCCACAGGATGTTTAAAGTGGAATAATAGCACGATAGCAGTGTAGGATGGAAATGGCGCAAGACTCTACCCCACTGCTCTCCTCTGCTGAGTTAACTGAATACAGGCTACTTTGCACTCAATTTGTAACAACTGAACCTTGAACTCAGTTTGTAGCTGACTAAAGCAATCAAAGTAAGCTGAGGATGAAGGGGGAAAGTGCAAGGAGGAGAGAGAAACTGGTACAATTTAAAAGCAGCTGAAAACCAGGATGATAGAAGATTAACTAGGACTGTCCCTGCCAAACTGGGACAGTTGGAAGGTATGCCATTGCTGAATCTTCTTGGAACATAGAGGAAAGTGGTGTTCAAAACTGAAACTAGATGTATGTGTCAATCTATCTACCAGCTGTACCTGCAGTGCATCCTCCATCCCACTCCTCCGTGTCTTAAGTTTTAAATAGTTCGGTGACTGCTAATTGCATATGTGAGTTTCTTCACTCCTAGGGTACCCTTTCTTTCACTTGGTTTCCTGCCAGACGTCTTTCTTTTTCCCTTTCATTTCATTTAGTTCCCTATTTAAGAATATGCTTTTTAATTTGCACACTTGATTTTGAACTGTGGTTTATTTGTATTGCATACTTGCTTTTAAGTGATTTTTAATTTGTTTTAGTTTATGCTTCATTCTACATTGCATAACTGCAGCGTTGCTATGGATTCATTTCCTAGCATGAGGAGTTGTGTGCTTTTACAAGCTCTGGCGCTTTCCAAATGCCTGGTTCCCAATATATCTATTTCAGTTCAACAGGTGTGCAAAGTTTGATTAGACAGATCCACCCATTGCCTGTTATCTTTTTTAATCAGAAGTGGGCACCTTTAGTTTTACAAATGCACCAGAATAAAGGAATTGTGACTGCCATCCTATATTGCAGTTAACAATTCATAACCAAGAGTTACAGACCTGTAAGTGCTCTGTATTCACTCTTACCACATATTCACAAGAAAGGCACTATTGCTACAATGGTAAATGCCCCCTTCAACCTACTTTAATAGCCAGCAGCGGCACAGAACAATGGAGGTCTGTTCTGCTGCTGATTGGGGCATAGCAGGATGATGTTTCTAGCTGTTTCTCACCAGTGAGCGAGGCTGTAACAATCAGAAGCAGGATCCTTGTCACAATTTCTCATTGCAGCCTTACTAGAAACATCATCTTGCTATGCCCCAACGAGCAGCAGAGTAGACTTCCATCCCTCATTGCTGCTGCTGGCTGCTAAGGCAGGTTTGGAGGGGCTGGGCCAAAAGATGTTACTAAGCAGGCAATGTAGGACTACACTGGTCCATCTGCTCATTACATTTACTACACCTATAGAGTTCAGTTCTTGGGGGTTTCGATGGAGGTATCTTTCCTATCCTGGGCCTTTTTAAATGTGAGAGGCCAAGGGGCAGAATGTTCATTTGAGGCCCTTTCCCAGGAATCAGTATGGTGTAGTGGTCAGAGGATTACACTGAGACTCAGGAAATCCAAGTTCTGCTCAGCAGTGCAGCTTCCTAGGCAACTGCAGGCCAGTGACTGACTCTCAGCCTAACTTTCCTCACAAGGTTTTTTAAAATTAGCTTTTTATTGAAACCCATTTTTATGACAATATAACCCAACATTTAATATAAATGAATGAACAATGGGCCATTAGAGAGGAGATATAAAAAGTGTTACTATGGCCTCACATCTCATATTTGTTCATAGTACAGTGCCTTTAAGAAGATATACTGTGTGACAAAAACTGAGGTCTTCTTCTGTCTGTTAAAAAGAATCTTTCATATGTCCACTTGTGACAAAGAAGGAGAGTGAAAATCGTGATTCTGTATCGTCAACTTAGGGTTGTGAGTTCGTATCCCCTACTTAGCTACATAACCACCTTAGCTATGTAGCTACATAATGTTTTCCAGGTTGACCCCCCCCACCGGCAATCCCCACTTACCAGGCAGCAGGAACTGCAATTGACGGGGGGGCCATTTTCCAGTTGATCAGGAAGCAATGGATTCTCAGCCAGAAAGCTCTTTAGCCTCCGGAAACTACAAACCCCAGAATTCCACAGGATGCTGAAAGTGGAATAGTATAGCACTATAACAGTGTAGTGCAGAAATGGTCCCATCACAATTCCCTCATGCACTGGGGAACATTCATCAAGGGGTGGTGGTGGTGGAAACATCAGTCATCTGCATCCCGAGTGACAGAGGAAGAGATCTCTGTTGCTCACAGCAGGTGCTGCCTGGTAAATGAGGACTGGGGACTTTCACAGTCCCTAAGCATTTCCTAAACGAGTGATTACATAAGGGATCATAAATACATACCAATCATGCATGTGTAACTCTAGGTTATGCATTTGTACCTACCTTAATGACTTATGGACCAGGTCATTATTTTAAAAAGTCAATAAATGGGAAGCATATGACATAGAAGTCTCCCAGGATGGTTATGAAGATAAAATGCAGAAGATGGGGAGGAGAGGGTTATGTAAGCCACCTTTGGTTCCCTGGAGGCAAAAAAGGATGGATATAAATATACGAACAAAACAGAGCACAGTTGGGCTGGTTTGCTACTATTAACAGAGCCTGTGGCTGTAAGCATCTTTCTCATGCCATTATACTAAAAGGACACACACTGCCACCAGAAATTTGTTTTGTGATTTTTTTTTCCTATTAGGTGTATGCAACTTCACTTATAGCCTTTTTCACATTATGCAATTGGGGCACTATGATTTCTTTTGAACTGCTAGGGCCCCTGTGGTCTCCTAGGACCTGTAGTTTAAGAAAGGGCAATCAGAACTCTCAGCTAGACAACAAACTAGAAACTCCCCAAACTACAAATCCCAGGATTCCATAAGGTGAAGCCCTGACAGTTAATGTGATATGAACCATCAGTGGCCAAGATTCTGCATTCTCAGGTGTAGCTATGGCCATTTCCGCACTACACTCTTATAGTGCTATTATTCCACTTTGAACATCCTCTGGAATCCTGGGGTTTGCAGTTTAGGGAGGGACCGATAGTGCAGAAATGGCCTATGACTACAGAGCTATGTCATCACAGCTACATCTGCTGAGGCCACCCTTTCAAAACCTACCTCTTAAGCCAGGCAGGACCCCAATGGAAGGGTTTCTGAGGCACTGCAGATCAGGGAGCTGGGCAAGGAGGACTGAAGTACTTTCCCAGTTGTGGGGCACATTGTGACCAGCACTGCAACAGCTTCCCTCAGTGCACCTTGCAGCCGTGAGAGTGCTGCATTCCTCCTTCCTCAGGTGACCCAATCTGCAGTGCCCTGAAAACCCTTCCACTGGGGTCCTGCCTGGCTTAAGAGGTAGGTCTTGGGGGTCACTGTTGGCCATTAATGACTGTAAATATGACTTTTGAAAGTCACAAGATTGTAAGTCCAGTTTTATGATGTCATATATAGTTAGCTTTCCTTATCTGTGGATCTTGTATCCATGGATTTAACCAACCATGACCTGAAAATATTTTTTTAAAAAATCCAAAAAGCTAGCTTTGATGTTGCCATTTATATAAGGGACACCATTTGCTACACCATTGTACTTAATGGTACTTGAGCATCCACAAATTTTTGTATCTGCAGGGGAATCCTGGAACCAACCTCTAGCGGATACCAAGGGCCCACTGTATACCAAAAGGATGCCTGTCCAGAACTCTGTCTGGGACAGAAGGGAGAGGAAATGGTAAGTATGCTGTCCTGAGTGAGGATGTGTGGGGAACCTGTTTTCAGTCCCACGCTTGAGAGGCTTGGGACTATCTTAGCCTATATGACCCAGCCTGTCTATGGGGCTGATGCAGTCACTTCTTTGAGATCCTTACATTGATGGACAGTTGTGGACACATGAGGAGAAAGAATTACACTTTTGACAAGTGTGGAAGTGTGCAGATTTCAAATGCATACAAATCACTGCTTAAGCACACTTTTGTGAATTGGGGAGAGATGTGCTCAAGCACACCAACATGACCCCCCCATTTGTGTGTGCATAAATAAAGAAAGAATGCCTCCCATGAAACAAACAACAGAACAAGGCATTGATCGGATGTAGAGTGCATGCGTGCGTGCGTGCTGTGAACGTCTAGAGATGGGGACTTTGTAAATGTGCTCATCTCTAGTCCTGCGCTCCTTGGGGGAAGAGAACAATAAAAATGGTGATAATAGTTTTTATTGTTGCTGTCCTTAATTGGATTTATGGTCTACCAGATGTTAGTGATTGGAGGTTTTGTGCCATTAGTGATTCAGATTCTTTCTAAGAATCTAGGACTCAGGGAGGTGGTGGAGGTGGTAGTGGTTGTCGTTTTGGTGGTGGTTATCACCAGCAGCAGCACCACCAGCAGCAGCAGCAGATCCATACACCTGGTTTAAACCAGAGTTGCATCTTATCACACATTGGCTTCTATCCTTCATCCCCTTAGGGTGGTATAATGCAAACCTATGGTATGCTGAGCCACATACCCTCACCCTGACTTACTGATAAGCCCCTGGAGTCACCTCACATGGTTATTCCTTGCTTTGTAGTGAGCAGGCAGGCTTGCAGAAGAGTCTGGCTATGTCCCCAGAGCCAGATGCAAAATGATCACAGCCATGCTGAGACCTCTGACTCTGGCAGATCTCAGTGCTCATTACATCTGTCCTCGGGGGCATAGCCAGACACTACTCCAGTCCTGCCTGCTTGCCACAAAGGATGGGAGTGTCCATGCAGGGCAGTTTCAAGGGCTTGAGAGTCAGTCCGGGGTTGTTTGGGTGCTGCAGAGGGAGAAAGGGAATACTAACCTCCAGAGCACCTGAAAAGGATCTCTGTGTACATAAGGAACAATTAAGTGTGTGGATGACCCTAAGGGAATTCTGGCCTGTGTAGATGTAAAGGTGTAACACTGCATAGTAAATTATCCTCCATCCTATTGTGGGGACCTGTGCAGTACTGAACTCCACCATAGCACTGAATGTTTCCACGCATATCCCATTCTGTTGCAGGCAGAGCACCCTCCCAGCTGCAACCTCTGTTCTCACAGCTCCAATGGTGGGAAGGGAGAGGGGAGCAAGACTCAGAAAAGACACAGAAGTCTTCTCTAAATGAGCCTGCTTTGTTTCTTCTCCTGCCAAACCTGGTCCCATCCCTCCATATCGTTTCAACTACCAAGCAATAATTATGGGCCAATTAGCCTGTTAAATGCAGCTTCCTTTTTAAAGCACTGCTTTGTTGCTACCTGAGGCTGTCCCATGGTGTGAAGGGAATTTGTGCCAATTAATTGTAGGCTTTAAAGGAGAGCAGCAAAAGCTACTGCTTTCATTTTACTGAGAGTGAGAGATTTCCACACACACACACACACATATATATATGGTTCTTTTTAAAAGAACCCTTGCGGTTACATTTCCAGATAAACTTATGTTGATCAGCATGGAAAGGAAACCATAGCTCTAAGTTTGAAAGCACGAGCTAAGGCAGCAATCCTGTGTTCCCTGGCATTTAGGAAGTGGGGTGTATCTCCTGAGGGTAGAAAGAGAAAGGTCTGCTGATGCTCCTTCAGTGTTTGGAAGGAAATGTTCCAGGAAAGCCTATGGATTCACATTCCAAATCAGCTTTGCCTGCTGGAATTTACCTTTATCCCCACTACACATATGGCAAGGCAGAGTATCCCAATCAAGTGTTGGAATGTCACCAGCAAGGTCAAGTGGGGGGGAGGGAATCATGCATTCTCCCCAGATGTTGTTGGACTGCAGCTCCCATCAGCTTTAGCTTTCTGAAGAGGAGAATCTCCTCTCTCTGTGAAAGCTCTCCAGAAAATGTTAAACCCTGAAGAAGTAGAATTTATAATGACATGGACAGCTTCCATGAAAAGAGGAGGTTCTCCTCTTCATAAAGTCATACCATACACATAGAGGGCAACAGAAACAGAAGCAGAGTGCTCCATCCCTTCACAAGTTTATTCGTTTGTTTCCATATATAACCCACATTTCGTTCACTGAGCTCAAGTTGGTATACATGCCTTTCCTTCTCCTGCATCCACTTCTCACAACAACCCTGTGGGGTAGATTAGGGAGTGAGAAAGAGAGATGGAGAGTACGACTGGCCCAAGATCACCCTCTGAGTTTCTCTAGTCCTTTCAAATCGAGTGTAAAGAGTAGTCACAATTTTTCCTCCATAAAAAGGGTAGTTTTGTTTTGGAAACTGTCACAGGATTTTTCATATTTTGGAACTTTGTTAAGAAAATTTATAAAGGGAATTTTGCATTTTAAAATTTTTTTTAATTCCCCCCCCCATAGAATACAATGGTTGGTATCCTGTTGGTGAGCCCCGACTAGACTAACAACAGGATTCAGAGCAACATTTTTGTACAGAAATTAGGGGAGAGGATGTGGAAAGAAACCTTTGTGAAAAAGTCCCCAAATCCAAAATATCATGAAAATACTCCCCTCCTTATTATTCTACCCAGCAAATATTTTTTGAACTTTTGTGTGTGGCCTACATGTACATCTATAACATCCGAAAAGAGCTAAAGAGGTTTTTCTTATGCACTCACACTGCGTCATTCATGGAATTTTACAAATAGTCTAGCCATCATCATGTGTTCAACTTGTATATGTTTTCCCCATGGGTTTTCCTTTTTCTTTGCTTTCAACAAATTATCTATCAAGGAAGAAAAGATAGAACTGTTGTACAATGTCCCTTAGTGGGTAGTGCTTGGAGTCTTCAGTCTCTGAGCTGCAAAAGCGGGGCTTCAGAGAACCATACCAGCTAATCTAGGAGAGAAGGGCTATAGCAATTTTCACATCAGTGGTGGTGGGAGAAGTAATTGCCAGATCCTATCATTTCTCCTTTTGCAACAGTTCTTCCACAATCTGCTCTTTCACTCACTCACTGCAAAAGTCTTCAGCTGTACTTAAATCACTTCTCCAAAACTCACCCTCTTCTTCTGCAAACCGAACATAAGATTCAAAATCTGCTAACAGTTTGAAAATAATTAAGCCTGTTTTAAGAACTGTGCATGTCTGTGAGAGAAAGAGAAGTTTTAAGCTTTGAACAATAATACCCCAACATTTGTTAAACAAACAGTGCATCCTTTAAAGCATTCCAAATGTTAATACTGGGCTAGTTAAAATACTAATTACTTGCCAAGCAAACACTGCTCTAAAATGCTGGTTGACAAACTTTTTTAAAATTAGGATTCATGCTTGAAGCTGATTTGCAAATGTAAGATCAGAACCGTTTGCTTCCTGTTTTTCTATTCTTTTTCCCCTTCCTACCTCCCACAACAGTGATATTTCTGTCTCCCAAATTACTTCATTGGCTAAAAAAGGAATTTTTGAAATTTGACAAATGGTAAGTACTTTCCCCACACTCACCTCTCCTATGTTTCATGTCTTAAGAGTAAGCAAAGCACAGATGGAGTTTATTTTAATTCCAGCGCATAAACCCATGGGCTGTTTTACATTTTACATGGCTCTGCAGGTAAGAGTATATGAATCAGTCAATATTTTGTCCACACCATTTGTCTGTTGCATCCCATTTCTGCCTCATTCTGTGGTTTTAAAAAATCATAAAAACTGCTTTTACTTTCGCATGTAAATTTCCCTGAAGCATGTTTGTTTTGTATGCATCTGTCACTAACATAAACATTTTTGTACACAACTTCTCCTAATATATACATTTTTGTATGTATCTTTTCTCAATATTCACGTGTGCATATCTCTCCTAAAAATATGTTTATGTATACCTTTGCCTAATATACATAAATGGGTATGCAATTTTGGATCCACAAACTGGGGAGTGCAAAATTCAAAGAAGTGGGAATTGCAAAGGACAATGCTGTTCTGATCCACGCAGTAGGCTGGGATGTGACATTCAGGTTGGTCTGCTTAAACATGCAGACCAAACAAAATTCTGCAACAGGAAGGATACTTCAGCACTTATAGATTCTATGTAAGCGATTTACACAAAATGCATGAAGTGTGAACTCTTCTCTGAAATTCTTAAGCTAGTACGCAGAGAACAAAGGTTGTTTACCCCTCCCCTGTGTGTTGAGGGCAGCCATAGCCTCTTGGTCGCAGCTCCACACTCCCTCCAGGCCATTAACTGGCCCTGAGGATGCCTGAGGTACAGAATGATTGCCTGCAGGCAGACAGGGAAGAAAACACAGATTTTACCCCTTGCCCAACATGTGCAAAGACTGTTGCTTCTCTCCCAGATGCACAAAGGGAGCTGGACAGTGCCTGGATATTCTCCCACAGTCAATCAGAAGCTGGGACAAGGGGAAGAACTGCACCTGGGAGCCTCCAGCTGCCCTTGCAAAGGTATTGTAGAAAGAGGTTGGTACTGGACAGTTCTTTGCACAATGTCTTTAAAAGAACACAGCCTAGAGTAACCATAGGCTACACCACCACCAGGATTTTGCCTATTGAGCACATGGACCATTGCTACCATGTCTCTGACAGCAAGCGTCCATATGTTATTATTGTGCCACAGGCTGTGTAAAGCACACAGAGGCTCTTCCATGCCATTTCCAACAGGGTGGCTTCCATGGCAGGCCTGCTCCTTATCTGGCACTTCCCCCGTGGCTGTTCTGCACCACAACACCTGCATGGGCAAGATGACCTGACACGGGATAGGAGCTACAGCACATGCAGATGATCTCCTGTGGTGGTAGAACCTATGGTTCAAGTAGGGAGGTTTCAGACATGCAGGATCTATGTGGTTAAAGCCTACCATCCAGAGCCAAGTCCAAATCCATGGTGGGATGAATGGCAACAATTTCAAGGGTCAAGGTGGCTCTGAGTACCTGTTTTGCCCAGGGATTTGTTCTTGTGTCAGAAATGAGATTCCAATCCTTTTGTGCACAAACAATCTTCTCCTGCCCCCCCCCACCATCAGCTTTCTTCATTTTACTAGCTTGATTAAGGGGGTGGGGTGGGAGAAGTTATGTCATTGCTGTTTTTGTTGAATTAAGTGGGGAGGGGGGGTCAGAAATCCTTACTCATCTGCTGCAATTGACTCTAAGACTGGTCAGTGGATCTTGACTTCTTTTATACTTCTTCTGTGGGATAATTCTTGCATCTCTGTGTCCCTTCCTCCTGATCCAATCTGATGGTAAAAACCCAACTGAAATCTGAGAACAGGACTCTTGTCCCTTTAAGAGAAATTAATTCTGGAATTCAGGAGGGAGCCAAGGTAGCAAAGTCCGTTCCCCCTGTCTGGGAATAAAATCCATGAAATGCATCTAGAAAGAGATGGGTTTGCAATTTATTTTAATTATCCTTGGTTCCAAAACACAGGCAGAAATAATAAGAATGCCTGCATGCATCAAACTGACAAAAGCATTAGCAGCAGCAACAAGCCCCCCAAGGCAGATGTAAGTGTATTATCCGGTATTTTACAGGTGAGGAAACTGAGGTCCGGGTCAAGGAGAGAATGTTCATCTGGATATGCTACCTGTCTTGGAAGGACAAATGATCTCTCTGGGTGAAAGTACTGATGCTTCCAGACTACTGTTAGGCTATTAGTCCCTGCAAGTGATTTAACTGACTATAGTTGTATTTGGAAAGCATGGCAGAAAAGACATCTTCTTAAGAGTCAGTGTGGTGTCGTGGTTAGAATGTTGGATTAGGACTGGGAGCATCTGGGCTTGAGTTTCCACTCAGCCATGGAACCCACTAGGTGACTTTGGGCCAAGTGCACTCTTTCAGCCTGAACTACCTTATATGGTTGTTGTAAGGATAAAGAGGTCAGGAGGAGGACATCTGTGCACACCACTTTCAGCTCACTGGACAAGAGGTTGCATAGAAATCCAATTAATGAGTGATAATAAATAAATTCCTAAAATTGTACCAATTTTAAAATTCCATATTTCTGGGCAATATATATTTCTGCTTACCAAGTACTGGGAAATGCCATTTCCCAGCACTCTCACTTGTGAAAAAAGCATACTCACTGAGCCTGTAGTCAATGGCCATGAGAACAGAACCAACATGACTAGTTGTCTTTTTTGTCTTGGTAATCCCTCTTACCACCACACACAATTGGCTGGTTTCCCTAAACCATGATGTTAATCCTGGCCAATCAGAATTCTAACCATGCCACAACAGTGTCCAAATTTTTCATGGGCTAAAATGGAGATGGGTCACTCAGAATTCACAATGTTGACTGAAACCTCCCCCCCCCGCAAAACAATATAGAACACATTAATTGCTAAGATAAATTCAACAATGTTATTTTGCAGGGTACAATATAAGACTAAATGGGCATTTTGTCTTTCTGAACACAATATTTCAAATACAGGGAAATGTGAGATTTGGCAACAGGGGTTATTGGGAAAAGTTAACCAATGTGATTTGGTCAATCTTAGATGTCAACAGGGCTGGTTCATTTCATTATGAATCACTTAGAAGGTCATCCCCAAACTACTGAAGAGACTTTCTAATATTGTTTCTTTGTGTTTTTTTTTATATGCAAAAAGCATGTATTGAGAATGCTCTCTCTACATAATCTATGGACTCAAACCTTACTTGACCCATACCTTACCCACCTTACTTTATCATACCATACCTTACCCACCTAAAATTTACACCAACCATATTGTTCCTTTACTTTTTCACCTACTAGCAATCTGCTAACATTTAGGCCATTTCCGCACTACAGTGTTAAAGTGCTGCTATTCCACTATCAACCTCCTATTGAATTCTGGGGTTTGTAGTTTAGGGAAGGACACTTCAAATTCTCAGCCAAAGAGCTCTTTGGTCTCAGTAAACTACAAACCCCAGAATTCCACAGGACATTGAAAGTGGAATAGCAGCACTTTAACACTGTAGTGCGGAAATGGCCTTAGAAAGGGTGCAGGGGAGTGAACCTAAATTACAGGACAGTCAGAGGAGCTGGAGGCCATGCAATGCGAGGGAGAATGTGGGGTAAAAATTTCCATCCACCTTCACTCTTTTACCCCCTATGGAAATTATTTTGCTTGTTGCTGTTATATTTATCCTGCCTTTCCCCCTGACTGGGACTCAAGGTATCTTTATTACTGGGTGCTTCCAATTCATTTCTAACTTATGGCGACCGTAAGGCAAACCTATCACGGGGTTTTCTTGGCAGGATTTGTTCAGAGGGGAGTTACATTTGCCTTGCTCTGAGGCTGAGAGCATGTGACATACGAGCGTATGGGGACGAAGCTTAAGGACCTTGATGTGCAGGTGGTCATTTCGTCTCTCCTCCCTGTTCAAGGATATGGCGCATGTAGGGAAAGGGCAATAGTAGAGGTCAACAACTGGCTCCGCACATGGTGCCGCCAACAACGGTTTGGGTTTTGGAACATGGCCTGAATTTCCATGAACATGGGCTTCTGACGAGGGATGGGCTGCACCTCACAAAACTTGGCAGGAATGTTTTTGCAAACAGTCTTGCAAGGAAGATTAAGAGGTCTTTAAACTAAGTTCCACGGGGGAGGGAGACAATATTATTCAGGGCAAGGACTCAGAGAACACAGGGGGGAAAGGCCCAAATGATACTGGACAAGTAGTACAAGCGGCCAATGGCGGGAGGAGTAGAATCAATAGTACAGGACTTGCAGGAAGGGCCCAGGGACTTAAATGTCTCTACACTAATGCAAGGAGTATGGGAAACAAGCAGGATGAGCTTGTACTCCTAGTACAAGAAAATAAATACAATTTGATAGGCATCACTGAGACCTGGTGGGATGAGTCTCATGATTGGAATATAGGAATAGAGGGGTATAGCCTATTCTGTAAAAACAGACCAAACAAGAAAGGAGGAGGAGTAGCCTTGTATGTCAAGGATGTTTTCACCTGTGAAGAGATCCAGGACTTAAACCCAGAAAGCCAGGTGGAGAGCATTTGGGTAAGAATTAAGGCAGCGAGAAACAATAGGGATATTCTGGTGGGGGTTTACTATAGACCTCCAACCCAGGCTGAGGACTTGGATGACGCCTTCCTCAACCAAATGACTGCACATTCAAAGAGGAGGGATACAGTAATAATAGGAGATTTCAATTACCCGGATATATGCTGGCAGTCAAACTCTGCCAAGACAGCAAGGTCCAGCAAGTTTCTTGCTTGTCTTGCAGACAACTTCATGGTCCAGAAGGTGGAAGAGGCCACAAGCGGGTCAAATATTCTAGGTCTGATCCTGACCAACAGGGATGACCTTGTAAATGAGGTAGAAGTGGTTGGATCTTTAGGGGGCAGTGACCATGCCCTGTTGGAATTTGGCATTCAGTGGGAAGGAGAAGATAAGTGTAGCCAGACACTCATCTTAGATTTTAAAAAAGCGGACTTCTGTAAACTTAGGGCGCTGCTGGCTGGAATTCTGTGGTCAGGAATAGTTAAAGGGAAAGGAGTTCAGGAGGCATGGGAGTTCCTTAAAAAGGAGATACTGAAGGCACAGTCTAAAACAGTGCCAATAAGGAGGAAAAATGGAAAGCATCTGAAGAAACCAGAATGGTTGACTAAAGAACTCTCAGCTGAGCTAAGAGTTAAGAGAAACATGTATAGGAAATGGAAGAAGGGGGAAACCACCAAAGAAGAATTTAAGCAAGTAGCTAGGAGATGTAGGGAGTAAGTCAGAAAGGCTAAAGCACAGAACGAACTTAGGCTGGCCAGAGACATTAAAAACAATAAAAAGGGCTTTTTTAAATATGTCCGCAGCAAAAGGAAAAAGAAGGAGACAGTAGGGTCACTACGCAGAGAAGATGGCGAATTGCTCACAGGGGGGAGAGAAAAGGCAGAGCTACTTAACACCTTCTTTGCCTCAGTTTTTTCCCGGAAGGATACAAGCACTCAACCTGGCGGTTGGGGAGCAGGGGAGGAAGCAGGGGAAATGAGGTACATAATAGGTAGAGAGGTGGTACAGGAATACCTGGCCACATTGGATGAATTCAAGTCTCCAGGGCCAGATGAATTGCATCCTAGGATATTAAAAGAGCTGGCAGAGGTCATTTCAGAACCGCTTGCTATAATTTTTGAGAAATCTTGGAGGACAGGAGAAGTTCCAGCAGATTGGAAGAGAGCAAATGTTATCCCCATCTTCAAGAAGGTAAAAAAAGAGGACCCAAATAATTATCGCCCAGTCAGCCTGACATCAGTACCCGGAAAGATCCTGGAGCAGATCATTAAGCAGTCAGTTTCTAATCATTTAGAAAGCAACGCGGTAATCACGAGAAGTCAACATGGATTTCTCAAAAATAAGTCATGCCAGACTAATCTTATCTCTTTTTATGATAGAGTTACTAGCTTGATAGATGAAGGGAATGCTGTGGATGTAGCATATCTCGATTTCAGTAAGGCCTTTGACAAAGTTCCCCATGACATTCTTGCAATGAAGCTGGTAAAATGTGGGCTGGACAGGGCTACTGTTAGTTGGATTTGTAATTGGTTGACCGACCGACCGAACCCAAAGGGTGATCACGAATGGCTGCTTTTCATCCTGGAGAGAAGTGACTAGTGGGGTGCCACAGGGTTCTGTTGTGGGCCCAGTGCTGTTCAATATTTTTATCAACGACTTGGATGAAGGAATAGAGGACATGCTCATTAAATTTGCAGATGACACCAAATTGGGAGGGGTTGCTAATATGGCAGAGGACAGGATCAAAATTCAAAATGACCTGGATAGATTGGAGAGCTGTGCCAGGGCGAACAAAATGAAATTCAACAGAGAGAAATGTAAGGTCCTACACTTAGGCAGAAATAATGGAATACAGAAATATAGGATGGGGGACACGTGGCTGGATAGCAGTACGTGTGAAAGGGATCTAGGAGTCTTCATAGACCACAAGCTGAACATGAGTCAGCAGTGTGATGCGGCAGCCAAGAAAGCCAATGCAATTCTCGGCTGCATCAATAGGAGTATGGTGTCTAGATTGAGGGAGGTACTGGTACCACTCTACTCTGCTTTGGTTAGACCCCATCTTGAATACTGTGTCCAGTTCTGGGCACCCCAATTCAAGAAGGATATTGACAAGCTGGAGCAAGTCCAGAGGAGGGTGACCAAAATGGTGAGAGGCCTGGAAGCCATGCCCTATGAGGATAGACTTAGAGAGCTGGGTATGCTTAGTCTGCAGAAGAGGAGGTTAAGAGGGGACATGATAGCCATGTTTAAATATTTGAAGGGAGGAAGGAGGGGACTTGTTTTCTGTTGCTCCAGAGACCAGGACAAGGAGCAATGGATTCAAGCTGCAGGAAAGGAGATTCCACCTGAACCTCAGGAAGAACTTCCTGACAGTCAGGGCTGTCCGGCAGTGGAATCTGTTGCCTCGGAGTGTAGTGGAGTCTCCTTCCTTGGAGGTTTTTAAGCAGAGGCTTGATGGCCATCTGTCGGGATTGATTTGAGGGTTTTCCTGCATGGCAGGGGGTTGGACTGGATGGCCTGTGTGGTCTCTTCCAACTCTGAATTTCTATGATTCTATGATTCTATGACTTGACCAAGGTCACCCAGTTGTTTCCCTGATTCAGTGGGGATTAAAACCTGGTCTATGGAGTTCTAGTCCAACACTCTAACCACTACCCTATGGCTGGCTCTCCACACCACGCTGGCCCTCTTAAGAAAGGTTAGAAATATAACAACTAAACATTTCACAGCATAGAAAAGTTAAAATATGATGAAACTAACAATAAAATTAAAAGCAGTAAAAAGTGTGATCATTGAAAAGAAAACAACAAATAAACAGTACAACATCGTTTAATAAATAAACGGTACAACATGAAAGGCCCTTTCTGCCCAAGCAATCAGCCTTCATAGGATGCCGAAAGAAAAAACGTCTTCATCTGCCTATGAAAGGACAGAAAGGAGGGTGCCAGTCTACCCTCCCTAGAATGGATTTTCAGCAGTTGCGGGCAGCAACCAAGAAGGCCCTCTTCCATGTTCCCATCAGATATACTTGTGAGGGTGATGGGACAGGGAGGAAGGCCCCTGTAAGGTCTCAAACACCTGTTTCTTTCTTCTTGCCTTGGCTGGCCTGAGCCAGAGTCAAAGGAGTGGTGGCTCTACCACAATGGGATCTCCCTGCCCCATGGATTTGCTTTGTAAAGCTTATGTCGGTTACAAATGCATGCAATGACACCCCAACAATGGCCATTTCCACACTTGCCTGTTATAGCGCTACAATTCCACTTTCAACATCTTCTGGAATCCTGGGGTTTGCAGTTTCAGGAGGGACCAGCTGGCCCCTCCTGAAACTGCAAACCCCAGGATTCCAGAGGATGTTGAAAGTGGAATCGTAGCGCTATAACAGGCTAGTGCGGAAATGGCCACTGTTTCTCTTTTTCCAGTTTTTAAAAAAATGAAAAGTCACTGTTGAAAAGCATTTATTAAACACACTTATATACAATAATGATTTGTCTCTCAGAAAAGGTTCCTCAAGGCAGGATACAGCTGTTTAAGAATCCCAGTAAAATTAACAATGACCGAATTTTAAAACTGCTCCACAGCAGTGTGGTAGAAGGCAAGAAGGAAGCATTCAGTCGGTTTCACATTAATCTTTTCCCGCTCAAAATTTCCTCATGGTGATTCATCCCCTTCCTCACAAGGAATGGTCTCATTCACCACATCCCTTTGCCCCTTTTTGACTCCATCCCACAATGCACACCTGAGCAAGGGAGAAGGACAAATGTGCAGGACAAAATGAATAGCCTAACAGTGTTCAAGACCACAGTTCTGGCAAGACCTGAACTTGGACATAAGTGCCAGCACTGCTGTCCATTAAGTAATCTCATCGTACAATTCTCATGGGTTCAGATTTCATTCTTGTCCTATTTCCTTTCTGGGCTAAACCTTTAGAAAGTCAAAATGCCAGATCCTGTCTGAAAAATAGGTACAGCCATGTCATAAGATTGTTACTAATCAGCTGAAACATTTCCAGGAACTTGGCACAAATGACATACATGCGCACATTCTCTCCAATACAACAAACAACAAAAACACTAACAATGAACAAATATGTGACTGGTGGGTTGTTTGTTTTTTGAAAGATAGCTTTACTTCACAACCAATGGCTTCAGATTTATACCCCCAAACTCTGAGACCTAGAAACTTCCTCTTTTTGTATAAATCATGGAAAGCTGAGGTTCCTTGGGATGACATTCTGTGTTGGAAGTTTTGCACATGGAGGCTTCAGCATGCCAATTCTGCCATGCTTTAAAATCCTGCAATCCCTACAGTTATCTGACCTTTCTTTAAAAAGATATTTGGCCTTTGCTACAGCTTGTGACAATGCGCCCGCGCGCACGCGCACACGCACGCGCACACACACTGAGAGAGAGAGAGAGAGAGATTATTAATCACTTGTTGTCTAGAGAAAGACTATCCTCTCACTCTGCTTGTGATCCCGTTGTTTGTTCCTTCTGCCCCTTAGTACCAGTACTCCCGAGGAGGAAAACAAGCAAAGTCTAGAAACAATCTTTGTAGCCTACTGAGCCCTATACCACACAAATCACTGTCCTTTGTCTGCCATCCCAAGGTGCCGCCGTGCTTGAAATGTGCATTATATATAAAACAGTTTACCTTCTCTGTGCACCTTTCTTCCTAGCAAGTGGCAAAAACTACCTCCCAAGGTTCTTCTCTTTGAACAGTTTTTTGACACCTGTGTTGGTGGCGAAGGGGAGGTGGGATACAGAGAGAAGGATGATGGGGCTGACAGTGTTTGCAGCTGTTTGCAAAATGCCACCAGATACAGCTGCAGACTGTTCAGGACTCGCTGAGCTTGGGAGATGCTTTAATTAGCTCTAATAGCACTTCCCTGCTGGGCTGACATGGAAAACCTACATAATTACCAGCCACGGCTGGGAGACAGGTAGAGTAGTATGGTCCTAATTGAGTGTTTACTGAACGGGTACACGGCAAATTGGTGGGTGGGGGGAGGACTGTAGGAAAATAAAAACTCTAATACCCAAGGAAACTGTGCTCCTCCTTCTCTTGCCATGCCGCTCAGAAGAAGAACAAAGGACTGAGCGCATAAGCCCATCTAATTGCACATTTGACATTTTTGCAATGCTGGGGAGGATGGTGGGTGTGTTGGAAGATGGGAATCAGAATGTTGCAAAATGATTTGAGTCAGCCGTGGGCTTGGCCTCTGGGGACCAAACCGGGGAAAAATAGATGTGTTGTTTGCAGGGAGGGAGATCTTTATATGGTCCTGTGTGAAGCCTGCCTGCATTCACAAGGAGCAAAAAGACTGAGGTGAGTTTATCTAGCTGAACCAAATGTTTGCCTGTTTAGGGGGTAAAAATATAACTTTTCCAGAAAGCCAGAATATTTTTAAAATTGCCCCTAATTGTTTTAGTTCTCAGGCATTTCCACTGCTGGTTTTTTCCCCCTTCTCCCTACTGTACCATTGCCCTCACTGCCCCCAGCAGTCCTGTTAAGACATCCTCCTCACTCTTTGAATTAACCCAGACAATTAGGGATCACAGTGTAACCATAATACTATGTAGCCAATTGGATTTGGCTATGTAATGATGACATCACTGAGGGAAAATGAAATCCAGCTTCCAGGACTGCCAACCAATCACTCATTCTGATACCAAATTCCAGAGATAAATTACACAGGTTTATATCTGAAATAGGAACACTGACTGATATGGGAGTGGTATGAGAAGGCTCCGGAGATCATTGTGATTTGCATACCATAACATTACAAGTGGGCAAAAGACAACTTAATGAAGGTGCAGCATGCTCAGCTGGAAGAAGCTCCATTAGAAACAGAAAATGGAAAACTGGTGTTTGTTGTGGGGGGGGGATGCAGAAGGGCACAATTGGCTGGTGGGCTATAACCCTCAAAAGGAGCAGTGCTGTAATAGTATGAGTAGATTGCCATGTTCTGTTATAGGTCTGACTTCTCAGATGTAACAGAAGTCACTGGATGTGGCAAAAGCATTTGGACACCACCTTCTTCCCAGACTTTGCTTACTGCAGTGAGCTGTTGCACAAAGCACCCTTCCCCTTTTTCTGACTCAAGACACTGCTGCCTCTGTCCAAAACTTTCTAGTGGACCGGCTCGCTGCGCATCTCTTCATGCTCATTAAGAATCAGAATCCCTGACTTAGGCAATTTTGGACCTCCCTTCTTATCAGTGTAGGACAGTTGCAGCTCATAGATTCATCCATTTCCTGAAGCCCATCTGCTTGGTCACATAGTATTGGCTCTTATTGATCCATTTATTTCTGCACTGCTTCTTCCTGCGTTGTCAGTGAATGAAAAATTCTTCAGTTCCCCACATATTTGCTCATGCTGGACCATACCACTAATCTATTGTCTGTTTTTCCTCTTCTGAATGTGCTGATGAAAACCTCCTTGAATTTTCTCTTTCACCTCTAAACATGGCTTCTGGTTTCATTGTCAGAAGCTCAAGGTTAGCACAGATCCTTTTCATCGTCTGGGGAATATGGGTGGCTACGGGATTTCTAAGACAGAGACAGGAACCTGATCCTTCCAGATGTTGTTAAACTACAAATCCCATCACAACTAACAGCCAGAGTTGGAGTACAGCAATATTGGGGTAATGTGTTCTTGGAAGAGCTCAGCAGATCTCTGTGTATATACCCTAGCTCTGCCAAAGTGCAGGAAAAATACAGAATGTGGTAGCAAGTCTAGAAATTGACTTTCCAGATAAACCACTGCTTTGTTTTTCAAAAGGTCAAGTTACTTGTCTTTATAACTGAAAAAAAAAAAACATAAGCATGATACAGAGTGAACAATACCTGATGAAATTTCAAATGCAAGAAAGATGGCAAAATAAGATTTTCATCAGTTAGGAGAGGGATCCAGTCTGTCCTTGATCGTCCCATGAAAAAGTAATATAAATTATGGAAAGTGACAAAACTGGCCAAAGAAGATAAAGGTCTTATGCTGGCACAGATAACATTAAGTAAGTGGTTTTACTTCCTAGGAGGATGTGCAGGGACAGTAACATAACCAGGGTTACACAAGTGGTGTTCCAGTGGTGAAACAGCTGTACTTGCTAGCAGCTTCCTCCATTTTATTGGAGGAAAGAACAACACCATTGTACAACAGGCCAGCACAAGTCACTGTCACCTGTTTGCATGCTCAGTTTTGCAACAGTGCAACCCAGTATAACTGGCATAGCATAACTCCCATGCAGCACATATTTATATAACACATCTGCTTAACAATGTCTGTCTCAATTTGCATAATCAATGCCAGAAACAGAATCCAGTTTTTCCTTGTGCAGAACTTTGGGTGTAGAATTTATCTTTCTAGCCCAACAGACTCCATAAGCTCCAAGATAAATTTGATCAGCTGGGTAGTAAACAGGTAGGTGCTACTCAATGTCAAAAACAGTAAGTTAGGGTTATCAGAGGTTACTCCCACTCCTCTCCTCCCTGGGGCAGAGAGCATCTTTCTACCCAAAGCTAAAGCTTTTCCGTGTCTGCCATTTCCCCACTCCTCCACACACTTCTGTCCCAGAGAGAAGCCCCACCATCTCTTCTACCCTCCCATATATGTCCGTCCTACTTACTCGGTGTGTCTCTCTCATTTGACTTGCTAATGCTGCTCTCCACAGCTGGTGTATCAAAGGTCTGGGTGCCTGTCAGCCAGGCTGAAATCCCCCCTGCAGGCTTTCCTGGGGGAAGCTGTCACTTAGCAGTCCACCTCGCTCACCCTTTCTGGTGGCTCTTACATGTCCTTTCTCCTCCTGACAGGCAGGTGCAGCCAGGTTTAACGGAGGTGCCATCACTCTGTGAAGGGGAAGAAAGGTTGGAGATTTGTTCATTCCTTCCCCTCCCCTGCGTTTTTCATTGCGGGACCAGTGCAGCTTGACACTTCAGCAGGACCGATGGCTCTGTGCCTTCCTCCAGAATCCGGTTCCTTCTAGGATAACTGCTTTGCTTCAGAAGGGCCTCTGGAAGAAGTGCTGCACCATCTCCTACTTCATGGACAGATTCAGAATCAGACCAGAACATTTTGCTGCCTGAAGGACAAGATGGTGCCTCCTTCTCCATTTCACATGCAGAAACTGACTTGACTTTCACATGGCTCCTATGGATACTCTGGACTGCCAAAAAGACAAATAAACGGGCCCAAGGACAAATCAGGCTGCAACTCTCCTTAGAAGCCAAAATGACTGAACTGAGATTATCACACTTTGGGCATATCATAAGACAAGTTGACTTATTATAAATGACAATAATGCTTAGTAGGAAAAGAAGAAAACCAGATTATAGCTAGGAAGCCAGGGACTTGAGTTTGCAAGACCTGAGCAGAGCTGTTGATGACATGGTGACTTGGGAGTCTCTCCTTTATAGGGTATCCATAACTCAAAGTTGACTTGATGACAGTTAACAATAGCAGCTCCTCAGAATGTAACTTGTGTACTAACAATGGTGCAGCATATTCCTCCTCACTTAAGGGCAACAGGACAGTCAGGAGTGGCAGGGGATGGCTCTCACATCAGTGTGGCAGTGAATTCACTCCAGGATTTGGCTGGCTTTAAAGGAGCTCTCCAGCGTTCTGAGTCTATTTAAGAATTAGGGCTCAGCACCCCGGAGAATTCTTTTAATTGTTGGGTTAAAACCTGGATTCACCACCCCACTGACATGGGAAGCAAGGGCTGCCACTGCCAAGAAGGACAGGCCATGTTTGGCAGCACGTACAAGTCTGCCCTCCAACAAAGAGGCTGGGAGACTTCCAGGGTGACTGCCTTCTGAATACAAATGCAGAGGACTGCATAACCAAGAACAAACATTTTACACACAACACAGTCTAGATACCTGATTTACCACATTTAAATGAAGAAAGCTCCTGCTTTTCTCAGATTCTTGGCTCTTCATGCAACGTAACTCCACTGTGCTTTGTTCCTTACATCATGATAATATCTGAAGCACATCCACTTCTCTCCACACTTCCTTCTAGACATTGTTCCTTAAACTCATGATGATCCTTGATGCTCTTTTCAGAACCTGCTCAAATATGTTTACTGCCATTTGATGAAGCAAGAGTCGTTATGCTGTTCTCCCTTGGAGGTCTGACTGGCACAGCATGCAAATCTTCCCATGGCTTCTACGTCAGACTAACATTAGGACTATTTAGACAGGACAAATATGTTAGGCCAGGGTGATATTGGTTGCTGTACTTATTGCTCAATCCAAATGCATTTCCTTATTCCAGAATGTTTTGATCTTTCCCTGTTCCACTCTGACATATTCTAAAGTATCACTGGAAACATGGAGAGGCAACACCCACTCTCTTCTCTCAATTGGAGGACGTCAATACAGCTCTATCTGGTCACCTCCCTGCCTCCCTCCCCCAGCTGGGAAATGGGTAGGGCAGCACACTTTGGCAGCAATTCAAAATCCCATGAGTGTATCAACAATACCTGTAGGCACAGAAATATACTGCACCAGCACTACAGAACTTCCATGCACAACAGCAACAAATGGACAACACATGCTAATGACTGGCAGCCCCTGTGCAATGCACGATGTACAACTGCAATGTGCAACTTTGCTGTATGCACAACTCTGCTTCTGCCACTGTCAGTGGTGTATGTCCCTTGCGCTATGGCAAATGATTCACCTTGCATGCATAGCACAGCTTCTGCATGTACATTTCATTCATGGAAAGCCAGCCTCTGGGTCCTTGGTTGATGTTGGAGGACACAAACATAATGCAAGAAGGTACTGATTATTTCCTTCACAGTGTCATAGGGCTGGGCTTATAGGTATGCAACCTGACGTTTGCAGGGTTCTAGCCAATATGTGGAACAGGAACACTGTACATGGCAACTATTATTGTGGGTCCCACGTCCCACACTCACTTTTTCTTACAGTGGTTCATCGATGCACCGATAGGCTTACGGAAATGGAGAAGGGAGAAAGAGATGCAAACGAACTCCTGGAAATTAAAGCTATGACAAACCATGTATGCTCCAATTTTGGAATTACTTTTGCAATGCAATCCTTTGTTCATGTTCTCAATCAGCACACCTCATTGTTTATCATTGCTTATGCCCCTGCCGCTGGTTCTTCTACATATGACTGCAGCCTCAGACATCTTCTTAGTTGAAACAGAGTTAGGAACAGTGGAGTATACGGCAGAGGGAACTGGAGGGACAGTAAAGCATCAGGACAGGGGAATGTCTCTTTTTCCTCCTCTCTTGCCTTCCTCCTCCTGCCTTTATATTTTCTGCATAGTGCAAAAGGATGTCCTCATGGAAGTGCTGGGGGTCACTCTATCTCCCACCTGGTCCACGGGAAGGTATCTGTTGCTTGTACAAGTTGATCTTTCACATCATCAGCATGCTGTGGAAAAAAGGAAGCTCTCAGTCAGCTCTGCTCAGATAAGAGAAGATGCTCTGTGCTGTATAAAACATCAAGGAAGAGAACAGACACACTTAAAAGCAGGAGTCCACCACACTCTCTAAGCACCCTCTCTGGTCTCTTATCAGAGGCACAAGTGTTCTCCTAGATCAAGCTCAGATGATGAGCTGATTCTGGCTGTGCGTTGTGCCAATTAGTTGGGGACTTGTGATTTCACAGTGGCATTGTGATGCCAGGAAGCTCTAGAACTGCTTTTCTGAAAAAGGCATATGTAGATTGATTCATTGGTTGCATTTATAAGATATTTCTAAAACAGACATGATAGAAACACAGGTGAAAATAAAGAAATACAACAAAAAAGTGCAATATAATAGAAAAGATCCAGGGATATTTGCTTTTGTGAATGTCCAATATTAACACAATTATCACTGCCAGAACTTTTTGCATCTAAGTTCACTCTGAACACTCTGTCAACATCCTGCCGCTAGTTATGTATATAAACAACATAGACCTGAACCTAGAATCAAGATTATATGGACCCTCTTCCATGAGTTAGCTGTCGTCTCTATTGTCAGGCTGGTCATTTCCTCAGCAACCACAACAGAGCATAACACAGCAACACAGAGTGCAGCATAAAAAAACACTAGAACTGCCACCATTAACTGAGACTATGCATCTGGTAAGTATACCAGTATCTAAACATTTACAGTTACGCTGCAAAAAAGAGAAAAGTTATCCTTGGTTACACTACAACCACAGTGTAGTATATTTATAACTAGGTTATTAGAAGTGGGGAAGGAATTAATTACAAGTAGCTATTTATTTGTAACAAGCTACTTCAAACTTTGGGCCAATCAGATGGACCCAGCATTCCCCCGGTAAAAGGAATTAATTACTTGTGGGAAAATCACAAGGTGGACACAAGGACAATAGCCCTCACCAACTGTCTTCCAGCAACTGATATTCAGAGTCATGGTGTTTGTGCTACTGTAGACGGTACACTGCAGACACTGTAATTAATGGACATTCATAGTCCATGAATTTGTTGGATTCAAAACTATCCAGGTTGTCAGCAATCATTACATACTGTAGTAATGAACTTGCTGTTTTAACAGGGATCTCTTTCCACTATACTCTTATTTTGTATCCTTATGACAGAATCTTTCAGGTCATGGATGGTAAAGCGAAAGAGATTGCACAGTGCTGGAGATCCTGCACTAAGCAGGAAGTTGGATTTGATGGCCCCACAAGCCAGTTCCAACTCTATGATTCCACGGCCATTTCTGCACCTACACTGTTATAGTGCTGTTATTCCACTTTCAATGTCCTATGGAATCCTCGAGTTTGCAGTTTAGGGAGAGAGACATCATTCTGTCCTTGTTCCACATGTGACATTAAAAACGCTTTAGTGAAGATAGTCACACTTATTTATTCAATTTCAGAATTCAAAGTGAGGAGAGAAGAGACAGAAGCAGGGAGGAAAATGGTGGAGGAAGAGAAAAAAAGAGAAGACTCAGGCAGTTCTTTTATATTCTAGCCACTTAATTTGTTTTAAAGGAAAAAAATATTAGTTTCCTTTCTTATTCCATGGTTTAAAAGCAAATAAACAGTTCTTCTGACAAGTTTGTTCTTGATCCCAGAAGGATGCAATGAATCACTTAAAATATACATTTATTAGAGTGATTACAATAGTAATTGCTCACACACACACACACACGCACGCATAAATCCCACTGTTCTTCAAATAGAAACTAGAGCATCTTACAACATAAACAAAAATCAAATTAAAACAATGAAAAATCAAGCTGAAATAATAACTGAAACAGCAGCATTTAACAGCAGAACCAAGTAAGTGTACAATAAACATACAATACAAATGGTTCAAAAGAAAATCCTAAGCAGGAAAGAACCCAAAAGCAGATGGAAAGCATCAACAAGCAAGGAGCAGTTTTAGCCCCTATCGAAGGCCTGTTTACCTTAAACCTTATGCTAAGGATGGAATTAGCAATCAAATAATAATTTTAAAAACTGTGTCTTTAAATAAATACAAGATGTATGTGCAGGACAAACAGCCATCAGCACTGTACAGGGTGCAGGGAGGGCAAGTGGTAGGAAGAAGTGGGCAAAGCTGAATCTGTGTTATGCTGGTCAGAGAAGAGTCGTCTGATCTGCATATGAGAGCACTGAAGCCACATATCTGCTCCGTTCATATTGCAGCTCTGTGCCTTCAAGTTGTTTCTGACTTATGGTAACCCCAAGGTGAACCTTTTGATGAGTTTTCTTAGCAAAATTTGTACAGAAAAAGTTTTAAACCAGTGCCTTCTTCTCAGGTTGAGAAATTACGACTTGCTGAGCAGGAATTTGAACCCTGGTTTCCGGCAGTCCTAGTCCAGCACTTCACCACACTGTGCAGGTAGTTTTTTTCAAAAAAGATTTTATAAAACAGAACAGCAGAAGGCTCTTTTCCTTTCCTAAATTTGTATTTGTGCAGTATAGTATAATTGTTTGGTATGTTATGCCCTAGGCATAATATGGATATTGAAATTTTCTTATGGCCAGCATTATAGCTCTCCTCCCACCCACCACCTTCTCAGTAATACTGTGATTTTCTTGAACATTTTCCTTTCTTTTCAGGAAAGGTTCCCTTTAGAAACAGTTTTTCCTTGGAAATGAAATTGACAAGAAACTCGTTTTCAGTTAGCCCATGTTACCTTCCCATTTTCATCTATGGCACTAGGACATTGATTCTCTAATTGTTTGCTGCTTTCCAGTATCCCAGACTTTCTGGGATTCAGGTTGCACAAAAAACCATGCCTTCTCTGGATAATGTTGTTAGCAGTAACTGGTGGCTCCCAAGCCAGTAGGGCGCTGAATCCACTGACAGCTTTGAAGGAATTTTCCAAGATACTGAAACCTATGCCCCATAGGTTCAACACCTTGGATGGCTCCTCTAAAGCTAGCCAAAACCCAGAAAGGATTGCCCACCCCAGTGACATGACAGTCACCAACCCCCACTGAATGCTGGGGATGGTTCCGAGTCTCTCTCAGCCCTTTTCCTTCCAACCACTTTTCACACTTTCCTTTTGACCACTTCTCTGGGGCTTATGCAAAGTGTCTTCATGCACACAGCAGCACAGGTGGATAGACAGTATATGAAGGTCTATTTGGGCCCTTTCACACTGCACAGTTACAGCACTGTCATTCCACTCTGATTGCTATCCTGTGGACTTCTGGGGTGTGCAGCTAAGGGATTTTACCATCCTCCCCTGGTGTTTACTGACCAAGCTACCAACTCCAGGATTCCATAGGAGGCAGCCATGGCAGCTAAAGTGGAATCAGAATGCTATAACTGTATGGTGTAAAAGGACGCCTGGTTTCTTTTTTGGGTAAAAAGTACATCACCAAAGGTTTTGGCCTCCTAATTGCCTAATAATGGGAACAACTTGAAAATGGCCTTTTCTCCCCATAATAAGGTGGCAGGTCAACAACATCTGGGAGGAAAGCTAACAATGGATTTTAGCAAAGACCTGGCTCTGGCTCTGGTCACATACCCCTGGACTGAGCATTTGTTGAAAAGCACTCTGTTCCTTCATACCTAATGCAAGTTTGGCTGCCTGAGCCAATATTTTGCATATGACTCTGTCTGATGGATTTAAGAGCTCACAGGAGAAACAAACCAACCCCAAAACAGATCCTGCAAGCTTAAAGTCTGTCCACCACTCTTCAGAAGAACAAGCCTTCATCCACTGAGCCTTTTCTCCCTTTCACTCTACACAATTATTGCAGTTGTTATATTCATTTATATCCCTCCTTTCTTCCAATAATAGGATTTGAGGCACTAACAACACGTTTAAAAACAATAGAATAAAAAACCCTACAATTGATCCTCCATTTTGTGGGTTTAACTCTCACAGATTTGATTATTTATGAGTTTCTCCAACTCCTGTGTACCTGAGGCGCTTCTTTTCTGAGGAAATCTTCCCTCTCATGGTTCTGATCAGGTTGGGCATCCCTTTAAAAACCCACCTCTGGTCACCTTCCTCCTCCACAAGCCACAGCCTGGGCAGCTAAGGAGACCTCATACCCCGATTTCTCAGCACCACAAAACCTCTCCCAACAACTCCCCACACCCAAGGAAGGAGATGGGTGTGAAAGGAGAAGTACAGGGTCACCATGCCAACCCACCCACCTTCCCTCTCCCTTCCTTGACCCTGGGTGTCCGTTCTCCCCACCACACCTCAGCCCCCTTTCCCTCACACACACATTTTGATATCTGCGGTTTTCCATGTTTGTGGGGGTCCTGCACCCCTAACCCCTGCGAAGGACGCCTGGTTTCTTTTTTGGTGCCCTGGTGGAGCAGTGGTTAAATGCCAGTACTGCAAGCCACAAGGTTGTGAGTTCGATCCTGCCCGGCTCCAAGGTTGACTCAGCCTTCCATCCTTTCGCAGGTCGGTAAAATGAGGACCCAGCTTGTTGGGGGCATGTATAGAAATGTATCAAAATACATGCTATTTGTAAGTTGTTCGCCGCCTGGATCCATATGGAGAGGCAGGATACAAATAAATAATTAAAAGAAGAAGAAGAAGGGGGAGGACCTACTGTATACACAAATTTCAAACTGTAGCACCTTAATTCCCCTTTAAGTGCTACTGTCATGGCTTCACCCTGGGATTTATAGTTCAGTGAGGCACTCAAACTCTCTTAAAAGAAAGAAAGAAGAATTCTAAATCACTGAACTACAAAGCAAGGGTTTCCTGGGAAGGAGCCATGGCCGTTAAGTGGTATCAACGTGCTACAACCGTGCCGTGTGGAAGGGCCCTCTGGAAACAAGGCCGGGCATGAGGGAAGCCGTCCCCTGAGGAGGGCCTCACAGACCTTGCGCCTGGCAAGAGCCCGCCTTGGCTCCTGCTCATTCCACTGCAGGGTTGCTCTCTACCCCCTCGTGGCCTTCCTTTTAATCCAGAAGCCGTCCTTGCCCCCGCTTTCTTATGGCTTCGGGGTTTCTCCTCCACCCCTCATCACAACCCTCCCTTTTGTCTCGCTTTCCTTCAGCCATTTGGCGCCTTTTCTTCCCAAGACTAACTTTCCCTTCTCCTTTCACCCTCTGCCCTCCGCCGCGCCCGAAGACCCCCGGCCCTCCCTCCCTCCCTGCCTCCGCCGAGAACCGATCCTTGGGGCTCCCCGGGGGCTCCGCGCCCCCCTCCCGCCCTCGCCGAGATCAAAGCCCGCTCCCCTCCCCCGGCGGCGCAGCCCGCTCCGGCAATCGCCGTCCTTCCCTCGCCCCCCGCCCCACCGTGGGCTGGTTAATTTTTCATGAAGCATTATGATAATAAACAGCACCAGGCGGCCGCACGCCTGCCTCCCATACCAACGAAGCGCTTAGGAAAAAGGGAGAGGAGGGAGCCGCCGCCACCATCATCACTCGGAGTTAATCATGGGAGCGCATATATTTCCGGCTGCCAAAAGGTCTCCGAAGAGGGCGCGACCCAACCCCTACCTCCAGCGGGAGAGTATTGGGCCGGCTACTTGGCATGCAAAGGGGGACGCCGGTTCGGAAGCGCTTCCAACACACACACACACACAGTCAAGCACCCCTTTTCTTCTGCCGCCTCCTCCTCCTCCTCCTCCCGCCGGCCTCCTGTTTAGATCGGGCGAGGCGCCCTGCCGGTGGAACCGGGGTACCTTTGCTCGGAGCGCCTCTCTCCGGATCTGAGTTTTCTATCTGATGGGAGGACGGAGGAACTGAAAAGGCAAACAACCCCACCGGGGGGGGGGGCTCAGCTGGTCCCCGTCTAGATCTTGCCTGCTGTCCCTGTCAGCAACATCAAACGAAGG
The DNA here is from genome assembly GCA_948474755.1 of Ctenosaura bakeri. NCBI lineage: Eukaryota > Metazoa > Chordata > Lepidosauria > Squamata > Iguanidae > Ctenosaura > Ctenosaura bakeri. The sequence continues at coordinate 614,950 of CAOLHI010000092.1, read as the reverse complement.
CCATTTCCACACTACACGGCTATAACGCTGTTACTCCGTTTTCAACCTCCTATGGAATCCTGGGGTTTGCAGTTTAGGGAGGGGCCGCTAGAACTCTCAGCCAGAGAGCTCTTTGGCCTCCGTGAACTACAAGCCCCAGAATCCCACTAGATGTTGAAAGTGGAAACATAGCCCTAGTAGGGCAGAAATGGCCCAAGGGTGCATGTTTGGCTTTTGCATACTTTGACGGGCGGCTGCTTCACTCACTGGTGGGATGTGAGATTTGCCTGTGGGAGAAGCTCCATGGGAGGGCAGGATCTTTCCTGTTCGGAAAATAAGCAGCAGGGTTGGGGAAAACAGCCTGGATCTTTAAGCCCTACAAGGCAAATTGACCAAACTGAGGCTATTGTACTTTGGCCATATCATGCAATGACATGGCTCATTTGAAAAGATGGTACAGGTGACCATCCACATTTGCAGCTTCAACTTTCGTTGATTTATCTGTGAGTTTTTCAAAAAAAAAACCCCGCCCCACAATTCAAGTTCTTCTCTTCTGGAGGAACTTTCCCTCTGGGCAGCTCCCATCAGCCCTTTAAGAACCCACCTCTGGTCCTCTTCCTTCTCCACCAGCCACTGCCTGGCCAGGTAAGGTAAGCCAATTTCTCAGCACAAAACCTCTCCTTATATTCCCCTCAGTCAAGGAAGGAGACGGGCAAAGAAGAAGTACATGGCTGCTATGCCCACCCATCCCTTTTCCCTCTCCTTTCTCTGATCCACTCTCCCCACCATTTCTCAGCCCCCTTCACACAAACTCACAAACACCTTTTGACATTTGTGGGTTTTCCACTTTTGTGGGCTCCTGCACCCCTAACCCTAGTGAATGTGGAGGGCCAACTATAATGCTTAGTAAAGTGGGAGACAGTTGAAAAAGAGGAAGGCTGCACAATAGGCGGATGGACTCAATCAGGGAAACGACGGCTCTGAATTTGCAAGACCTGAGCAGAGCTGTTGAAGACAGGGTGATCTGGAGTTTTTTCTTTCATAGGTTCAACTTGCAGCAAAGTCAACTTGATGGCAATTAACATAAACAGCAAAGCCTGGATCCTTCTGAGAGGGCTGCTGCCTGTCAGAGTTGGTAATACTGGGCTTCTGGGTGGACTAGCACCCTGATTTGGTATAAGGCGGCTTCCTGTCTTCTCTGCAGCATGTGCATCAGAAGTGCCCTTTCCCAAACTCACATCTTGCAGATGTTTGAGGCCACAGTCACCATCATCCACCACAATTGGCCACAGTTGTGGATGCTGATAAGATTTGTAATCCAAAACATCTGAAGAGCGCCAGATATTCTACTCACTACTACAGAATAATAATGTGATATTAGTGGACCGGTCGTCCTACTGCTTCTCAGGCAGTGTGATGACGAATTTCCATATTCACTCCGGGGTGAATGTTAAAGGTGGTATCCAAGGTGCTGAAAATCCCCTCCAAAATAGGCTCAGCACCTTGGACAATTCCCTTAAAAAGCGAATTCACTCTTTGACTAAGGTAAAAGGCACCAGCTCCCCCTGTCCTAGGGTGGATGTGAAAACATTCCTCTGTGATTCACAGTTCATCCTCAAGATAGCTATTGCATGGTCCCTTGAAAGAAAGTAGATATTTTGAGTTCCAGAATAGTCCACGAAACTCCTTTTCATGCTGGTGCCCTTGAGAAAGTAGGGCTGGCCAACAACCATACTTTGGGGGATGGATGGGTGAGCTGACAATCTGCTTTAGAGGCAGAAGTGAGTCCATCTCCCAATACTGAAAATATGTTTGCCATACAAATTGTCTTCTTCATGACTGGCTGAACTCTGTAAATAAAATTGGTACCATCTATTCTAGAAGGAGAAACCCCAGAGTGTTCTCATGCAAATACAGGTGTACACACCTAGATGGCAACACAGAAAACCCTAAGGAAAATGTGAAATCTCTTGCCTGATTTTAATTCAAAAAGAGACTCCCTCTTCTGTATGCATGGAACAATAGGTAAACCTTTTCACATCAGGACTGCATAAAATTGCTTTGGCAGCCAGATGAGACCTAAGACTTGCCAAACTAGCCAGATAGGACTCCTCAGCAGTAGCAGCAATGTTGGATTGTAACAAAACAGTACCCAGTATTTTGGAAGTAATTCATTGCAAACAGCACTTTACTTGTAATTGCTCTTCCTTCAAATTGCAAAGTTATAATTGTGCTGCAACTTAACTAGAGATACTGTTACTCCGTTTGCAGTGTAAGCCATTTCACTTTTTAAAAAAGTAGTAGCAAGGTTGTGTACATACTACATGCCTTTATTCTTTATTGCAGGTACGAGAAGTAGAACAGAGGAGAAAATCTTTTGAAGCACAGTGAAGCAGTTTGGGAATCCTGGGTTTGACCTAAATGCCCTAAAATCATCAGATCTTGTCTGATCTTGGATGCTAAGCAGGGTCAGCCCTAGTTAGTATTTGTATGGGAGACTAACAGCAGATACCAGGTGCTGTGGGCTGTATTTTAGAGGAAGGAACTAGCAAAATCACTTTTGAGGATTCTTTGCTGTAGAAAATCCTGTGAAAAAAGAAACCTCTATTCATGGGGTCATTGTAAGTCGACAGGCAACTTGAAGGCACTTACATACAACTTATACCTACTTTATTTGATTACTTTCTAGAAATGAGAGACCAACTAGTCGTTTTTTTTAAAATGGAGCTATAGGGGGGACTTAGAACCATGGGGAAGCAAAGTAAACATGAGGGGCCTTTGAAGAAAGAGAAAGCAAAGAGTCATTTTAAAAAAAGTTGTAATTATGGGATGGGGCTTGGAATTCTGGCCAGAATTCTACATCACAGCCTATGTTTCATAACTTTACAAATCCAGAGCTATGTTGCAGAAATGCAACGAAACCCTGTTAGTGAACTAGAAAGCAGAGCATCAGAGTGCCAGCAAGCATCTTCTAAAGTGCACTCCAATTCACCTTGGACACTTCTGATGCACACTGGACACTCCTGTTGCAGTCTGACATTTCCTAGCCAGTGTCCAGATGTGCATCCACAGTACCCTGATGTGTTGCTGTCTATTGCATATCAGGGCCATCATGTATTAATCACTCCACTGGCTACCATTGCACAATGAATGTTTGTATGTTGTAACATCACAGCAGCCCCTAGGTGAATACAGACATTGCAAAACTAACTCAATTCTATTTCACACACTCATAAGTGCACTTAAGAAGATGTAAGATCTGTGCTGAATTCCAGCCTGTAACTATAACCAATGGATGGTTTACGGGTATGGTCAAAAGTTGCAGCAAGGTAACTTGAACAAATCCTCCTGTGGCTGGAGAATGTAAGTCTCTGTGTGACAGAAAACATAAAAGAGGCTGGAGAGCAACAACAGTCTGTAAGGGGGACGAAATGGATTTGAAAGAAACACAAGAAACAGAAGTGGTACTTTCATTCTCCTCCATCCAATCAGGTTCAGCAGGTTTTTGAAATGATACAAAGACTTGCAACAACTGATTACCCAAGGCAACAATGTAAATACAGTCGGTGATCCCTCTTTTAACCTTTAGCTTTAACTCTCTGGGATGGAAAAGTTATTTGTAGACAGGGTGCTGAACACACCCTTCTAAACCTGTGTTATCATTTTATAACAGCAAAGGATGGTGTCTTTGGGTCCAAGCTGGGAGACAAGAAGATGGCATCTACTCCAGTCCCGATCCTTGGCAAAAGCTTCTAGAAATCAGTATATACAGCTCAATAGAGTATCTTCATTGGCACCAAAGTGATGACTTCATAGTTACAGAGCAATCAGATAGAGCATGGTAATTGGTTTATTTGCTGCTTCATTGTACTTTTACAGTGAAGGCAATGGGACATTTTTGAAATGCAGGCATCCATTGTGACAAGCCTTAAAGCTGTCCCCTAAAGCAGAGTCCAAAATGCAGGCACCTGAGTTGATCCGTATGAACAAACAAATTCTAGCCATTTCTAGCCAAGATCCATTAAACCTCCTGGCAAAGTGTAAATCTCTGCCAGTGCACTTACATCACCATTCAGAATCAGAGGCTGCTGCCTCTTCCCAACTTCTCCTGATAGCATCCAGGACATTCCCACTCACAATCCCACCCCAAGCCCCTGATTTGCTGTGGGGGTGGGCTGGGGCATGTTCTAGCTGCCAATATGCATCAGGGAAAGAAGAAGCCAACTCTAACTCTCATAATGATCCTGTTCCTTCTTCCCTGGGTGGGCAAGGGCAACTAGAACACCCTCTAGTACATCCCTGCTCAGTGGCAAGTGGGATGGAGCTGTGCCCAGGAACACCATGGCTGCTGCTCTGTGTTGGGGCAAGAAGTATTGCACAAGGAGGTCCTGGGTGACTCCATCCACAGTGCCCCTCCCCAAGTATGTACCAGAAGTTATGCCATCTTGTGTGATCAACAAGTTCTGGTCTTCATCTCTATTAGGAGCAAGTCTTTTGTAAAGCTAATGGGTCTTAAATGTCCATTAAAGATCAAAATACTTAGCATGATTCCCAGAGTAGCTCAAATCAGTATATTGTTACTGGGGAAAAATATTATCAATTACTGTAGGGAACTGCAGCTAAACTCTGAGGGAACAGGGAATATAGGGAGAGGTGAGTGGCAGGTGACATCATCCATCTCTGCTAATCAAAACGTCCTGACACTCTTAACATCTAAGCTAGGGATGGTAGAGTGCAGCTTGTGGGCTATATGTGGGTCCATGGAGACCTTTTTGTGGTCCTTGGCACACCTCAAAACCCATAGGAACCCCCATCCCCAAATTTGTGATTTTTTTCAACCCAAATGGCCAGATGCAGTGTTTTTGCCCTGTGCAATATTTTAAAACTCCAACCTCCCTCCCAACAGCTGAAAACTGGTTGATATCAAAACAGGAAGTGATATGATGTCCCTTCCAGTCATGTCTGGACCACTGGTGGAGCCTGGTGGTTAAAAAAATGGCCCCCGTATCCTCCACAATTGCCTATTCTTGTTCTAAGCTCTCAATTCCACCACTCTACTTTAAAAAACAAAACAAAACAACCACTTCCATCTCCTCAAAGGAGCTTGGTATAATGTACATACCTTTCCCAACCCTATTTTACTCTTAAAATAACCCTCTAGAGTACAGTGGGCTCAGAGACACTGAGTGGCAAAAATCTCCCTTGGAAAGTATATGGGGGGCTCATTCAAAAGAGAAGTCGTCTCTGGAAATACTGAATGTTTCCAATTCTTTTTGTTTTGCTTTTCCTGCATATTCCAGGTTAGCTTCCAAACTCTTTCTTGAAATATCTTATGTTTCCCTTGCTTTCCCTCTCTTGTGTCCTTCCTGCTTCCCTTTCCACAGATCATGTGTCACATCTAGGCCATTTCCACCGTACACTGTTATAGTGCTATTATTCCACTTTCAACATCCTGTGGACTTCTGGGGTTTGCAGTTTACTGAGGCCAAAGAGCTCTCTGGCTGAGAATTCTAAATGCCCCTCCCTAAACTGCAAATCCCAGGGTTCCACAGGATGTTGAAAGTAGAATAATAGCATTAGAACTGTGTAGGGCGGAAATGGTCCTAGACTCAGGCAACACTTTAGAAATTGATTTTCACCTATTTCCACTGAAACTTTTCTAAAGTTATCATTTGGGAGTTATAGTCAAAATGCTAAAGTGCCTTAGCAATATTACACTAGTTAAGCATTAAGATCATTTCATTACAGTGGAAATTCTTCTTTCCCTCACTTGATCTCTGTTTTATTGGCAGCAGCCATCTTGACTAGTTGTAGAATGATATAAATGGGCTGCCAAGCAAAGAGACATTTCATTTTGGAAAGGAGTGAGTTAATTTAAACTGGCTTGGGAAGCAGAAGTGAAAAGTCCTTGGTAATGCCAGAAATTCCCAAGAAATACTTGGAATGAAGAAAATGTTATGTGGATCTCCAGAATCAAATTGGTTTGTACAGGAACAAAACCTGCAACTTTCAGAGTCTTTGTTTCTTGTCTGAAGCGGCTACTGATTGAGCAGAGGATTGAATCTGGGTCTTCCTTCCCTACCCAATATGGTGGCTTTAAAAGAACTCTGTGAAGGGCTGTCCACAGCTGGACTAGAAGTGGGAAATCTGTGGCCTTCCAGATGTTGTTGAGCTGCAGCTTCCATCAACCTGAGCCAGCATAGCCCATGGTGAGGATCGTGGAAGTCGGTTGGACCACCTGTTGCCCACCCTGGATCACCAGCTACAAGGCAGGAATCTCTTCTGCAGGATCAGGACTGTTGTTGTATGCCTTCAAGTAGTTTCTAACTTATGGCAACCCTAAGGAGAGGCTATTACAAGGTTTTGTCAAGTGTATGACGCATCCAAGGTCACCCAGTGGGTTTCCACAGTGGAGTGGGGAATTGAACTCGTCTCCAGGGTTGTAGTCCAGTGCCCAAACCACTACACAATGCTGGCTCTTGATTACACAGAGCCTTTTGCAATGCATTATTCTTCCTAAATTCTCACAGGAAACAAGTGTTACTTATGAAAAACAGCACATGTCACTTGCCATGAATAGATGGTTCTGACATCTGCTGTGCACACTGGTTTACTAACCTGGTTTCTTGCAACAATGACAAAAACAAAGTAAAGCTAGCGACAGACAAAACCATCTGTCTGTTTTCATAGAGATAAGAACAGCATGACAGAACCACTATTCTGAACAGTGTGTGTGTGTGATCACATCTTCTGCTTGCCTCATTATTTTATCAGTGCAAAGAGGTTTGGCAGGTTTCTGAAGGATGCAAAAACCCAAAAGACTTGCTTGACCAGTAACAGCAGTTAGAGTGGTTTGGTGCCAAGAGGAGAAGGAAGATTTGGAGATATGCCACTATGAGAAATAATGATGGTTTTTCCTTTAAGGAGAAAACTGTTGCCAGCCACCAGGTGTATTTTCTTACATAGTGGTGATCTCAGCAGCCTTGGTACAGATGACTGTGTATTGAACTTAGGGCTTTAACATCAAGGTACAGGCATCCCAAAAGTTATGCAACAACTGTCAGGATAACCGGAAACAAAAACTATTGGACTGTTCTCTACCATGCAGATATATCTCACTTAATAAAGTAGATGTGTTTCTAGGCATTACTTCTTTAACATAAAATTTGTTATCAGAGACAGAAATAAGAAGGAAAAGAATAGGGATAGGTTCCTGTACAATTAAAAAAAAACAGCGGTTCAATGTGTTTTTAGCATTTTTTTTTATCCAAAACTAACTGCATGCATATGTCAAATGAAACAATCAGGCCTGATAAGTGTTCGAGAACTAAACAAAAACATTGCAAACCTTCTCAAAACCACCTGAAAACTTCTTTAAAAAATACACTGAGGGATGACTTTTTCTCTCTTTCACCAGCCTCCACATTTTTTACAATTTCCATTTCAGTGGCTAAACTTACAGATCAGTGTTTTTCAATGTGCTTTGTGTAGCTGTTGAGGCATACAACCCACATTTCCCTTTTAGCTCTGTTTTTCTGTTCATACTCACTAAGGGGTTCTTGGGACAGATACTATTTACCTGGTCTGTGATAGGCAGGCACACATGTCTACAGTAGAATCACTAAATTAGAGTTACACTTTCTCCTAGCTCAAGCTTTATTGCACTGTGTACTGTGGACACACTGCTGCAAATCAGACCAAAATTCTCTGTCTCTCCAGCCCTTTTTTACCACCTCCTCATGCCAATGCTGCTGAAAAAATCCCAGCTAGTCAGAGGATGAGGAAGAAATTGGCTGAGGCCAACTGGGCAGAAAAAGACTTTCTAAAAAGGATCCTCTTTCTCAGAGACTTTGGCCATTTCTGCACTACACTGTTATAGGACTATTATTTCACCTTCAATATCTTGTGGAATTCTGAGGTTTGTAGTTCACTGAGGCCAAAGAGCTCTCTGGCTGAGAATTCTAAATGTCCCTCCCTAAACTGCAAAGCCCAGGATTCCACAGGATGCTGAAAGTGGAATAATAGCACTAAAACAGTATAGCGCAGAAAGGCCCTTTGTTAACTGAGGTGTGCCTGTACTAAGTGCGACCATGGCAGGTCAATGGGTTGGTGGTAAGACAGCTATCATAGCTCATCTGGGGCCAGGTGACACAAGATGTCTCTAGCCCCCTACTTGGTCTAATAATCCTGCTGAGCCAGATCAATTTGGACCATCTTACCTTGCACAGATTGCCTGAAATGCAGAAGCTGGGACTAAATTAGAGCAGTTACTTTGTGTTTCTTTGTTTTGCTTCTAGGCATCAGGTGATCAAGTAAATGACGGCACTCTGTCTTCTCTGATCCTCAGAAAACAGATTTGGGCTACACACCAGGGCAGAGCAATGCTGGCTGTATGTATGCATGCGTGTAATAAACTATATCCTGACTTTCCAAGCCCTACCAGCATGTGAGAAATGGCAAGAAATGGTCCACCCATCATGGTTGATAAAGAAATAGCAGGAACTGTAGTCCAAAATATTGGAAAAACAGGGGGTCCTGCTGCTGGTTCAGGCAGTGAAGAACTAGATCAATCCATGGTTTGGCTTGGCCTAAGGCCACTTCCTGCATTTCTTGGACTCATTTTCTCTTGGTTTTGATTTCTTTCTTCATTATACTAGCTGTACTCTGTTACTTTCTTCCTGGGGAGACCTGCCAAGTGGGATCCCTTCAGATTTCTAGAACAGTGATTAAGAATACTGAAAGCATGTATGCTTTCAACCGCTATAGCCGTTATAACTCCTGTACTATAAATAAAACAAAATGGAAACATACCGTTGACAATGTTTAGGGAACATTTTGTACAGCATCTGCGAAGTTCACACATAATTAAAATCAATGCGCTTTCCCCTCAGAAAAGAGCAGGGGTTCTGGAGATGGTTAATTGAACCATTTCCTTTATTTTTTCTGGCTGCTATTTAATTGTATTCATTCGACCTTATTGTATTTTAATCTATTTCTTTGACTTCTTCTTTGTTTCAGTTTAGTCAGTAACAATTTTTGGCCCTTTTGTGATGGTTTTAGATTGTAATGTTAATGTTTCATGATATTCTGTTGTGAATTCTGATGAGGGCAACAGTAGATCTAGACAAGGAGATTTATACATATGAAAATTACTGTCCCGCAGCTGAGTTCCAGCTACAGGTTACAACCACTATCACAGGCAGTGGGTGCATCAGTTTGCATCAGATTGCAGAGCCTGGAGAAGTTCTTTTATTTTACTTCTACTCCCAGAAACCCCAGCTACAAGATAATTCTCTTAGCAGATTGAAGTGGAATCAGTAGTAATATTAGTGGCAGTAGCAGTGGTGACGGTGGTGGTGATGATGATGATGTCTGGAATCCTGTTGGGACTTCATTGATGGACTTAGGTATGTGGGAATTAGAATTGGGCAGTTCCATGAAATCTGTATCTAGTAAGGGGCTGCAGTTGTGTCACTATGTATGGGAGCTGGCAAAATGCCCAATGTGCATCAGGACTGATGCGTATCGCTCCCATTGTGCATTGGGACTCCAGGTGTGGGGTGCTGGTGTGCATTGGTAGAGCCCAGGGATACTTTTGCCCATGTCATGTTAGCGCACTTTGACAGTTCACTAACAAGAGCCATTTCCACCCTACACTGTGATATTGCTGTTCTTCCATTTCCAACATCCTTTGGAGTTCTGGGGTTTGTGATTTACTGAGGCCAAAGAGCTCTCTGGCTGAGAATTGTAAATGCCCCTCTCTAAACTGAAAACCCCAGAATTCCTTAGGATGTTGAAAGTGGAATCACAGCACTATAACAGTGTGGGGCGGAAATGGCCAAGGTTTCTTAGCACCTCTGCTACATAGCTATGCTTATGTAAATTTACCTAACAGAGATTGTGATAGGAGGATTCTGGCCTAGAGTAATAGTATCTGTCCTAAGATTGGGCTGGGGCTGTCACTAACTTTCATTTCTTGTAATCTTGGCTCATAATGGATAGATTTGCCTTCTCTTATATCCTCTAGTTTGTAGGTTTTGATCCAGCCATCAACTCTCACTGTGTTATCAAACATACAACAGTACCGATCAGGATCACTGAGTTATCCATGTTGGCCAATGGATGCCCCTAGATTGTCAGCACCTTAGCAAATATTAGTCCTTGAATCCTGCACAAACAACCATAGAAAGTTAAAGTGCTTCTCCCTCCACCCTTTTGTGTGTATTAAAATGCTATAGAAAGCATTTTGGCTTCTGTCTTCTTTAGCTATTGTTATCTGTGTATTATGCAGAACTGTGTAGTCTGCATTCATATTACAGACAGCATAGCAACAAATATACAGGCAGTGTTTCTTCCATGGAGATAACAGTTTGCTTGCACACTAAATCTAAAGCATGAATTGCTGTCCAGTCCAATCCTATATATGTTCACTCAGAAAGGAACTCCAGGTACAGTCCTGTATACTCCCAGGTCATGAGCATAGGGTTACACTTTTAAATCCTGAATGAGAAGGTCCACAGAATATATCAGTCCAGGTCCATAGCTTCCACTAAGAGAGAGACAGAGATGGAGACAGACGGACATGGGGTGAGGTTATGGAGCAGGCAATAGGAGGATATTACCCCTCTTGTTTGGAGGGTTAATGTCTGTATTCCCCACCCCCTTACCTACACCTTGAAGAGGCAGATAACAGAACCTATTTGCCATGTACCCATTTTCCTTGGGTGGCTGGAGGCCATGCCTGTCCCTACCCATTAGGCAGGCTGAGATGATTACATCAGGCAGTAGATTCAAGCTGTCTTAAAAGAATGACAAATTGTTAGTTAATTTACCTTCTTAGTATCAGTGTTTTTACTCCCAGAGATAGGGAACAGTGCTTGTAAGATTTGTCTCCCAAGACAAAGGCCATTTCCGCACTAGTCAGCCCCTCCCTAAACTGCAAACCTCAGGATTCCATAGGATGTTGAAAGTGGAATCATTGCACTGTAAGAGTGTAGTGTGGAAATGGCCAAAATGATTTGGCTGGCTCTGGAGACTGTATGCTTGGACTTGGGGAAGGAAAGGGGGAAGTGCCCTTTGCTTCTGCACCACAAGCAGGTTTGGGCCAGCCTTGCCTGTCCTCACTTCCAGAATCTGTACTTTTCCTCACTCCCTGCCCCCGAAAGAACCACCCCCTTCTCTTTCAAGCATCTGTGAACCATATCTCTTGGCTACTCTTTGAGGAACAGCTCACTGGGGAAATTAACCAGGATTGATCTCTGATGGAAGCTGAAAGGGGGTGCCCAACACCTGCTGTGCAGTGAACACCCCCTCCTCCCTACAACACACACAGACGCCTTCCTGGCAACATCATATTGCTTCCGACAAGCTGAGCAGAGTCACTAAACACCCAGAACTTAGGATAGATTAATTTTCATCTCCCCATGCAAATCAGCTGTAATTAGGATGGATTTAGTTCACACGGCATGGGCTGAGATGGCAGAAGTGTGTGTGTGTGCTGGGGTGGTGGTGGATTTGTCTATCAACTTTCCAGTTTTTAAATTCAGATATAATTATTTAGTACAAACCAGGGACTCCACAGTCCTAAGAACTGGTTGCATGCAACTGCTCTTTGCAGGGGGATCATGGCTCCTTAACCACACACCTGAAGACTCACCTTACCTATGGTACTTTCTGTTCCCATCTTGAGGGTCTGTGATACCTTAGTTTTATTCCCTCCTTCCACTTAACAGTGCTAGTGACCTTCATTCTGGTGCCAGAGAGCTTTTCCCCACAACTTGGAAGCTTCACTTTTTAGGGCTACAACTCCCAGAGGCCATGCTAGCTGGAGGATTCTGGGAGCTGAAGGCCCAGGGAAAGATTCAACTGTGGACTTCACTGGCACAGTGATGTGTCTCTTGACAGTAGTTGAGGCAAGTCTCTGGACTTTCCCTGTGCCCTTCTGTTAACAACTGATAGGGGGGAAATTGATGACTAAGACCATTTCTGCACTACCCTGTTATAGTGCTATGATTCTACTTTCAACATCCTATGGAATCCTAGGGTTAGCAGTTTAGGGAGGGGCATTTAGAATTCTCAGCCAGAGAGCTCCTTGGCCTCAGGAAACTACAAACCCCAGAATTCCACAGGATGTTGAAAGTAGAATAATAGCACTGTAACAGTGTAGGGCAGAAATGACCTAATTATCTGAAAAATCCTCCTCCTTTGAAGGTATATCTCTTATATGTGGGGCAGACTCAGTGAGCACTGATCGCAAGTAAGTCCTGTGGCAGCCAATGAGGGTGAAGTTAGTCATTCCATGCTATTGGTCTCAATGAGATATGCTCATCAGGACTAACTTGTGCTGGTAATGCTTCAAAAAGAGTGAAAGATTTGCTCTGTCAATGTATCTGCAGGATTTACATCAAATTGAGCTTGCATAAACTATTCTGGTGCCAACCTACTATAGGGGAAGTGCGTGCATGGATCTCTCACCAGTACAATTTTAGAGTAATGGCTTGGTCATGGCTTATAGGTTGGAAGTAACCTGATGGAGCCCTCTGGATGGTCCAGATCAGCTTATCTGAAGGGCCAAAAAATGAGGAGAAGGAACATGTCAGGAAAAAAAGCAAGTGCATCATCACTGAGAGCAGAGAATCAAGGTATTTCTGGAGATGGCTAAAATAATATTGTTTGTTTGCAGGGTTCCAATTATAAAACCTCCTCCACTTATCCCCTTGTGGGATGCCAAGAATTCTTCTCTGACTCAGATTTTAATCCAAGCTGGAGAAGAAGAAAAAAAACAGAGTTTGAAAAGTTTGTCTCTTGTTTAAAGTTTTAAAGGTTTTAAAGACCCTTTTCGACTTCATCAAAGTTCATATCCAAGGCTGGCTGATGAGGATGTTACTGACATCCCTAATAGAAACCACCACTGCTGGTCCCACAGTGACCAGTCATCAGCCATGTGGATAAACAGACGGATAGATGAATGGATGACCAGTATTGACTTGAACTTTCAGTTATTCATTTAGTATCTGTGTTTTGTACCCGTCCTCCAGGAAGCATCGAGCAGGGTGCATGCAGTTCCAAGGGAGTCATGCCCACCAAATTTGGAAGACTGCAGCTCTCAGCTTCTCCTGCCCATATGTTCATTAGCTCTGGTAGCCAAATTGATGGCTATTCTAGCCCAACACACCTGGAGGGCAACAGGTTGGGGAAATTGGCTCTTAAATCTTAGCCAGGCCCAGATCTGTGTTGATTTGAAGTTGGAACCACATCATATTCCTCCAGTGCAACATGGAGTCAGAGGAAGGCAATGTTACATTGGATGACACCCCCCTGCTTGATCCAGCCCTGCCCAAGGGAATATGTCTGAATAATTTTAATTCCTTTTGCCCCTGAATGGCCCTCCATTCTGCCTTCCATTTTTGTTGAGAGAAATGAAATCAGTATCTTTTAGTGACAACTATGCCATGATGGAGCATCAGGTGATGAGAAAGTACTGACCACACTATTTGATTTTAATTAACGTCAGATCCCCGCGCAGCATTAGCAAAACTGAGAAATAAGCAAACAGCTGAAAGCCCCACCCATTCCCTGGTGGCGTTCGCAATCCTGGCAGTGTCTGTTTTAAGATTCCAAAACGTCTCATCAACCCATCTCCAAATATTTAGCTAATTAACACTGCCTGCCTTATGCTTCCGCTCCTGTTTATGCATCTTGTTGTGGAAGCAGAAATCAGATTACTAAAGGCAGCCAACAGAATCCACAAGAGGCAGAGTGGGTGCTGGACATCCCCCAAGAGAAGACAGGCAGGATGAAATGTGGACTGTGTATGAACATGGGGAGTCATTAAGCAGGCTGAGCACAACTTGTGGGGGAAGAGTGCTAGAAAGTTTGCCACTCACAAAATTCCTTCCTTACCGCACCCCCCTCCCATGTTTTGGCAATTGAAAGAGAGTCAGTCAAACAGTGATTCACCTATTGACCTGTGTGGCAGCACTATGCTCAGGGTTATCTTCTTCTATCAGTGATGGTCTCCAAATATTTCATGGGGAAGGGGGTCACCTCCATTAAAGTGGCTGCCATAGGCGCTTAAGTGAGACACTTCCTAGCACAACATGCCCAGTGTGATTGGCTCTGCCTTTGCCAACTTGGTGCCCACAGTCTCACAACCAGCAAAAGCTGTTTGAACCAGGACACCCAGTGACTGACATACACACACGCGCGTGCACACACACACGGAGTTTTATCATATCATTCAGACACTGAGCTGTCTTCGTCTGGGCCTTTAAATCCCATCACCTGAACCAGAACCAGAAAGATTAGTAGCTTCATCTTTTTGCAGGGGCAGGACTACAGCTTAGGCTCTCAGATCATTGGAAATGTCTAGATTTTTTTTAAAAAAGAACTTCTTTTTACAGTGTTTTTCCCGCCACTTTGAATTCCATTTGCAGCAACAGAAGCAGGCTGATGACAAAGGGGAAATGCAGACAAGGAGAATAAACTGGGACATTTTAAAAGGAGCTGAGAAAGTGGGATAGCAGAGGCTTAACCATACCTGTCAAACTAGGACACTTGGACGTTAACAGCCCATACTCTTTCCTGCTTCCCTAAACCTATGTGTTTATCTAATATCAAATCCATTTTTTCCAGGGGATTAGCCGAATGACCAGTCTTTTGTGGAGGAGGAAGAACATCCTCCAGCCAGCAAAGCAGAGGTGTGCTTAATGTCCATCAGAGCTCTACAGATTCACAGCTTATTACAAATTTCTCCAGCCTGGTGCCCTTCAGATCTGTTGGATTACAATTACTCTCATGGGAGATGTAGTCCTGTGCATCTGAAGGTCACTGTGATAGGGAAGCCTGGTGTATTTAATACATTTTCTTCCTTATGTGGCAAGGAAGAACAGGGAATAGGCTAGGGGATGAAATCAAGACCCTCCCACTGTGGGCGAATTAGGGCTTAGCAACTTTCTGTTCCCGAGTGACT